>OZ043930.1:6726054-7333238 GCA_964056405.1 Acronicta alni
TTTCTTTGTTTGGTATCCCTGTTTTTAAGTAAAATTTCTGTTTCACGTCACGGTTATATATTACAGAAATTGAAAAACTGGAAGCCAAATACGGTGCGGATTGTGCAGTGCTTGGTGCGCAGATGGTCGAGGGACTGCCTTTTAGTTTTTGCCTTGTAAATGGAGAGTCATGGTTGTCATCATGACTCAACACATTTATTTCTTGCCCTAAAAGTCCGTTTGGCATATGTTCGACGGTTCCGTCCTCCTCGACATCTGTTGGGTGGAAGGCACCAATATGGTTCCGCTTATTCGCTCGCACGAGATGGTACCGGTGAGTGCTCCTTGGGACAACATTAGCAATACGCTACTGAAGCCCGTGCCAAAGCGTCCCATTTTTTACGGATTGGGCACTCACCGCTAAACGCATTGTGTCCAGTTGTTGCGTATTTGGCTTGGACGCAGTTCTTACAAGCGGGTGTCCCGCCTGTCACCACATCTGGACATTCTGCCTTTAGGTGCGGGCCGCCACAGTGGCTACACAGATCGGCCGGTTCCGTGCACAGTCGCCTTCCATGCCCATACCCCAGGCATCGGGTGCACTGCACCAGGGGCGACTGGTCCTCCACACGAACCCTCTGCAGATCTATGCGCAGTGTCCCTGAATCCACAGCTCTCTTCCATATGATGGGAGAGACGCTCAGTATCACTTGGCTGTTGTGGGGGTTCCGTGCTCCTCTGCGATACCTGACTGTGACCCTGTTGTCCTCGTCTCCGAGGCCATGAAAAACCTCCCGATTCTGATTCCTGAAGGCCCTGAGAATATCCTCATCACTGTGGATCTTCAGCACGTCCTTCAGGACCAGAAGTGGGTCCTTGTTTCTCACCTCCTCGACGACGAGGTGGTCGCCCGCAGCCTCAAGTCTTTCCCTTATCTCCTGCCTGTCTTCCTTTGTTTTGCACCCCATAATTATCTTTCTATCCTTGGCCTTCCGTACCCTCTCCACCTGTATCCACCCCTCCTTTGCGTCTACTACCTTTCTGACCCTCTCCAAGACTTCCTCCCCGGTCTCCTGGTCAACTGTCGAGGTGACGACCACGGAGTGCAGTCTGGTCCGCTCCAGGTCTTGATGCCTGGTCTGGCTGACCGCGACGGCACCCGCGTATGTTGCCCTCCCGAAGGCGTCACTCTGCTTTTGTAACAGGTCCGCATACGTGGCCGTCTTCTCGAGTATTTCCCCCTGCCTCTCCATCACCTGCCGCAGCTTGTCCGTCTTCTCGCTGCTCTCCTTCACCAGCGCGCTATGCTCCGCTAGTGAAGCGAGCAACGAGTCGACCTCCGGAAAGCTCCTGGGGGGGGCCTCTGGCAGAGGTGTTGCCTTAGTGGCCTCCATCCCTGCCGTCTCAGCACCTTTCTCTTTTGCGGCAGCCGCCGCCGCTTCCTTCACCAGCTGGTACAGCCGTTCCACCGATTGGGTGATCCCGGCCTTCAAATCTGCCCTCAAGTTGCGCGAGTCGCCAAGGAGCGACTTCGCGCGCAGAAGGCAGTTGCGAGCTTCGGTCACCCGATCGGTGGGTTTGCTCTGGTGCAGCTGGCTCGTCTCCGGCGACGCCCCTGCGGTTTCGGTGGAGGCTCGGCGTGCTACAGCCCTGCTATCTGCCTGGGTTGCTGCGCGCCGTGTACGCGATGCCGTCACCGTTGGGGCTGCCTTCTTGGGGGATTTGGCAGCAGCTGGTGGGAGGGGCTGAGATTCCGCCATTTTCCCGTTTTCCCACTCTCCAATGCTTCGCCTCACACTAGAGGCCTGAGTTGAAGCACTGGGAGGGGAGGCATCCTTGTTGAAGGTGACGGAGAGTGCGGCATTCGACGGGGAGACATGGGGACCCGTGGAGGCTTTTTTGGCTGGGGTTCTGGAGAGGAACATGTTGGAGGGGTGTGTAAATGAAAATCAATAAATAATTAAGTAAATTTTAATAATATTATAAAATAATTAAGTGCCGATCCCTGTAAAGGGGGGATCTGTCAGAAAATTAATTGTCAAAAAATAGTAATAATTCATAAAATCGTGGGCCACTCCGTGCCTGTTAAACAGCCTATGGTTATTACAACCACAGCCATGAGTGCTTTTGATAAAATATTCTTAGATATAGTGGGCCCTTTAGATAAGGATTATTTTAATAATGTTTATATACTTACCATACAGTGCGAATTAACAAAATTCGTAGAGGCTTACCCATTACAAAGAAAAGATGCAGTTTCAGTTGCAAAAGCATTTGTAGAAATATTTTACGTTACGGTATCCCGCGTGAGATTGCCACCGATAGAGGCTCTGAATTTATTTCATCAACAGTAAAGGAAGTATGTAATTTACTTAAAATAAAACAGCTGTCATCAATTGCGTACCACCATGAATCAATAGGTTCTCTTGAGAATACTCACAAAAATCTCAATGCATATCTTCGCATCCAAACCAAAAACGAAGCCAAATTTTGGAGCTCTTGGGTACCATTTTGGTCCTTCGCATATAACACTACAGTACATACGTCTACGAAATTCACACCTTTCGAACTAGTCTTTGGTAAAATTTGTAGGCTGCCGAGTAATTTACTGAGAGATGTAGAACCTTTATATAATGTTGATAATTATCCTCTATCACTGAAATATAAGTTACAACTTACGCAAAATGAAGCTAGGAAAAATTTATGTATGTCTAAGGAAATTAGAAAAATAAATTATGATAAAAATGTACGCCCTGTAATGTATTAGAAAGACGACCTAACTCTGTTAAAAAATGAAACTGGAAACAAATTGGCAAATGTATACAATGGTCCATATAAAGTTATTCAAGATATATTTTTGTATATTTTTGGCATTTTCCATGCTAAGATTTTAAAGTTATTTAGAAAAGGAAAAATTCAACCGCGGGCAGGATTCGAACCTGCGTCTTCTGGTTAGGTACACTAGTCTCTATGATCACTAAGCCACCGCAATACCTACCCATACCATTCGACATGACGCAGGTTCGAATCCTGCCCGCGGTTGAATTTTTCCTTTTCTAAATAACTTTATTCAAGATATGTCACCAAATGTTGTAATTGTAAAAAATAATCAAATTGAGACTGTACACAAAAACAATACTAAACTATTTAGATCATAAGCCCTTTATTTTTGTTATTATCGTATTTTGTATTTTATCTGTTCTTGTAAAAAAAAAAATACTTTTATTTTCTTTTTTTTTTCTGTAAGGGGGAAGGTGAGGTAATGATGTAATCTATGTACTCATGTTTAGTTAGTAACATTATAATCTCATGTAGCCGCATTTATTGGATCATAATAAATTTGTTCTTGAAACGTATCGTTCGTCTTTTCCGTTCTCTAAACACCCCATTCTTAATCAATCAAAATCAAAATAGTTTTATTTTCATATAAACCATATACAGGCACTTATGAAATGTCGAGTCTAGGTGCACTTACACCATAATCCCGCCAAAAGGTATATAGGAATGGTAAATGTAAAACCAACACCAGCAGCAATAAACATCTCCACCACACCAGCACCAAAACCAAAACAAGCAAATAAGTGCGAACACTAGCAAATCTATCTATCTATCTATCAGCCACTATCAGCACGTCCACTGCTAAACATAGGCCTCCCCTAATGATCGCCACAAAAATCGATCTTGCGCAGACCGCGTCCACCGACTCCCTGCGACCCTCACAAGGTCGTCCGTCCACCTAGTTGGGGGCCGTCCTACGCTGCGCTTTCCTATGCGTGGTCGCCACTCCAGGACTTTATTTCCCCAGCGGCCATCCGTTCTTCTGGCCACATGGCCCGCCCATTGCCACTTCAACCGTGAAATCCTGCGTGTGGATCCGGCTTAGAATTGATCCACCCCCTCTCTTCCCATGGGTGTCGTAAGAGGCGACTAAGGGAAATACATGGTAGCAGTGGACAGCAGCTCCGCTAATTATCGCTCACCACCAACCTACTGCGATCGCCAACTCGCCTGCCCAGCGTGGCGATTAGGGCAAAAACCCCCTTGTGATAGGCACAATAAGAAAACGGCCCCCAGTCTCCGGTAGCTCTGCCGCTCCTGATTACGGTAGCGGTCGGGTAAGCGGTGGAGCGGGGGTTGCGAAGAATCCCCGGAGGCGTGTCGGCTACCAAAACCAACAACTGGCCCTGGCAACATTCAACGCACGCACTTTGAGGACCGACGAGAAGATCGACGAGCTGGAAGAATCAATAGAGAAGGTTCGCTGGTGGGACGTCATAGGATTGTCAGAAGTCCGAAGAGAGGGAGAGGACACGATAATCCTTAAGTCTGGTAACCTTTTCTATTACCGGGCGGGCGATCAACTGTCCCAAGGCGGTGTCGGGTTTATCGTTCACAAGAACCTCGTCAATAATGTGGTCTGTGTGGAAAGTGTGTCGACGAGGGTGGCGTACCTGATATTGAGAATCACCAAGCGGTATTTGCTGAAGGTGATACAGGTCTACGCCCCAACTTCGGCACACCCTGATACGGAAGTGGAAACTATGTATGAGGAGATTTCCCAAGCCATACATGGGACTTCCGGAACCCACTAAACGGTATTGATGGGGGACTTTAATGCGAAGCTGGGCAAACGAAACGGTGATGAGCAAAGAGTAGGGAATTTTGGTATTGGGAAACGGAACCCCAGGGGGCAGCAGCTGGTCGACTTCATGGAGAAGGAGGGACTCTACGCGATGAACTCTTTCTTCAAGAAGCGTCCCCACAGGAAGTGGACCTGAATCAGTCCCGATGGCTCCGTGAGAAATGAGATCGACTTCATCATTTCGACTAAAAGGCATATATTCAACGATGTCTCTGTGATCAACAGGGTGAAAACCGGCAGTGATCACTGGATGGTAAGGGGCACGTTGAATCTGAATATTGCACGTGAACGCTCAAAATTGATGAAGTCGACGCTCCGTCCAACTCCTACCGATATCCAGAACCCCGAAGACTTTCAGCTCCAACTTGAAAATCGTTTCGAATGCCTAGCAGATTGCGTTAACGTGGACGATATCAATAACGGGCTGGTGGAAACTGTTCATGCCGTTGGAGCTAAGTTTTTCAAGTCTCGACGCTTAAATAGAACCAAAAAGATCTCTGCCACTTTTTTATATTTGTTTTTAATGTAATAAATGACTTTGGTTCTTCTGCGGATATCCTCATTTCTGATTCTATCACGCTGAGAAGTTCCGAGCATAGTCCTCTCCATTGCACGTTGCGTGACTCTGAGCCTTCTAATAAGTCCCATCGTGAACGACCATGTCTCTGTTCCGTAGGTCATCACTGGCAACACGCACTGTTCGAAGACTTTCGTCTTCAGGCACTGAGGAATTTTGGACGAGAAGATATGTCGCAACACTAGCAAAACAATCGTATTATTAATTAGTACCTAATTGTCACAACAATGTCAACAATTCACTTTACGATTCAAGATACGTGCACTTCCAAGGTCAACATAGGTAAACTAACATTATTAGGTACTCAAAACGAATTAAAGAGAAAATATTTTAAATTCTGCTATTACTATGAACTCCAAACGTTAACTAAGAACTCTAAAAACATTAGCATAAGATTGGTAATCAAGCGTCATAGATTTCTTTATTTCGGCAGTCAAAAATTTACGAGCGAAAGAAAATGATGTGTGCGAGGGAGACGTAAAAATCGGAATCGTGAGTACTCGCACCTGTCCGCCCCGCTGCCTCGGAATATCGGCTGAGTTCGGCTCGGGCTCGGCTCGTGAGGTGCATACACTGACGTACGACATCTCGCCAGGGGTACCTCGTGAGGAGCTCGCGAGGGAAAATGATGAGGGAGTACATCATTTTCCCTCGCGAGCCCCCTCATTTAAAATTGACGAGTTACCCATCACTAATTTGCATGCTGCTACGTCATGACCTTTTGTATCTTTTATTACATTGCGTACAACGTTCCGTTCAACAGGATGAAACACCGAAATGCACTGGAACTCAACTACTACTGTGTGTGTAAAATGATATTGCTATTTTTTTTTTATGGGATAGGGGGCAATCGAACAGACGGATCGCCTGATGGTAAGCGATTTCCGCCGCCTATGGACACTCGCAACACCAGAGGAGTCACAAGCGCGTTGCCGACTTTTAAAATGGAGTACGCTCTTTTCTTGAAGGATTGAAGGTCGTGCTATACATCATAGATCAATATACAGGATGTTTGGCGCATGGATCGACACATTTTTTTCAGGGATTTGGGAGGTCATTAGCTAGGTTCTACCCATACACCCTTTGTCCCAAATGTCAGGGTTGGTTACATATGATTTTTTTTTTAATGAAAATAAAATGCCCAAAATGTTTCCTTTAATTCGAAATAACTTTTTTGTTTGTGGGTGTAATGACACAAAACAAATTTTGTTGCATTCTCCAAAGTCTTTTAAATCTAAAAACATCTTTTTTTTATTACAACTGGTTTCAAGAAAAATCCTTACGAGCTTCCAAAGTTATTTTTTTATTTAATGAATGAAATTTTACAACTTCTAAATTAATTATAAAAAAAACTAAAAGCCATTTTGAACTTAGCTTTATTTAAAAAGTTCTTTAGTTGATACCCCTTCTAACGGTATGCTACATGTCATAGAAATTATTCATTATGTAGTCAAAATACTAGTTAGGAGAGTCAGGGTTAAGAAAAGACTTTTTAAGGTTATTTTGTTTTTATTAAACTAAAGTTATAAAAAAGGAGGCAAAACACCGGGAGAGGTGGAAAGTAATGGGGGAGGCCTTTGCCTAGCAGTAGGACAGAATAGGCAAGTTAAAAAAAAAGTTAGAAATCTTGTTCAAATTGACCACCTCCATTTCGTATGCATGCACGACATCTGTTTCTTATTTCAACTACCGTTGTACGTAGTCGCATTTCTTCTTTCATAGTTTGGAACGCGCCGGTTATTCGTTCAATCAGAACTTCCCTAGTGGGCACTTCTGTCTGGTAAACCAATTCTTTTGCACGTCCCCAGACGTAAAAATCCAAAGGCGTCAGGTCTGGGGACCGTGCGGGCCACGGAATAGGGCCGCCTCTACCAATCCATGCGTTTGGAAAGGCATTATTTAAATACTCTCGCACGTTCAGTTGGTAGTGTGCTGGACAACCGTCATTTTGGAAAACTATCGGCACACCTTCTTCCAAAACTGGCACAACAAGTTTGGGTAGATCATTGATTAAAAAATATAAATAAATGTCTCCATTTAACCTTTCTGGCAAAAAATATGGGCCGACGAGATTGCGTCCAATAACACCAGCCCAAACGTTGACACTGAACTTTCTTTGAAAAGAACGCTGCCTTTTAACGCGAGGATTTTGGTCTTTGTGACTCCAGTGATGAATATTGTGGAGATTCACTATTCCCTCACGGCTAAAATTTGATTCATCGGTCCACAAAATTCTTTTCAAGAAGTCGCCATCTTCGACGTCTGTATGCAGTATAAATCTGCAGAAATCCAGCCGTCTAGCATTATTACCATCTTCGAGCCCTAAAACAAAAAAAAACCTTGATTAACAATACCACAAAAGATTTTTGTTTTTCTGGAAATAATATAATATAATAATAATAATATTTTTGGGACATTTTACACAACATCATCTAGTCCCAAACTAAGCAGAGCTTGTACTATGGGTACTAGATAATGGATATAATACTTATATACTTTTTTTTTGTAAATACATACTTATAATACATAAGAAACACCCAGACAAACACAAATACTCATGATTTATCCACACAAATATTTGTGCAATAATTTATAAGAAATTCAAACATGAATAAATAACTTGTGAAACAAAGAATTCTTTACTTGACGAAATAACTCATCATCATCATCATCATCAGCCCATATTCGTCCACTGCTGGACGTAGGCCTCTCCCAATGAACGCCACAAAGCCCGATCTTCAGCTTTCCTCATCCAGTCACTGCCAGCTGCCTTCCGCAAGTCGTCACTCCACCTGGCCGGCGGGCGTCGCGCCTTTATAATCCACAACGTAAGGTCATTTAATGAGTACCGAGAAATAAAAAGACATCGGATGGGATTCGACAAAATTATGATTTAATAAATAAAAATAAATAAATAAATATTCTTGGACAATTTTACACAGCACCACCTAGTCCCAAACTAAGCAGAGCTTGTACTATGGGTACTATGGATATGGATTTGCCACTTTAGCTTGCTTATTCTTTGAGCTATGTCTGCAACTTTGGTTCTCTGACGGATAACTTCGTTGCGAATTTTATCCCTCAGAGAGACTCCGAGCATAGCTCTTTCCATAGCTCGCTGTGCGACTTTAAATTTGTGGATCAGTCTCATCGTGAGTGTCCACGTTTCGGCTCCGTAGGTCATTACTGGTAGGACGCACGCATTGAAGACTTTCGTCTTAAGGCACTGAGGTATAGGTGATGAGAAGACTTGACGAAGTTTGCCGAATGCTGCCCATTCCAGCTGTATCCTCCTATCGGCTTCCCTCTCGAAGTTGTTTTTACCTAATTGGACTATTTGCCCGAGGTAGGCATATTCACGAACAACTTCGAGAGATAACCCATTTACAACAACCGGTCAACAAGGTCGTTGTACATAACCTTAGTTTTATCTATATTCATCCCCAGACCGATACATCGAGAGGCGTCAGCTAAATCGGTCAACATTCGTTCGAGATCCTGCAGCGACTCCGCCATGAGGACTATATCATCGGCGAAGCGCAGGTGTGAGATGTACTCGCCATTTGCATTTATACCCATACCTTTCCAATCCAGCGTCTTAAACATGTCCTCCAGGGCGTTGGTGAACAATTTAGGGGATATAACATCCCCTTGTCTCGCTCCCCGGCGAAGCTGGATGTGTTTTGTCTGCTGGTTTTGTACTTCGACGGACATAGTTGCGGCGTCATACAAGCATCTCAACACCTCGATGTATCGCCAGTCCACTTGGCATCGCTGCAGGGCCTCCAAAACAGCCCAGGTCTCGATTGAGTCAAAGGCTTTCTCATAGTCCACAAATGCAAGACACAACGGCAAGTTATACTCCTCGGTCTTCTGTATAACTTGCCGTACCGTGTGTATGTTGGTCTATGGTCCCGTAACCCCTTCGAAACCCAGCCTGCTCTGGAGGTTGAAACTCGTCAAGTCTTCTTGCTAGACGATTCGAGACCACCCTCGAGAATAACTTATAGACGTTATCACTTATCACCACAAACCGCTAGTATACGTACCATTTCTTAAACGAACTCTATGCTTTTTACATACGATAGGTACACGTCAACCGAAATACAACTGCCGCGCGCTCGCGGTCGCGCTCGCGTTATCCACGTCACCGTCACCGCCAAAACGGACAACTTGATCTGCTGTTCGTTTGAGAACAGCACCGACTCCGTCTGACGCCCCCTTGCCATGTCCCGCTTCTAAGTAGTTCCAGGTCACAGATTTCAGTTGCAGAAAATCACGATACAGTTGGGTGATTATATAAAAAATAAAGCGATTTCTGTATTGCCTCGTTGAGCTGTCCGATATGTAATTAACCGAGTCAATTTGGGATGAAATCTCAAATACATACCCAATGGTCGGTAATAAATGTGCCCAGATAGCTGCAGCATCGTGTTGGGTACATTCACTTACAGTACAAAAACTATATTGTTTTTTAATTACAACTTCTGGGTCAATCAAGTAGATGACACAAGTGTGCAATGACAGCTGCATTCTACTACCACCACAAGTGAAAACTTTGGATCTCTTCGTGATATTTGACGCAGTATTTTTCGCTGAAGTCAACGTGAGTCACTACCTCTTGTGGAGTAAGATTATTTTTGAGCTCTTTAATATTTCGATACTGAGTCAATATATTAGTGCAGTGTTTCATATACCCCCCAAGAGTGTTTTCTAATTGGAGTATAATGTTTCTTGGAAAATCAAATAATGTTTGTTTTTTGTAACTAACTTGATTTTCTCCTCATCTACATCATTCTTCATCATCTCATAATTTATTTTTTTGTAATTCTGGAATTCTCCGTAATCTAAATGATTCAGCTGACATTGTTCACATGATCGATCGATCAAACAATTTTCATTATTAACATTGCAACATAAGCTTTCTAAAATACCTGTGCCATTAGATTCTTTAAGTATTTTATTTTTGTTAAGGCATTTTATCAATAAATCTATATTAATATGAACTTTGCAGGCACACGTGTAAAAATGAACATTTACTCATGTTTAATTTTAAATTTTCCGTTTGTAACTTCATGAGTACTTTACCCAGCAAATCTAAGCCATTTTGAATATTAACTAAGGGTAGTAAAATATCATCAAGAAATACTAATACTTCTGACGGATTCTCGCTTTTATCTTGTTCGGAATTCTCTAAACTACCTACAATCTTGTTTATTAATCTCATAAATACAGAGAGAGCATTAGCAAGACCAAAAGGCACCCGACTATATTCATAGTGTCCTTGCGGTGTGACAAAGGCCGTTTTATGAGTATTTTCAGGATGTATACGAAGTTGGTGGTAGCTTTGGGCTAAATCTAGACTAGTAAAATAGTTCATGTCCGATAGTCTAGATATTTGTTCATCAATATTAGGCAAAGGGTACTTATCGCGAATAGTGATGGCGTTTAATGCACGATATCAACACACAAACGACACCATTTTTCTTTTCACCATTTTTCTTCCTAACTAAAACGACTGGAGAAGCGTAAGCCGATTCAGATTCTTTGATAATGCCTGCTTCTAACAGTTCATTAACTTTAGACCGAACAATCTCTTGTTCGTGGTGTGCTAATCTGTAAGGCCTTCGGTGCACTGGTTCGCTATTTGATAATCTTATACGCATATGCACTAAATCCGAACATCCTAATTCTTTACTACGTGGGCGTACATGGGCGTGGTTCAATATGACCTTGGGATCCACATGAAGCAAGTGCGTTGGTCAGGCAGTGGACAGTTGCGTACTAGATGTCCAACCTTCTTGCAACGTGGACATGGATCGGTTTCAGGGTTCACAGAAGGCTTCTTCTCTGTTAGGCGTGAGATATCCTTGTAGGTTCTTGTATCCATCACAGGGTTCTGATAGTCATCGAGAGTTGATAAGAAATTCTCGTATAACTCATCAGGTCTTTTGCATGGAAAGACTCTCGCATTCGATTGCAATGCAAGGGGCAAGCCTCGTATGATACAGGAAACCGTAGCGATGTGTGGCAATTTACATCTAAAACACAACGCCACTTTTTCTTGGTAATATTTGGTCATACTTTCAGAGGGTAGTTTTTTTTTTGTTGAGCATTTCTTCAAGGACGTGGGCATAATCTCTATGTTTTGGAAACGCACGAAGAAGCATTTCTTTCCATTCGTCCCAGGTATAATCATATTCTTCCAACCGATTATACCATTCCTTCACCTGCCCTCTGAGTTTGTCTTTTAGATGAAATGATTTTGTCATATCATCCCAATCGTGGATTTGGCCAAGTTGCTCGATTTTCTTGAACCAGGCGGTCCCCGTGCATTCTTCATTATCTGGGTCAAATTCCAGAATCAAAGATGCCGCGCGATGATCTTTCTGCCGAACGAGGGTAGGGGCTTCATTTTCTAATTCGTTGAACGCTTTTTCCACTTCTTGTGCCAGGATAGTCTTCAATATTTTTCTTGCAGGTGGCGTGCATTGATCTTCGTTTGAGTCTTCCGAAATCTGACTTGTAGATGCGGAGTCTTCATCCTGTCGATTATAATACTCACGGGGTCTTGATGTAGCAGAACGCCGGTTTCGTCGCGAGTAATACAATAAAAATACCACTTCTGAGTATTACAACTAGTGTAAAATAAACTCGTTTATTATGAATCAGTGGATCTTTATTTGGGCAGAGATTTCCCATACAACGGATTGTAAAAAGTGACACAAAATGCACGCTGCACGGCTTATATAGGCTGGCTGGCTACTCCACCCTCTTGGCTGGTTAGCGTTGGCAGAGTGGGGCGCTTGGAGGGGGGGGGGTGACGTAACAGCTAGGCTGAGGCACGCTAGCGGCATCTAGCGATACAGCGAGCTTAATGGTTTGCCAGCGACATCTCTCGTTACAATTCATTGTCAAACAGCTAGTTTCGTATTGGCTATCTTCAGTGACTAACTAGGATGACGTCATGAACAGGCTATCGGCGATACTCAGCATCGCCGATAGCCTGTTCACCGGACTCACCGGTTGGTCACCGCAACACACGTTTTTGTATCGATAGTTGAAAGTTTGCGATTGTGTATGCTTAGTGGACATCAAATTGATAGTCATTTAATTTGTCAACATTTTTGTGAAACACTATTCAAAGGCTTATAGATTCTAGAGATTCACACCGAAGCCGGTATTTAGATAACTTGCGATCCGAAGAAAAAACGCCGAACGCAGTATTTGTGTTTTGATTGCAAGAGACTAATTTGTCTAGAATGCTCATCCAAACTTTGCGTGAATTGTCGAGAAAGACTGTAAGTTCAAGGACTGCTATTTTGTTATAATTTTTTTATTTAATAGAGAAAACTATTTTATTTTGTTTGTTGATTATTTAATAACGTAAAATAATTATGAAGAAGTTCCAATTTGCTTTTTAAAGATCTCGTTTTCATTAGATTGTAGTTTCTAAAACAAAAATTAGTGTCATTGACGAATTTGTGATTTTATAGAAAAAGTGGTTAATTTTTGTAAGTTTATTCTTTGTATTAAAAAGTCTAATATGTAAATAAACTGTTTGTTATTTTAATAACCCCTATACACTTATAAAATTTTACAAAAAACTACAACACGTCATGACGTCTCAGAGACGGGAGGTAGGTGGTAACGTGACGAAAATAGGAGTAGTTAAGGGTTAAACTCGAGAGTCAAGCGGAAATATTTAATATTGTGCCTTTTAAGTGTGTTGTGTTGAGAAAATAAATCTTAAAATTAAATGTAAGTAAATCTACAATTATAGGTAGTTTCCTAGTAAACGAAAAGTTACTTAGATACTGTGAAAGTTTTTATTAAAAGCTTAGTAATCGATCAATTTCCAAGTTTTTAACTTCAGCATAATAAAATAACGTCAAAGTTATTTGTGATGCGTCATAACTAAGTTTTTAAAATTATGATGGTGTCATTTACTTTTAAGGTGCCTGCTCGAAGAAGAGTTTCCTTAAGGCAAATGGACTTGCTTGTGGAGTTTGCGGAGTCTCATCGCGGGAAGCGATCCAATATCGCGTGTAAAACTATTTAAATTATGTACATTGCCAGGTTACACCTACAAAATTAACATTTATGCTGGCAAACAGAATGACGAAATTAACACTACACCTACAAATGTTGTTATGGAACTATGTAACGACATGCTCGACAAAGGACGCACTCTCTTCACAGATAATTGGTACACAAATATCGAATTGGCAAGAAAGCTGTTAAATATAGAGACGCATCTTGTTGGAACATTGAGAAAAAATAGGTGACATTTTCCTAAAACAATAGTTTCTACAAAGTTGAAAAGGGGGCAATTTATTGCTGAAGAAAGTTCTGACGGAATAACAGTGATGCGATGGAAAGATAAACGAGATGTGTTAGTTTTGTCCACAAATCACTACGCGTTTTATGAGAGTGGTGAAATGTAACAAAGTTATCTCAAAACCTGCAATTATTATCGACTATAATAAAGCCAAAAGTGCTGTCGATTTGTCAGATCAAATGGCAGCGTACCAAACACCGCTTAGGAAAACGGTAAATGGTACAAAAGTGACCATGGACTTAATCTTGAATGTAGCTGTTGTGAACGCACTCACTCTCTACAAAAGTGTAACAAAAAAGAACATTCCTATTGTAGATTTTAGAAAATAAATTATTTCTTTTTCAGATTTTCTAATAGGAGTTAATATATCCGTGCCTGGCGTGAAGAACTTGATAAGTCCAAAATGGCAATTTTACAGGGCAGCAATTTTAAAGTTTGACATTTTCTCCAAAATCCATTTTCATTTTGAACTCGTCTTTATAGCTTGATTTATAGATACTTTTATGTGATCTTTCAAATTATCTTACGTATTCTTGTAAAAATTGCTTATTTTATAAGATATTAGACTTATCAACACACTATCCAGAGACTTATCACGTTATTTCCCATACATTAGTGCTCAAACCAGTAAAAAAATTATTTAATTTAATTCCTAAAAATCAGTTTTTCAATGTAATTGGGATGTATGGGAGACGCCTATCACCTTAGTGCTCGGCGGGCACGGACGGGCTCTGGCGACCGGCTGATTGCGGTATAACGCAGCTTCTTTGGACACAGCTTAAAATATTTGGCCGTTGACAGGCAGCAGTGTCAATGGTACGAAAAGCTGTGTCCCTGCGATCGCCAATCCGCTTGCCCCGCGTGGCGATTATGGGCATATCCCCCCCATGAGCAGAGCACATCAAAAACGGCCCCCAGTTCCCGGTAGCCCTGCTATTCTCGACCAAGGCGGCGGTCATAGTAACGGCAGGGCGGGGGGTGCTAAGAATCCCCGGGCTACGGAAGGCCGCCCATCCTACCTGACCCTGGCTACGTAAAACGGACGCAGTCTGAGGCTAGACGCACACCTAGCGCAGTTGGAAGTGGAGCTGGAGAACATAAGGTGGCACGTTTTGGGGTTGAGTGAAGTCTGAAGAGAGGGAGAGGACACTATCACCCTAAACTCGGGCCACCTTCTGTACTTCCGCGAGGGTGATAAAACATTCCAGGGTGGCGTAGGGTTCCTTGTCAATAGGGCCCTCTCTAATAGCGTTGAAGAAATGTCTAGTGTGTCGACCAGGGTAGCATACCTGATAATCCGACTATCAGAACGATATTCTATTAAGATTATTCAGGTCTATGCACCGACTTCGGCACACTCGGACGATGAAGTGGAAGATATGTACGAGGACATATCTAGAGCCTTGCATAACACCACAAAGGCTCACTTCAACGTTGTTATGCGGGACCTTAACGCCAAAGTGGGATTTCGGAACTGCAGCGAATCCAGAACAGGACCTCATGGATATGGATGTCGGAATCACAGGGGGCAAATGCTGGTCAACTTCCTAGAGAAGGAGGGGCTCTTCTTAATGAACTCCTTCTTTAAGAAGAAGCCGCAAAGGAAGTGGACCTGGCAAAGCCCCGATACTGTGACGAAAAACGAGATTGACTTCATCATGACGGATAAAAGGCACATATTCAGGGGATGTCTCCGTGATCAACAGGTTTAATACCGGATCTGATCACCGACTTGTCCGAGGCTCCCTGAATATCGATTTAAAGCTCAAAAGAAACCGTCTGATGAAGTCCACGCTCCGACCGATTCCACTCCATATCATGACGGGCAGCGAGCAGTTTCAAAAGCTTCTCGCTGACAGATTCGCTGCAATGAAACCCACCAAGGATCTTGACGAGGCCCTACAAAATGTAGTTTAAGCGCTGAAAGATGAGGGCATAAAATTTTGCCAAAAGCGGCATAAAGGTAAGAAGTCTAAACTCTCGGATGAGACTCTGCGGCTTATGACAAAAAGACGGGAAACTACCTTATGTAGCTACCAATTGACTTCGTTAGACAGGTCACACCTTAACAAGGTAATTGCGAAGCTGGTACGGCGTGTCCTTCGGAGCTCGAATACGTGCCTAATTGAATAGGCAATAGAGCGAAACCGAGGGTCCAAAGTTCACTCAGCAACTTGGAAGGAGCCATCTGACGAAGCTCACCACACACGATGGCAGGACTGTCTTGTCAAAGCCGGAGATTTTTACCCAGATTGAAGACTTTTATGGCCGACTTTATGCCGCCCATGTTCCTCGTCCACAGCGCGACAACTGCGATTCTAGAGCCACTCTGATACGCCACTACACCGACGAACTACCGGATATCAGCCACGACGAAATCGTGTTGGCTCTGAGACAGCTTAAGAATGGAAAAGCCCCCGGTGAAGAGATGGAATTACTTCTGAACTCCTGAAGATAGGAGGAGCCCCTCTTGTTCAGGAGCTACAAAAAATCTTTAATTCCATCATTCGCTGCGGGAGAACTCCAAAGGCGTGGCATGAGAATGTGGTGGTTCTGTTCTTTAAGAAGGGAGATAAAACTCTTCTTAAAAATTACAGACCCATTTCTCTTTTAAGTCACGTCTATAAGTTGTTCTCTAGAGTCATCACAAATCGTCTCGCTAGAAGACTTGACGAGTTTCAGCCTCCCGAACAGGCCGGGTTTCGCTCAGGGTATGGCACCATAGACCACATCCACACAATGAGGCAGATCATACAGAAGTCCGATGAGTATAATCGGCCCCTGTGCCTAGCGTTTGTGGACTATGAGAAGGCCTTTGACTCTGTGGAAACCTGGGCTGTTCTGGAATCCTTACAGCGATGTCAAGTGGACTGTCGTTACATGCTGTGCTGAGATCTCTTTATGAATCTGCCTTTATGAATGTCCAAGTACAGGACCAACAGTCTAAACCTATCCAATTGCGCAGAGGCGTGAGACAGGGAGATGTCATATCTCCGAAACTGTTCTCAAGCGCATTGGAAGATTTGTTTAAGACATTGGACTGGAAAGGTAAGGGCATAAACATAAACGGCGATTACATCTCGCACTTGCGATTTGCTGACGACATAGTCCTATTGGAGGAGTCGCTGGAGGAGCTGGCCTAGCATCAGCCTCACAAAGCGTAAGTCTCAGCATGAATTTGGATAAAACCAAAGTCATGTTCAATGACCACATTGATCTGAGACCTATTGCTGTAAATGGTCATCTTCTTTAAGTTGTTTCAGAGTACACTTACCTTGGGCAGATTTTGCAGTTAGGTAAAAACAACTTTGAGAGGGAGGCCAAGAGGCGGATTCAGTTGGGCTGGGCAGCATTTGGAAAACTACGTCAGGTCTTCTCATCACCCATACCGCAAAGTTTGAAAACGAAAGTTTTCAATCAGTGCGTCCTACCTGTGATGACCTACGGCGCTGAGACGTGGACACTCACAGTGCGGTTAGTCCACCAATTCAAAGTCGCACAGCGTGCTATGGAGCGTGCTATGCTGCTTGGAGTTTCTCTGAAGGATAAAATCCGCAACGAGGTTATCCGACAGAGAACCAAAGTAACCGACATAGCACACCGGATTAGCAAGCTGAAGTGGCAGTGGGCTGGCCATATCTGCAGAAGAACCGACAACCGCTGGGGTAGACGTGTTCTCGAGTGGAGACCGTGACTCGGCAAACGTAGTGTGGGACGCCCTCCGGCAAGATGGAGTGATGATCTGCGAAAGGCTGCTGGTAGAAGCTGGATGCGAAAATCCGAAGACAGGGTGAAATGACGCACATTAGGGGAGGCCTACGTCCAGCAGTGGACTAGTATAGGCTGATGATGATGAAATGTCTTAATTGATATAAGAGTAATTTTAGATGGTTTTTCAAATATGGTTATGTTTCTATTTGTTATTATCTTATTATTCATAATATTTGACTTATCAACATGTTTACCGATGAATTATCAGCTTATTTACCATAGAATTGGGTATCAATAATACACATTTATCGTTTGTAATAAATTTTTTTCAAATAAAAATGCTCGTTATGGAATTTCAATTATTCGGAAATGCAAGCGCACTTATTGTACTACCTAATTAAGAAATAAAAATGAGAACGACTTCTGTTGTCATGTATCTCGGGAAAAATAGAAAAAATAGTATGCGACATTTTCACATATCATTATCCATATCTGGATTATCCTCGTCAAGATCAGGATCCGTGGGAACACAGTTAGTGGTCTTGATATTCAAATAGAATTCACGAAATGGCACATCAATTAACTGCATCAAATCCATTAAATCTTTTTTTCTTTTCTGCGCTGCTTGGCAATGGCTGAGTAGATATCTGAGTCAATTCGAAAGAATCTACAGCAATCTTCCCTCTTTTCTTAATATTGACAGATTTAAAAGGAGTTTCACGATCAAGGTTGTGTTTGAATAGTATTTTTCCGATACTGTCCTTATTATATTTTAACCATTTAATAGGTTGCCAGAGAAAAGCTTCTCCATGCTCATTTTGTTTTTTCAGAGAAAAAGGCCCTTTTTTAGTTCGTAACTCGGTAAAATCAAAGAAATCTTTTAGCGTCATAGCCGCAACCTTAAATGGTTTTTGAACTTTACATGTTCTTACCAGCTGAATCCAGTCATTTAAATGGTTTATTTTTATCTGAGTCCTCTTCTTTACCTTTTCTATAATGGCATGGTCCGAATAGTCCACTTAACAGAAATTTATGATGTATTGTTTGCAATGTAGGGTGATTGTTAAGTAAATACATGAACATCATAGCGACAGTGTTGTTTTTGTTCTGCCCACCACACGTGTCTGAATAAAATATTATTTCTTTTACATCGCATGGTAAACTCTTACTGAAATGCCACAAACAAGACGCAATTTAATTGGCTCCACGAGCTCCAATGGTCTCGTCCCACATATAACATGTAGCTTCGTTGTTTGCTAAGTCATGTATAGTTAAATTAAAACTCCAAAGTTGTCGTTTGTAAAAAGAAACAGAAGTTTTTAAATAAGGTGTTGGCAAGCACTGTTGAAGGTCGAATGCGAAAGCTCTAACAGAAGAGTCGACCTTTACTGTATCTTTGTCAACACGCTTTTCGAAATAAGCTTTTTCTGCCTGAGCTTGGTGCTCAGCTAGCTCTGCAATTAATTTTACCTTATCATTCTCATCTGCAACCTTAATTTTAGCTTGGAAGACATCACAAGTATTACAAGTGTCTTTAGAGGGTTGCTTAAACGATAGTTTTAATTAATGAAAGCATTGTGAATACAGCTTAAGTGAAACTGGAGTTGATGTTGTAAGTTTATACTCTCGGTACATCTTGGCGATGGAGAGGTCAGGAGATAGATATTTCTTACCAGAAGATTTCCTACAATAGTGACTTTCATAACTAGGAAAATTAAGAATATGATCTTTAACAAACTTCAAGTCTTCAATGCTCTTTTTATTGATAGGAGGAGTCTTACCTCTCTTATCAGTGTCTATAATTCCAGTGCTGGATTCTTTTTTCTTTTGTATAACCACATTAACAAATCCTACAGTTTCACCCAGTACTTTACAGAAACAGTCTTTGCAAATGGGTCTTTCTTCATTACAAATCTGTAAATTGTATACACAATAGCAATCTCTATTTTTTTGAATGGCTCGCAGATTTTTGGGTTTTTTTCGGTAAAATTGTTATAGATTTCGACACAAATGCGGCTCGTCTCTCCCTTTGCCCCAAATTCCAATAGTTTTGAAAACATTCCTTTCGCTCATCTACCGAGAATCTTTCAGCACATTTTAATCTACATGAACTCTTCAGTTCTTTGATTTGTCTTTCAAGGATCACTGAACCTGTTGCTGAGACGTAACTTTTTCCAGTATTCCTAAGTTCTTTTGATTCTTTTATCTCTTTTCTAGTTCTTTGTTTTTTTGTTCGCTTTTTAGTTGTGTCAGTTTCGGTATTTATGTGACTTGCATTTTGATTTTCTATCTCTGCATTCTCAATTTCAGTATCTACTGTATTTGCTTCAACAATAAGATTTTGTGTTTCGTCAGCCCTAATCGAATCTTCGTTATTGTTATCTGTAGCACTATGAAGAGCGTCCTTTGCATACCATACCAAGCTCGTAACATCATTTAATTCTAAGTTGGTATTATTGTTGTGCGCCGTATTTTGATGTGGTAGCTTTGGCAGATCTGTTTCGTTTGCGGCCGGTTCCAAGTTCTCTTCACTTTCAGGTTCTGAATCAAATACTATGCGTCGTGGGGGTTGGGGGACAGCAAAATCTGGGTCTAACAGACTGTCATCACTAATTACTGAAACATTGTCGCTGTTTTCCATAATGTCAGGTGAATTTCTGCTTTTGAATTCTCCTCCCGTTAGTTCGCTGTACAATTTTTGTATCTCTGGAGACATTGGTTGTAGCGGAGATGACGCAGGATCAGGGTTATTTGATGACGTTGGTGCACCTAGAGGCGGAGAAATTGTACGCAATAACTCTGTGTCATCCATATCTGAAATAACAAGAATAATTTAATTAATCATGCATTAGTTATTACTTATTAGTTCTAGTTTCTGTTTTGTGTTTTTATTAAAATATTTTTTAACAGTTAATATCTACTTACTTTGGGACTTGAGTTTTGTTTGAACTGCCAAAGGAGTCAATGAAAAATATGGTGGGGGAGAAATAGAAGGCGCTTCAATGGAGTATGGAGTACGATGATTACATTCATCTGAAGAAAAATAAAAGTTTTTCTCTATTAGAAAGCAAAGTAGTGATCAATGTTCAAAGTTAATTTGCTTTTAAATTCGAGACTATTTTCTCTAATTAAAAATCTTATTTTGTTAGAAAAGCTTATAGTAGGAACATAAAGTGTACGTACCAAAAAAAAAACATTTTTAAACCGGACTAAAAATAATAGACACGTCCCTAATAATAAAAAAGAAAGCCTCGATCGCATATTTACGACATTTACAGATAAATGTCGTAAATATGTAAGAGAGAGACGGATGCGGACAAGCGTGGAGTCGCGTAACTTTGAAGTGTCGACTTGTTGCCGCCAAAATGCCTAATCTGTCGTACGATGATGCCTAAAGTATTAAAGTAAAAACTGTTCTTAAAATTATAATATGACAAGTGGATTTATAAGTATTGTTGTTATCAATATGAAGATGCTTTTAGGGGTATATAGATATATTCTAATTTGAATTACTGAGTTGAGCTGTCAATTGCTTGCTAAATAAATATGTACGATTATGTTTTTGTTTTTATGAAACGTGTTAAACTGATATCTGTACATACCGTGTTTAGATCACCCAAATAATTAACAGTGAGTTACACTGACAACTTCATGTGTACTGTTTATTTTATTGAATATAAAATTGGATATCTATACGTACCAATTTTTAATGAGCCACCTTAACTTAGAAATTACATGATATCTAGAAATAATCAAGATGAGGCAATTCCGTTGTCCCGTGAATACGTTGACAAATCGGGATGTTTACTTAAAATATTAGTGTATAAAGTATTAGTGTACTTTCCGATATACAGCATCATTATTAGTATATGCGAAACCTGAAACACGTGTCTAGTATTTTTATGTAAAGAATCTATGTACAAAACTTAAAAACTGTATCATAAAAACATCATAAAGTTAGAAGCTTGTTAAGTTACCTGTTTATCCGTACAAAATCATGCTCATCACGCGCGGGCGCCGCCCCGCGCCCGCGTCGTCGCCGCGCTCATTGATAATAATGTGGCAGTAGGTACCTAACCGTACGGCGATTTCCGATTGCATTGTATTTAACTGATCACACTTTCCACATTTTCCATCACACTTGCAGTCTATGGACTGTCGTAATGGTCAAGTGTAGGTAGACATTAATAAGTACTTTATTTGTAAATGCAGCCGTAAGTGATTAAATGTAGTCAATGCGATATGTTGCACCTTATACCAAACACTGTAAGTTCAAAATGGATGAAAAATATTAAACATCGCATTACTTAACAACAACAGGCTGTAGGTACAAATAAAAACGTATGTTCATGTGTGTGACGATACTTTAATGTCAGATTGCTCCTCGTGCCGCACTGCCAGGAATACGTTATCACTTATCACCACAAACCGCTAGTATCCGTACCATTTCTTACACGAACACTATGCTTTTTACGTACGATAGGTACACGTCAACCGAAACAACTGCCGCGCGCTCGCGTTATCACCACAAACCGCTAGTGTACGTACCATTTCTTACACGAACACTACCTATGCTTTTTACATACGATAGGTACAGATCAACCGCAATGCCGTGCGCTCGCGGTCACACTCGCGTTATGTACCTACTTATCTGAACGGGAGCGACATACGTGCACACTTCCCTACAGCTGCCGGGCGACTGACTGAAGTGGTTGGTTCACCCCCGGGCCCCGCCCGCCCCACTGCGCACGCGCTGGGCGCTCAGTGTGTCGTGTCAGTGACCTATGTTGCGCGCATATGATTGCGGATAGGTACTTAGTGTCGCTCGGTGTCCTACTCGTAACATTTTTTAAATGTTTTTGGGACAAAAAATAACATGATGTAAAAATTATTGGAATCGATTCAGTTACTTATTCTGAACAAACTATATTCAGTTTTCGCATATACTAAGAATGACCTTGTATATGACACCATTTTAAATGAATACGAAATAGCCAAAGAAAAAATCACGAAGCTTGAGGAGACGACGTCAAATATCACCAACAAATGTGTCAACTTGGAGAAGTGCAATCTAGCTCTTGAACAAAAATTGAACGAACTCGAACAATCATCGCGCAAGCGCAATATTGAAATTGTGGGGGTAGAACATATACCTGGAGAAAATCTTCTGGAGATTGGGAATAAAATTGGGGTAAGCAGTCAGGACATCAAATGGGCAAAACGAACCTAAACACGAGACTAAGCCATCTTCTATAATCGTCTGCTTTAAGAAAACTGGAGATGAGACCAGGAATAATTGGTTGGAGAAGCGTCGTCAGCTGTATGAAAAAACCATCACAAGTAATCATATTATTAGTGGTGGAACGAGTAACAGCAAAATATATATAAACGAAGATCTCATTCCTACCACAAGAGCTTTGTTATGGAACGCGAAGAAGCAACTACACGGTATTTACAAATATATTTGGGTTTCAAATGGTAAAGTTTTGGTAAAGAAGGCAGAAGGTGACATAACCAAATGGTTAAAGGTACCAAAAGATTTAAGTGATTTATTGAAAGAAAAGTAACTATAATTGTTAAAGAGGGTATTTACCTAAATTAATTGATCTATTCATGTTAATTTCAATTTAGAAAATTCGCAGATACAAACGATATTGGTTTACAATGGCGGTCTTATCGCTAATAGCGATATCTACCAGACAACCTTTGGATGGACATAATACATTATAGCTTTGTGCGTGGATTTCTTACAAACTTGAAACCCTTAGCCAGTGACTGTAACTTGTTAAGTTCTGTTTCGGAACTTAAAAAGATAATTATCCGAGGTATACAGAACAAGAGTTTAAAAGAGAGATTACTTAAAGATTCAACATTAAATTTACAGAAATTTGTAGAAAGTTGCAGGGCAACAGAAATGGCTACAAGAAACATGAAAAAGTTGACAGAATAATAATACACAGTGCAACAATCACAACAAAGACATATCCAACAGGGAACAAGTAAAAGCTATCAAGATGGATTTGGTAAATTCAAAAAGAAAAAGTGTACTAGATGTGTTTATGAGCATGGATTCAAGTGTCGCGCTTTTAGACAGCGGTGTGCAAAGTGCAAGAGATGTGACCATACCTCTTGCACTATGCAAAGATGTACCAATTCATGCAGATAATATAACAGGAAGAGAAGAATGAAGAAGAAAATGAATATGTGTTAGGATCAATCAAACTATAGAGAGTAAATGACAGGTCACAATACGAAAGTTTGGAAATAAGCAACATGTTAGTAGATTTTAGAATAGATACTGGAAGTGACTGTGATGATTACCAAAAATTTTATTTTTATTCATATTTGATGATAAGTTTGGTTTGATGAAAACTTTTTAATATGACATAAAATTAATAGAAGGTAGTATAGGAAATGTAGAACAACCACGTAGTAGGCCTATTAAGTTACATGAGCCACTAAAGTTAGAGTTAAAAAAAATGTAAAAGTAAACAGATAAAATTACTGAACCTACAGACTGTCAGTAACATTGTAATTGTAAGAAAAATTGTAAGAAAACCTGATGGTAATATAAGAGTGTGTTTAGATCCCAGTAATCTTAATCATTGTATAAAAAGGGAACATTTTAAATTTCAAACATTTGAGGAGGTCTCTTCTAAAATGGCAGGCGCTAAAATATGTATTTTCTAAGTTAGATGCATCTACTGCATTTTTTTACATAAAATTATCTGATGACAGTGCAAAATTAACAATATTTGCTACACCATTTTGATGTAGATGCAGTTTGATAAACTTGAGCGACTCCAAAACTTATGCATCAGATTTATATTTGGTTTGCGCAAATATGATCACGTTTCCGAATTTCGCGCTAAGCTCAAATGGCTGCCTTCGCCGGAATGCTCGTATTCTTTCTCTTTTATATAATATTCTTTTTAATCCTACCACTCCGCTCTATCTAAAAGATCGCTTTGTGTTCCTTTGTGACACTCACAATAAATGTTTGAGATCTTCGGACAACTTGAAACTAAAAATTCAAATGCACTCCACCAGCTTTTTTGATAAATCATTCACGATTCAAGCAGCACGGCTGTGGAACGCTTTGCCGATTAAAATTAGAAGTGCTCAATCGTTACCTATCTTTAAAAGGCTGGTGAAAGATCATTATCTTTACCTTATACCCAAGAATGTTTAACTCGCTAGGTACTCGCTTGCACTGTCATCGTTAATTTCCTTAGCTTATGATATTTTATATATACATACATATATATTTATATATAATATTTATTTAATATGTATATATTTGTGAGTATATATTTATTTATCCCTTGTTCTTACATACTACATTAAATTATTATTATTTTAAATTTTAGTACGCCGACACCACCCAATGTGTTTCCTTTCTTCTAGTCCATCCAAAGTTTGTCTGGAAGAGATCGCCTTGTGCGATAAGACCGCCCATTGTACTTACTCTTTCTGTAACATTTTTATTTTTGTAATTGTGTTCTGGTGTGCAATAAAAAGTTTATAAATAGATTTTGTTTTAAAATACCATATGGTTTGTCATCTGCACCGGAAGTGTTTCTCTAAGATCTATTTACAGAAATAAATATCATTTATAAAGTAAACTGTACTGTTTTTTTGTCTGTCTGTGTACAAAAAAAAAAAAAACAAACAATCTACTACTATTAGACAAGTTCGATGTTTTATATTTTCGCCTCTTGACCATCCTGCCATCTGCCAGCCATTCTGATTCAGCAATGGAGATGCCGAGTAGTAGTAAGCTATTAACATGTAAAAATAGGACTAATAAATAAAAGAAAAATATTTATTTATTTATTTATTGCTTTATGCACAATTATACTTACGACGTTACATCCTCAAGATTTAAGTTAATAATTTAGTTTCACTTCTCAATGTACTAGGCGTCGCACATAATTTTTAGAGCTGTAGAAATAAAAAGTTGAATAAGTGGTGACTTATTTAAGTGACCTATTTAAGCGCTGCCGTCAAAAGGTATTGTTCCACTGAACGATACCTTTTGACGGCAGCGCCCTAACCGCTAAGCTTCATTCATTCATTTTTTATGTGCGGGTGTCGCGTTACTACCCAAAGTCAGCAACACCAGAATCTTTGCAATTGTTGTCTATGCATTCAGACGTATCGGAGAACGATATCGCAGTGAGATCTTCTGTAGTGTCTCCCGTCAGTCCACCTAGAGCCGCTAATACTACAGATGTCTCAGCTGCATCTTATTTTAAGACCCAGGTCCTAGTTCAATGGGTGCCTCAACTACTGTGGCATCTGACGTTCTGCCGCCTGAAATATTAGATGTACTTGGAGATTCTATAGGAAAGGAAGAGACACTAGGACCGCCTATTAATGAGGAGATCGCTAAACGTTGGGGTAGGGTTTTAGTAGAAGGATTAACAAAAGAGGTAAAGGAAGCTACCCTAAAGAAAATACTAATACGTGAAAACTTTAGCCTTTCAAAAGCGCCTAAGCTGAACCTAGAATTTTCAGCCGTTCTAAGTGAAAATATAAAGCATCGGGATAAACTCCTCAAAAAGGCTCAAAACCAACTCGGCTTGGGTACTGCCGGACTTACCAATTTAGCCACGTCTATAATAAAGGAAGACCACCCTAAGGTGGAAATTCTTAAACGACTGTCAGAAGTCAGTGAGATTTTTCTGGATTTATATCACGAGAACACAGCTTTGACGTAAGCTAATAACTACATCCCTGGACAAAAAGTTTACTACGACGTTAACTGACGTCAAGAAGGATTTATTTCTTTTTGGTGCTAACCTTGGAGAAAAGATAAAGGCCACAAAAACGGCAGAAAAGTTAGGCCTTCAAATTAAACGCAACACTGTTAGTGTCCCATCCACATCCAGACAACAGGTAAACTGGAGAGGCCCACCCAGGTACTAGTCGAACAAGACTACGAAACCGGGTTGGCCAAAACCGCGATACCAGTACCAGTCATCCAGCCAAGGACATTCGAAACAACAATATGGTCGGAAGCAGCCAGCTGCGAGTCGAGCTCCTCCAACACAGAAGACGGATTACAAGACCCGCCGGAACCAGTAGAGGTAACAGTTCACGCTGGCAGACTGCGTTACTTCATTAGCCATTGAAAAACTATAACAAAAGACCCAATAATTTTGGGCTATGTAAAAGGTTTCAAAATCCCATTTCATAAGCCTCCTAGTCAAAAATTCGAGCCATCTAATCCCAGGTTTAGTAAAACTAAACTGAAACACCTAAAGCTGTCAATCTCAAATCTACTAATATCGAGGGCTATTATAGAACGCAGTGATGTGGCCGGTCAGTTTATATCAAATATTTTCCCGATTCCTAAAAGTGACGGCACTTTTCGGTTTATTCTGAATCTCAAACTACTGAATAAATTTATCAGTCCTGCGCACTTAAAAATGGAGAATATTCGCACAGCTATTAGATTAGTCAGCAAAAAATGTTATATGACCACTATGGACCTACAAGAAGCATATTTTTTAGTGCCCATTCACGATTCTTGTAAGAAATACCTTAGATTTAAATTTCAGGGTTCTACCTTCGAATTTCAGTGCTTGCCCTTCGGCTTATCTCTCGCACCACTCGTATTCACGAAACTGATGAAACCAGTAGTTTCATACCTTAGGGCCCAAGGACAACTTATATACCTGGATGACCTGTTGTGTATTAACAACTCATACAAAAGTTGCTTAAAGAGTACATCAATAGTAGTAGACTAAATAAAGATAAAAGTAATCTAATTCCAAATCAAACTCAGAAGTTTCTCGGTTTTGAAATAAGTTCAAAAGAAATGTGTTTAAAATTACCAGACAAGAAAAGTCTAAAAAAAAAGACAAAACTAATTTCAAAAAGAAATTCTAAATTCTTTTAGAATTAAAAGCAGCGTTTATAGGCTTACAGTGTTTTGCTAAAAATCATTACAATAAGGAGATTTTACTCCGAATAGATAATAGCCATAGCTTATATAAATAAGTTTGGGGAATCCAATATAACTCACCTTAATATATATTTTTTTCTTATTTTCAGTAATTATTGTACCAACCCTACAATGCCGTACAAAATAGTACAGACGTTAGAAAGGGGAAAAATAATATTGGTTATTGTACCTTCTTTGTGGGAACAAAATGGTAACTTATGGTGGCCCTCTAAAAAAACAGTATAAATTAATAAAAGAGGAGCAATCTAAGCCCGATAAAAATGAGTGGAAAATAATGGCTTGCATTTTAAAAAGAAATAATATACGAACATTTCAGCTTGCCGAAGCTGAATTATCATTAATGGAGGATAATTCAGACATAGACGCGAATGACACAGGAATGGTTGCACCCCGGACGAAAGAAGTAATGAAATATGAACTCTACAAATAATGAATAAATAATTATTATATGTTTTTTTAGAATTTAGATAAAAATTATGTTCCAACATGCAGGGTGATTTTGTTGTCTGATTATATTGAGTTATTAAAGTAAACATTTACACAATGGTTAAAACATGTTTGCATTTGTTTACCCAGTCTAATAATTAAAACCCTAAATAATTAAAAAAACGTTTTTTATTGGTACGTATGCAGTAGTGGTATCAAATATGAGTATTCATAAATATGATGTAAACATACTAGTTTACATTGTAGGTCTCAAGGATCAAGAACAATATCAAATTTATTGCTACCATCATCATTTTTTACTTTGTAAATGTGTAAATTTTATGGGATACGTAAACACATCGTCTTTGTTACTTATTTTTAAGCCATAAATACGAATCCCATTGGATTCTTCAATTAAATTATTGATTTCAACTACGTCATTGATAGTTGTCAATACATATCTATCTACCATTTATGAGGAAACTTTAAGTTGTTTGAAATGAAGTACTCTACAATTATTCCTACTTGCCGTCAGAAACGAATAGGTAATCGGGTTTTTCACTTAACTCAGGATTTTTAACTGAGTTCGTGGCTTCAACTATCCTGTTTACTATTTGTGATAGCGGATTCTTTCCATCTCTCAGTAATCGTTTGATACAATATAGCTCATTCTCAAAAGGCTAAGAACTGAAAGAGTATAAAGGTCCAAATCGTTCAACCTCTGCAGTTAAGTGGATTAAATTGTGCACGTTACTAGTAACGTAGTCCGCTCCGTAAAAGTCTTTGTAGTGCTTGACAATATTTTTTAACAATTTTTGAGCTAATGGCAGCAAACGCAGATGACATTCAGTTGAAAAAATTGTAATACCACAGTACAAATTCAGAAAATGTGAAAATGCGGCGCTTGTGAGCACATCTGGCAGTATAATAATTCTAAGATAGAACAAAAAAGTTCCATATTCAGATACTTTCCAGAATGCCAGATACTCCAGACTTCGCACTGCTCGATGAATTTCAGATGGTAACTTGCACTTGTAATTATTTGAATGAGAACCCCTCTGAAGGGTAAAGGCCTCCTCCATTTTATTCCATTGTTTTCTATCTATCGCTTTTATTTGCCATTTGTCTCCTGCTATATCCTTGATATTGTTACGCCGGATACGTAATAGAACGACTGAGATGGGTCACGAAGGTTCTAGAAACACGTGGAAGTTTAATCTCGACACTCGCGTAGGTATAGGTATGTACTTATATCTATAAGTGCCTATAACAATACCTCAAGGACACGCGGCTCGCGACACAATAGGCTGAGGTCAACGACCGCGAAACAATAGGCGCGCGAGCGACCTACTCGTATTTTTTGTAGCATTTTCGGGATTATTCGATTCTGGAACTTTCTGAGCCGTATAAATAGCGGTCCTAAGGGACCGGCAAGGCTTGCCTCGATTTGGCCCCCCTTCACCCTAATCCCCTTGTGGTCAGTAGCGTAGACTACAAACCCTCTCAGATAAGTAGAGTGCGCCGCCCAAGGCACGCACTCACTTACCCTGACGACCAAATCACCCTAGCGCAGGAGTCAAACAGAGTGACTAGCACTCTCAAAACACACGCACAAAAACGCCGCCCGATATACCGTCCTCGCCGGCGAGGCCCGTCGCGAAGACCCCTTAACGGTAATCCTCCCCGTCCCTTGCTCGAGCCGGCCCGTGCCGAGCCAGTAGCTTTAAATTCGCCCCTAAATAATTTAAACCCAGATCCAGCCGTCCCTAGCTGCCCCCCCAGCAACGCCCTAAGCCGAGGTCCGAGTCCCGCAGGGGACGCCCTTAGCTGTGTTGCTTAGTTTATAAGTTGCCCTTGGCTGGAGGCATTTGGTGCCTCGCCACCTAGTCCGGTTAAGTTTTTAAAGCTCCCGCGAGCTAAAAACTATGTCCGTCAAAAAAAAATAAAGGGCCGGCAAGGCAGTTCAATTGTGGACACGTGACAAGTGAAGATCGAAGCGAACTACGAAGCGATAGTGAATTGTGAAGTGAAATAATATAGCGACATACTGGTGATTTGTGTTTTGTATTCGTGTGAGTAATTAAAGTTTTGATTGTTTATCGGTCAAATTGGTGTCATTTAATTTATCCCGAACCCCAGCTCGTAACAATATCATCGACCCATCTTCTTGATGGCCTTCCTCGTTTTCTTTTTCCCTCGGGGCTTTCCCATACTACTGCGCGACTCGTCCATCGAGCGTCTCCCATTCTAGCTAGATGTCCTGCCCATTTCCACTTTAATTTCATAGAGTGAAGTAAGAAATCTATTTGTTTTGTTCTTTCTCTTATCTTGGTGTGGCGTACTTTATCTTTCTTTCGTATTCCTAGAATGGACCTTTCCATAGCTGCTTGACATATTCTAATTTTTTCTTTCGCCTGTTTGGTGTATATCCATGTTTGTGAGCCATATGTGAGACAGGGAAGGATGCCACTATCCATTACTTTCTTTTTCAGAGAAAGCGGCATGTTTCCTTTCATTATTTCTTTGTGAGCCCAGTACTTTTGCCCTGATATGCTTATTCTTCTAGTTATTTCTTCTAAGTTGTTGTTCTGATGAAATGATACTTGTTTTCCCAGATATATATAAGACTCTACATATTCGATGTATCAGGAGGCTTCCTATCTTTATTGGTGGTTTTGAAGAATTGGTCATAAGTTTTGTTTTTTGCAAGTTCATTTCTAATCTCACGTATGCGCTTTCTACCTGTAGATGTTGTATCATTTGTTCTAGTTGGCAACTTGATTGAGAGAATAATATTATATCATCAGCAAAGCGAAGTTGGCTGAGGTATTTTCCATTTATTTCAATGCCAAGTTTTTCCATTTAAGCTTATTGAATATCATCTCTAATACGGCAATAAAGAGCTTTTTATTTTTGATTGTTTTTTAATTTGACATATTACATTTATGTTAACATTGTGTGTGCACGCTTTTGTGCGCTCTCCCTTACAATTGTATACTATGATTTTACTTATTATTTATAACTATTTCTATTGCTACAGTTATTTTTTCCTTAATAGCAGCCGGTGGGAATTGACCAGTACCGACAGACAGCACTCGTTCACGAGCATGACCTGTGTATCGGCACCGTTCTACTCAACTATTTTTTAGGGAATAAAACGACCCGACACACAACGCCACTATCAGCAGTACATTTTAGTAAGCATGACATTTCCCACCGCCGCCACGCCATATCTCCGTGCTTTTATGGTTTCCGCCGCATCCTTAGGCCGTGGCCGTATTGTTGTTTGCCTTTGCCAGGGCGTCTACTACCGCTGCGTCTCTTTTCCGAATTGCCATTTTTAAGTTGTATTCTGTGATCTTTTCCTTCGAAGCAGACACCGCCTTTTTGATGAAGCTGCCTATTGCGTCGGCACTGTCATCTGTGTAGTAAACACAGCTGACAGTGTGTCGCGAGACCGCTACCACTGCATGTTGCACGCTATCGTGCAGCTTCATTTTTCTCGGAGTTGCCCGCACGACGATGACATTGTTGTAGGTCAGGCCTTGTGCCTCGTGTATGGTTAGGGTGCGTGACCCTTCATCCGACCTGTATCCCAGATCTATTAGGGATCTCTTTTCCTCTTGTGTGTGCGTGAGGAAAAGGGTGTTGGTCTGGTTCTTGGGTATTAGCGCACCTGTATACCTCTCGAGGCTCAGGGACCTTGTCCGGGTTTGCGATGAGTATATGCCACTGTATACTTCGCTGAGGGCATATGCTACGTCTGCCGGATTCCTATGTGTGCAGAGCAACTCGTGGCTGATGGTGGCCACTAGGCTTGGTTTCTGGTACTGCATTGGGAAGAGGTTTTTCATGGCCGATGGTGTTTGTCATCTCTAGCATCCTTTCCTCCAACACTATCCTCGTACACCGGGCGGCTACGACGATAGGGTCGTCGGGAGGGGCCCTAAACGTGGCTTTTCCTTTGCGTTCGGTCTCGTCCGCATCCAGTTCCACGAATCCCTTGGCGGTTGCACTGTAGGCTGCCATGTGCTTGTGATTCTTGCTGCTTGATGTATTGAGATGTGTGAAATAGAGTAGAATGCTTTTTGATAGTCTATGAAGGCTAAGTAGAGAGACCTTTGTAATTCTTTGTATTTCTTTATTATGCTCTCCAAGGTTTGAATATGGTCGACGGTGGAGTATCCCCTACGAAATCCTGCTTGTTCTACCGGCTGATTTTTGACGATTATAAATAAACATTGCAATTACATTATTTAAATTGTTACCGTAATCAGTAATATTATATATAAAAACAAAAAAAAATGGTCTATTATTAAATTATTAAAAATAACTTTAGGTATTAATATAAAATTTTAAATAATAAATACTATACAATACATATAAATAAATATTGTAAAAATTGCATGAAAAATGAGAAATAATAAAAGGCTTATTTATTATTATTATTTATTAACTTGCACTTGTTCAAGAAATTTGTTACTACTTCAATATCTTTAGCACGCCATTTCGTTACAAATTTTCCGAAATTACCATCATGCCATCCAACTAGTAGTCTCTTCATAATTCCTAGGTCAATCAAATGCAATGAATCACCAACTGGAAAATCCTTTACCATATCTATTGGAAGATTCAGCAAAGAAGAATCATTCTTATGGTGCGCCCCATAAACTTTATTTCAGAACCCATCATTTGTTCTCTCGCAACAACTTGTATCAGGAAAAGTAACTGTGTGTGAATTGTGAGAATATTCACCTACTGTAACACACTTCATGCAACCGTGTTTTCCGTTAAAGTTACAAACATCTGAAAATAAATAAAATATAATAATGTAAAAAACTACACAATTAACTACCTACCTACGCATATACTCCTATTGGCTGTAATTCGAATACAATAGTATTATAGTCTCGTATAATTATGGTCGAACATCACTTAAGGTAAGTTCGTTTAACCATTAATTATAGTACAAAGGCGTCCGCCTTTTAATGCCTAAGGCAAATATGTATGCCATATGTTATGTATACATACTAATATCATATAATATACCAATGTAAATTGTAATCTCTTTCTGTCTGTCTGTGTAGAAAAAAAAAAACAAATAAATAGATTTAACTACTACTAGACAAGTTCGAAGTATTACATAATTTGTTTACTCTTAACCATCTAGCAGTTCCGATTCAGCGTAGCCGTCAGTAGTTTTTAAATAATTCTCTGGTCATGAAAGCTTCATTTGTGGCATTTCCACAGCTGGCGAAGTATATATATTTCCTATTTCATTTGCGTTTTGTACATTTCTGAATTCATTTGAATATGTATCATTGACATGATTTTTTATAAAATTATATAGGATTAATGTTGATAGTAATATATGGTCTACATTTTCGGTCTTAGCTTGAATTGGTCTAAAATATATACGAAATTATTGAGCTCGTAACCCAAAGCCATTCTCTACGACTCTTCTAAAAAGTCTTAAGTCTTTGTTTTATACGACTTCGCAAGTTCATTGCTAGTTTAGACGAAAAAAAACCGTTCTGTTCTTCAAGTTTCTTGAGCATACATTTTAACGTGGTATCAGCTGTATCAAGGGTCGCATCACGAGGGCAGAAGGACAGAACAGCTAATTTTATGACATTCTGCTATTTATCCAATCTGCAGCTATATTTTGCATTACCCAAACTGTGATAAATATCGATCAATGGTAGGATTTTGTAATCAGAAAGGAAAGGAAATATCGAATTTCCAATCCATTAGCTCTTTAAAATAAAATAAAATATTCTTTATTTCGGACAGACAAAGGTATCCATATTTTGTTAGTGAAAACAATAATATAAAATAAGTACTTAAAAGCTATGTTAGTAAAAAAATAAATTAAAAGTAAAAGTAACAATTTATTGGGCGACTAGCTTAGTGCTTGTAATGCACGTACGAACACAGTGATTAATAATGTGCGAGTCGTAGCTTCCTGCTATTACCCTCATGATGGAGTTGGGGCTAGCCCGTAATCTGCAGAGCAACGAGGCAGTTTTCTTGCGGACGATAGCATAAAAATCGTCCGTATATGCTTCCGCGAACATACCTGATGCGCTGCAGAAACGAGGCAACCCCATCAGCATCCTGAAGCCATTATTATATCGGACCCGCAAGGCGCTAATGGCCCTCTGCGTATACCGGGCCCACAGGCTGCACGTGTAGAAAACTTGACAATAGGTCTTGAATAGCGTTATTTTTACTTGTTTGCTACAACGTGCAAACCTGCGCACCAGCATATTGCAGCGGACTGCCAGCGCCCTGCGTTCCCGCTCTATATCAACTTGGTCTTCCAAGCTATTCGTGACGTAGTGTCCGAGGTATAGAAATTGGTATACCCGTCTTAACTCAGTGCTATTTAAAATGACCGGTGGCATGTATTCCGGACATCTACCACCAACAGCCTTAAAAACCAAGAGCTCACTTTTTTAATATTGTATACCAACCCATGCGTCCGCACGTAGTGCTCACAGGTTGATAACAGACATCTAAGCGCTTTTACCGTTGGGCTCAGCAGCACCACATCATCCGCGTAACTGAAGTTGTTTACACTAACATCATCGATACGGCAACCTAATTTCTCGCTGCTGAGCTCAACGATAAGGTCGTTCATATATAAATTAAAAAGTTTGGGTGACGTTATCCCCCCCCTGTCTCACACCGCAATCAAGGCCATACGGCACAGAAAACTGATCGCCCCATCTCACACCATTCACCTGGTTATAGTACCAGTATTGAAAAATACGTAAGAGCTCTGCAGGCACTTTTCTTTCTCGTAACTTATTCCACAGTACCTCATAAGATACAAGATCAAAAGCGCGGGAAAGGTCTAAAAAGCAAGCGTACACTGGTGTTCGACGCTGTGTATAGTATTGCACAGTATGTTTCAGGGCTAGAATTGCACTCTCAGTGGACAAATTCGGTCGAAATCCATTTTTTTTGTTTTTTATATTGTCTTTAGTTTTTTTTTATATTTTTATCATTAATTATCTTGATTATTAAATATTTTATATATTGATTTTTTTATTTCCTTTACTGTTTTATTTTTATTATATATTTTTTTAATCTGTGATATGATAATGAATAAATAAACATCCGGGCAAAATATCAAGTTTTTACACGCAGCTCTTTAAGCTGTGAGACATAAGTCAGTCAATGTTATTGTTATATGACGGCAAATTTCGCAATCTCGGCTCAAGGCTACGTAGGCTTGGCCTTTAGCAAAAATGCGCGAACTGAGATCGACAACGGCTCGATTCAAAGTTGTCCCTTGCAACTTGTGTACAGTTACACCCCAACACAATCTTGAAGGTAACATTTTTCTTTCAATTTTAGCTTGTCTACGAAGCGGATGAAGTTCGGTTGTTGATGGTTCGATTCTCACACCGACCCCAGGCACGTTGTTCTTTATAACTTTGTCATCGAATTCGACATATGTAGCCTGAGGTAGCTCTCCGGGTTCCAACTAGTCTCTTCAAAGAGCTGGCCATTCAATTGTTCTTAATACTCCCATGGCTCCGTTGACCAGACCGTGGTTAACATTCAGATTTCTGCGTAACATTACTCGCGACCCTAACCCGATCGTTAGATATTTGACGATTCCTCCAATTTTGTTAGGGTCATCAGAATCTGCATGCATCTTTTGGTTTTTACCATATGTCTTCGTTTCTACTGATATATCTACTGCATGTAATTTATATAGTTTTGTTTTTTTCCAATTCAGTTGTAATTTTTTCATTATGTTCATTCACCTATTTAGTAGTAGGAAAAACTTGGATTATTTCATTGGGATGGTCTACCTCTACTCGTCGCCTATCTAATATCTCTGTTGCATGGTCAGTTCCCCTACTCTAAGATTATTTAATATATCCACAAATGTAGTGTTTTGTCCTTGTCTCATATTTTGTAGTAATTCACAAAAATGAAATAGGTGCCAGAGGTTGACTTCACCTGTTAACGTCGCACATTATTTTAGAGACAGGTGGCAATTGCATTAAATCCCCGTACAGAACATTAGTAACATTGCATCCACCAAAGTGATTTTTTTTTTATATAAATATTTTTGGGACACTTTTTTTTACACAACATCATCTGGTCCCAAACTAAGCAGAGCTTGTACTATGGGTACTAGACAATGGATATAATACTTATATACTTTTTTTTTGTAAATACATACTTAAGATACTATAAGAAACACACAGACAAACACAAATACTCATGTTTAACCACACAATTATTTGTGTCCTGTGGGAATCGAACCCACGACCCCATGATCAGCAGTCCGGTACTCGAACTACTAGACCACAGAGTTTAAAATTGATTGTTCATGAATTGCTGAAGGCGTAGATTAATATTCCGTAGCGTGAGGTACGGCACCATAGATATCTCATTTATTATCACCCAATCTATGGATTTCTATTTTTCTCGTTCTCGTTGAAGGCGTTCGCCAGTTAAAGGTCGCAGGCTTTCTGGTCGACCCTTTTCTATTGGAAGTGTAAAGGTCGAATGGAAAGTACTCCCACCTATCAATCGGGCTGCTACACTAGTAGGTGCAGTCACGACTATAGCTTTTTCGTGCATGCGATCGCTCCGAAGCCTCCTTACTTCTTCTACGATTAATTTTAGCGTAAAAAAATTTTCAGTACCGGACAGTAACAAACATTCTAAGAGGTTGAAATAAAACTACTTTTAACGGATTTTATCGCGTTATATTTATCGGCATGGGTCATGAGTACGGGAGCTATAACGGAACGAAGCGCTACAACTCGCTGTTACGTCACACATCGCGTGATGTCGGGTGGGTGTGCTTGACAGAGTCGTGTCGTTATCGGTCGGGAGAGTGAAGCGCACATTGGTTGCCTGACTCTGGTCCGATACAGACGCACGGAACTGTCTCACGTTTCGTTGTGTTAAAGTGAAAAACAAGTTGGCCTATCTACGTCTATCTATTCTGTCATAAGAAATATCTACGCCCACATAATGTCCGACGGTGATGAGTCTACCCACGCCTTTACCTTCTGTTCCGACATATTGATATTATTAATCCCGACGTTTTGGACCCTTTACAGCGTCCACAGTCACGTGTAGTTTTCAGTCTATTGTAATATATGTGGGATGTGGGGTTGATAAAAACCACAAATCTTCCAATCTTTCTTATAATTCGGTTTTAATTACACGGACGAACGTTACAGCTCAAACAGTCGTGTCGCCATTGTGTCTTTCATTCTTTCATCTCGCTTACACTTACATACATTACTCTCGTGCTGTTTCTGTCAGTCCTATACTATTACATTCTCGCTCTTACATTGTACCTCTCACTCTCACAGTTAACATTCCCACATTCGGCCATCCTGCTACAATGTCTGTCCCCAGATATTCCATTCACTGATCACCCATTCACTCACAGTCATTCCCTTACCACACACATAAATACTTAAACAATTATAGTATGTTACATGGTATACACAGCAATAATAAATATTTTTAGCTTACATATTGGTTTTTCATTATAATTTACTGTCAATTGTCCCCTGCTATGAATCTGCTTAATGATCTCTTTCTCTAAAGTCTTAAGTATGACAAGTAGTTTCTGTTCACCTATATAGAGAAGTCTATTATCAAGCCAATAATCCAAATATGAGTTCTTCTTTAGTACCTCACATTTATGGCCTTCAACCATTCATCATTTAGCTGAGCTGTCTCGATTTGTTCTTGCCAACTGGTTGTTACCATGGTATGGTAGGGATGCCTGTTCAGTGCATTGTCATACCTCATTTTCGACCCTGACCGATGTTCAATTCCATAAACAAATTGATCCAAAAATAGTACCCTGTGAGCAACCTTAGCAGACAGGTCACTTTTGTGTAAGGTTGACTTGAATGCCTGGCAATCCGTAACAATCTTGAAACGAACTCCATACAAATACAGACAAAAATTCTTCACCGACACTAGGGGGCTGCTATATTCAGAGTAACTTACTCGAATGATATCCTTTTCCAACCACTCGGATATCTCGTCTTTACATCTTCTTGTTTCTTAAGTGATAAGCGACAGGGCGTCTATGAGACAGGAATGTCATCCTTCAGGATAATCTTTGACTGCAAGGGTGCTCTGACCTGCATAGGTTTGTAATTTTCTACACATTGAATTACTTTATGTAATTCACTTTTGTAGGATTCGTCATAGAATCAGATGAGCATATCACTTGCATAACATCCTAATTGTAACCAGTCTTTATGCATCAATCTCATACAACCAGTATCCATCACTACTGTAACAAGAACCAGAAATTCCTGACCTATAATGGCATCATACGGAGTACAGTCACTCGATATTACATGAAATGTTACATTTTCGTAATATTGTTCATTGACGCACAGATGTATATGGCATTTGCCCGTTCAGCACTGTTGATAGTCCAATTCCAGCGAGTGTCAGTTTGTCTTCTTCACAATTCGGGCTACCGATCGCACTATAAATGGCCGACGACATAATGTTTATATCGTTACCCGAATCAACTAACGCTTATACACTGTGTCCGTTTATTTCCAACGGTACCATAGGTTTCCGCGACACTTTAGGATGTTTGTTTACAACCTGCGTAAGCATAACCTCAGTTCTAACTGACAGGTCCTGTCACTGTCAGTGTCAACGTCATAAAGGTTCATACTCATAGACTTCTTTGGTTCTTCGTTCATTTCGCGGCTGATGACGTTTTCATCACACTCCGAAGTGAAGTTATCTTCATATTTCTTCGTTTCGAACATCGCACCTTTCGTTGCATTTTCGTTGTTAGGTTGGGAGCGGCGATTTTTGCCGATGTTTCCCGACGACTTACGATCGTGTCCGAAGGCGTCATTGGTCGTTTTCTTCATGCATGTTGTACCAACATGGCCGAATTCGTTGCATCTAAAGCACTTCAATCCTTTGTTTTTGTGTGGACAACCATACGATGTATGACCCAGCTCGCCACCACCGTAGCAGCGCATACGCTTAACTTTATGCTGCCTGCTTGCTAGCACCTCTTCAGTCTTAGGTTGTTTAGTTTCTTGCATCTTACGGTTTATCAATTCATAAATCTTAAGATTTTCTTTTAATTCGGGGTACGTGGTGACACCGTACAACATTACCTTATTCGTCTCGCTATCAATGATGCCATCTACTATGTATTTAATTGCAAAATAGTCCGGCCGGCATTTTACCACGCTTACCCAGTTCCTTCATTGGAAGCATATAATCAAGGCAGCTTTCTTTCGACTTATGTTTTCTAGAACTCATAAGCTCGTGTATAGCCTTCACGTCCACGATATCTGGCAATTCTTTAATCAGGGCAGCTTTCAAGTCGTCTCAACTTTTAAACGGTCGCTCCGCCCGTAACCAAAGCGGCGCTGTACCGGTGAGCGCTCGTCTTGCCACCAGTAACTGCTGGAGTGGAGACCAACCAAATATCTCCACGTTGCTCTCCACATCGTCAATCCATCTTATTACCGGATACGTGTTGTCGCGTCCGCTGAATTTCGGCAGCAATTCCGCGGTCATCTGCAACATATTCACCGGACTCAAGTGACCAAGATGATTCAAGCATATTTATGACCTCATTGGTTCCATTAAAGTTGACCGCTGGAGATGATACCATATGGGCAAATCCAAAACCCTGCTCATCTACGTATTGTCGTCCAGTGCAGTTCAGTTTTTTGAAGGAGAGTAAAGAAGTTGTCTTGGATGAAAAAACTAAAATGGGTAACGAAATCAAGTCTTTGGTTCCCTCAAAATACCAAGAAAATAAGGTTAGTCATCAATTAATGATGACAATGATCGACGGCAAAATTTGTACTATTCTTTCTGAAGCTAAATCAAATGCGGCCTGCTACCTGTGTTTGGCGAAGCCTACGGAAATGAATGACTTGAATAGGGTTGCGTCAAAAACCGTTCGTCCTGGAGTATATAATTTTGGGTTATTTATTTATTTAAGCATAAGCACACCAACAATACAATCACTTAAATGTAATATAAAAATAGCTAGTAAAAATTGAGTATCTAGCAATTGTACAAATTACAGGTATGCATGACATTGACCACATTAACAATATTATGAGACTACAAATAGTGCACTGTGAAGCCAATATTTAAACTAAACATAAATCAAAAGAAAGAAAGTGTAAATATTAAGTGTAAATTTGTAATATGCATCACACAGGCAAGTTCACATTACCCTTTTAAACAAGTGTGCTTGCAGTACACACACCAATCGAACAGGACACGTCTGTATGATGCATATTTCATAGAGAAGATATCAATACGATTATCCATTGCAACGGACCACTCATTATATAACCTTGCCATGCGCGTAAGGGGACTATTAAATGTAGCGTTTAAAGTAGACTTGGGGGTTTCAAAAATACGATGATGACGCTTACTTCGTTGATTGAGCTTAAAGTTGAAGTGATCTATTAATGGAGCATCTATGAAACCATTTATGATCTTATGGAGAATTTGTAAGTCTGAAATATTACGTCTTGCCTGCAAACTAAACATCTCAAAATGCCGCAACCTATCGTTGTAGTCAGGAATAGTTTTACGAATTATATTTTTCATACATAGATACCTAACCAAACGAGCTTGTACAGCTTCAACCACATCCACGTGAGTTGAATAATAGGGAGACCATATAGTGGAACAATACTCCAAGGAGCTCCTCACAAGAGCGTTATAAAGTATAATAATGGCAGTGTTGCTGCGAAACGGTTTAGTCGTCCGTATTATAAAACCAAGCATTCTTTTAGCTTTATTGATTATACTCTCAATTTGTTCACGGAATGATAGTATTAAATCAAAAAGTACACCTAAGTCACGTATAACAGAGACTCTGTTCAGAAAAGTTCCATCTATATGATATCTAAATTTGATATAGTTCGTTTTATTCGTGAATGTAATGAATTGGCATTTCTTAACATTGAGCGACATTCCATTATCCAAACACCATTGCTGCAAAACATTAATATCATTTTGCAACTTCATACAATCACTTAAGCCTGATATACTACTATATATTTTTAAATCATCAGCATAGGCTAAACAATTGCAATTTATTATATCTAGGAGGTCATTTATAAATACTAAAAATAACAAAGGGCCCAATTTTGACCCCTGTGGGACACCAGAACAAGGAGAAAATGGTACAGACTCATAACCCGCTAAGTTGACAAGTTGAGAACGATTAACCAAATAACTCTCAAACCACCGCAACAGAGAACCATGAATTCCAGCAAAACCTAATTTTATGGACAAAATCGAGTGATCAACGCGATCAAAGGCCTTCGCAAAGTCTGTGTAGATAGCATCAACCTGACCACGAGCCTCAAAAGTGGTGGTAATAAACGAAGTATAAACAAGTAAATTTGATGTAGTAGAGCGGTTAGCAACAAAACCATGCTGTTTAAAACTAATAATATGACGTAAGTGGGAATAAACTACGTTATTATATGAGACCTTAAAATATTTTTGCAAATTGTGATATAATAGATATAGGCCTATAATTAGTCACGTCATTCATACTGCCAGATTGATGAATAGGGACTATATGAGATATTTTCCATAAGTCGGGAAATATACCTTCACTGAGAGATTTATTATATATGACTTTGAGTGGTTTTATAAGAGCATCCATACATAGTCGAATAAAAATAGGAGGTAGTCCATCAGGACCAGCACCCTTATTCAAATCTATTCTTTTTATACTTTCCCTGACATCCTTTTCAGTAATGGTAACGAAGGAAATACTATAATTGGACGCGGCTAAGTTAGAAAACGAATTACAAGGCGGTTGATGGGCGACGTACACAGAGGCAAAGTACTTTGCAAATAGGTAAACGACAGCACTTCCTCCCTCCACAACACGATCTCCCCAAAAAACCTGGTTAGGAACACCTCTGTAAGATTTATTAGTTTTTGTGTAACGCCAGAATGCTTTGACATTGGTTTTTAATTCATTTTCAATTCTTGTAATATAGTCCTTGAAACAGGTGTTAATGAGATTCTTAGCTTTAGTGCGTAGTGAAACAAAAATATCGTAGTCTCGAGGGTTTTTAAATTTTTTGAACCTAATCCTATATTTATTTTTCTCTTTAAGGCTTTTGATTAAAGAAACAGAAAACCAAGCCGGGTAACAATTATTTTTAGGTTTTCCCTTAGGAGTATATTTATCAATATTTTCCCTTAATATATTATAGAACTTATGAACAAGCTCATTACAATTCAAATGACCATAGTTGTCCCAGTTAACCTGTCGAAGATCACAAACACACTTTTGGTAGTCTGTTTTACGGAAAAGGTATTTAGATTCTACAATGTTATAATTTAAATTAGAAGAAGCAGTTTTAACTAGAACCAATTCAAGTGGTGGATGATGTTTATCGGGTTTACTAATGGGAGGAGCACTACCCACAGAAACTTTGGAGTTTATGTCAACCAAGACCAGATCAAGGATATTATTATATTCATTGTAAATGTTGTTAACCTGAGAAAAGCCTGTAATATTTAGAAAATCCTTCAGCAGTATAGACTTTGGGTCACTAACTCCTAGAAACGGATCTGTAGGTTGAAGCCATTTGACACCGGGTATATTAAAATCCCCAAGAATTAATGTAGGACAATCAGCATTCTGCAAGCAAACCTCCTCGGCTTTAGAAAAGAATTCTGTAACGACATAGCAAGGTAAATAGGACGGTAAATAGACAACACAGATATTAATATAGACACTGCCAACACTTACACGTAACCAAAGATCTTCAACCGCAGTTTGCCAATCAGTCCTACTTACATATTTAAATTTATTACTAATAGCAATCAGTATCCCACCACCATAAGCTTTAGAGTACAATTCTTTAAACCCGGCGCAGCGGTCACGCCGTATAACAGTGTATCTCTGATCAAAATACTCAGAGGACAAGAACGAGTCGTCTAACCACGTTTCTGTCAGACATATTATGTCGTAGTCGGAATTTAATATTGACATATAAATTTCATGCGACTTCGTTTTTATACCCCTCACATTTTGATAGAAAATTGATATACCATCCATTTGAATAACAAAAAGTAAATACGACCTTCAGACAAAATTGTACAAAAGCCTAAGACAGAATTAAACAATTTTCTCCAAGCATTGCTCATCCTTAATCAATATACTTCCTGAATTTTCATTTTTACATACAAAAATCTTTCCGTAACGAACCCAGACAAACTTATAAGACTTTTCCTTGGCCTTTAGTCGCGCAGCAGCATGTAAAGATTTATATGTTGGTGAAAGATGCTCAGAGACATAAAGTGGTTCTTTGTTACCACCATAGCCCAGAAGAGATGTACTCAGCTTGTTATCAATGTGAGATTTATTGTATCTAGTGACTGCGGAGTACAACTCGTCGCGACATCTAGTACTTCGCAGTTTCAGTATCACAGAACGTGGGCGTGTCTTATTGCTGCTCATACTGGCGATTCTAACGCACTTAATTATATCAGAGGCTTTAAGTGCATAGGACACAACATTAGCCAACTGTAAAACGACGTTCGGTAAGATTTCGTTTTTGTTTTCTGGCAAGCCATTAATTTCCAAATTGGCTTCGCGCATACTCTGATCCAAGGTAAGAAACTGCGCCTACAACAGATCCATAGCTCGTGACATCTCGGAATTTTGTGAACGGAGTTCAATATTTTCAGTTTGTACCTTTCGCAGCTCGGTTTTCAAGTCATTAACTTGTGAGATATCGAATGAGCCAGATAACTTTAGCTCATCGAGTTGTTTTTTTAAATCGTCCATTTCCGCTCTAAGTTCACAAATCATATTTTTAACTTCCAAACGCATCGATTTTTGAATTTCCTCCCTTATAATATGCCGTATGTCGCTGTATTTGTTAACCTCATCATCTGAACTATCTTCCATATCCGACGCAGGTTTAACGGTGAGATGTTTAGATACACAACTCGGACAGTTCCAATTAGTACGTGCAACTTTACTTAGCCTTTTAAACGCTGACGCGCTCAGGTTAACACATATGTGGTGGTAGGATTTATCGCAATTGGAACAAGTTATTTTTTCATTTGTTTTGACTGGTAATCTACAAATATCACAGTCAGACATTTTTAGGAACTCCAAACAATAATTTATATTTTAAATGTTGAAATAAATCCAAAAAGACAAATTGCAGTGTGCAGGGTTTGAACTCACAGTCAACGCAACGTCAAGCATACGCCTTGCGCAGAGTGGTAACTAGCCATAACAGTTTCAATGCAAATAGTGTACTAGTTACAACAAAAACGCACAACAATTAGTTAAGGCGGTAGATTGGTAAAAAGTTACTCAATAATGACAACTGATTACGAAGGACACTCAATATCACCGCCACAACACAATGAACTTTTTTGAAATAACACAGTTTAAAACACTTTAATCGTCTTCAATCTTATGTCAATTATCGTAAGGACTTATACTTTAAAGGTATTGGTAGAACCTAGTCGCAAATTCACTTTTTAATGTGATTTAAGAATTATAGTTACGGAGCAAATTATAACGTGACCGTACTGTTGAAGTCTCGATGACAATATAAATGTTAAAAATAATTACGTTATGTTATCGTCACTACATGCCCGCATTAATGTGATGGAATGTCTTTTACACATAGCTTATCGTCTCGATTTCAAGAAGTGGTCTGCGAGAGGAGAAGTTCACCAAGAATTGTTACAATCAAGGAAAAAACTTATCCAAGATCGATTTAAAGATGATCTCAATCTTTTGATCGACATCGTACCCTTAACTTGACAGCGTACATCGTGCTGTACATACATTTAAAAAAAAAACTCGTTACTTTTGGAAAAAATACCGTTCTGTTTTCCATCAATAAATTCTCAAATACAGTAGGATTGGTAAAAAATTTGTTAACTGTGACAACACTATAAAACACATGTCAAAATCAAAATGGCCGCAAATCAACAAGCTGTACGTGTGACACGAGTAAGTTTTTTATTTTTTATTAAACTTTTTGGCACGAAACTTGGCAATGTTTTATATGTGCTTTGATGTAGAGAGTATCAATTAGTGCATTTGTAAGGTGTGAATGAACTTAGCAGATCATTGTCCAGCAGATCAAAAATAAATGAGAGTTCTCTTCGCATGCACCATAGTTCTACAGTTCCTGATACTTTTCAAGAATAGTTCTGGCGTTTTTCTATGAAAAAAATAATTGACAAAATGATCTGCCAACTTCCCGTAGCAGATCATTGTCCAGCAGATCATAACTAAATGTGATTTTCTTGTGAATGCAGCTTAGTTCTACAGTTCCCGACACTTTTCAAGAATAGTTCTGGCGTTTTTGTTTTTTTTAAACTTAAGTGAGAGAATGATTTTCCAAGCTGTGTAGATAAGTCGAAAAAATATAGATTTCAATCGTTTCAACCCACTTTAGAGGCTAGAACTCTCTTGTTTCTCAAAGATCCGTATCAACAAGAGAGTTCTATGCTTTGGAATGGTATGAAACGATTAAATTTTTTATTTTTCACCCATATAAACATGATCTGCTGGGACTCTGCTGTGAGTTCTGAAGGTCCCACGTTGTAGTTCTGGTAAGGATCTATGCGAAACAAGAGAGTTCTATGATTTTGAATAATGAAAAACGGTTAAAATATTTTTTTTCGATTTTTCACCCATATAACCATGATATGCTGGGACTCTGCTGTGAGTTCTGGAATCAAATAAGGTCCCATGTTGTAGTTCCAGTACGAATCTATGCGAAACAAGAGAGTTCTATGCTTTTGAGTAGTGTAAAACGATTAAAGTTTTTTTTTTTTGGTTTTTTACCCATATAACCATGATCTGCTGGGACTATGCCGTGAGTTCTGGAATCAAATCAGGTTCTAAGTTGTAGTTCTGATACGGATCTATGAGAAACAAGAGAGTTCTAAGCTTTGGAATGATATGAAACGATTAAAACATTTTTTTTTCGATTTTTCACCCATATAACCATGATCTGCTGGGACTCTGCTGTGAGTTCTGGAATCAAATAAGGTCCCATGTTGTAGTTCTAGTACGGATCTATGTGAAACAAGAGAGTTCTATGCTTTGGAATGGTCTGAAAGGATTAAAACATTTTTTTTCGATTTTTCACCCATATAACCACGATATGCTGGGACTCTGCTGTGAGTTCTGAAGGTCCCATGTTGTAGTTCTAGTACGGATCTATGCGAAACAAGAGAGTTCTATGCTTTTGAATAGTGTGAAACGATTAAAATATTTTTTTAGATTTTTCACCTATATAACCATGATCTGCTGGGACTCTGCTGTGAGTTCTGGAATCAAATAAGGTCCCATGTTGTAGTTCTAGTACGGATCTATTCAAAACAAGAGAGTTCTATGCTTTTGAATAGTGTAAAACGATTAAAGTATTTTTTTTTTGGTTTTTTACCCATATAACCATGATCTGCTGGGACTATGCCGTGAGTTCTGGAATCAAATCAGGTTCTATGTTGTAGTTCTGATACGGATCTATGAGAAACAAGAGAGTTCTAAGCTTTGGAATGGTATGAAACGATTACAACATTTTTTTTTCGATTTTTCACCCATATAACCATGATCTGCTGGGACTCTGCTGTGAGTTCTGGAATCAAATCAGGTTCTATGTTGTAGTTCTGATACGGATCTATGAGAAACAAGAGAGTTCTAAGCTTTGGAATGGTATGAAACGATTAAAACATTTTTTTTTCGATTTTTCACCCATATAACCATGATCTGCTGGGACTATGCTGTGAGTTCTGGAATCAAATAAGGTCCCATGTTGTCGTTCTAGTACGGATCTATGTGAAACAAGAGAGTTCTATGCTTTTGAATAGTGTAAAACGATTAAAGTATTTTTTTTTTGGTTTTTCACCCATATAACCATGATCTGCTGGGACTATGTCGTGAGTTCTGGAATCAAATCAGGTTCTATGTTGTAATTCTGATACGGATCTATGAGAAACAAGAGAGTTCTAGCCTCTAAAGTGGGTTGAAACGATTGAAATCTATATTTTTCGACTTATCTACACAGCTTGGAAAATCATTCTCTCACTTAAGTTTAAAAAAAAAAAACGCCAGAACTATTCTTGAAATGTATCAGGAACTGTAGAACTAAGCTGCATTCACAAGAAAATCACATTTAGTTATGATCTGCTGGACAATGATCTGCTACGGGAAGTTGGCAGATCATTTTGTCAATTATTTTTTTCATAGAAAAACGCCAGAACTATTCTTGAAAAGTATCAGGAACAGTAGAACTATGGTGCATTCGAAGAGAACTCTCATTTATTTTTGATCTGCTGGACAATGATCTGCTAAGTTCGCTCACATATTTGTAAGTTGCTACGTAAATACTAACTCACGCATTTGATAAAATAAATTAATGTACATTGCACTGCACGCTGCCAATGATCCGTTAAAGTACTCACCGTAAACTATAGTAACCACACTGTACATTGCCAGGTTTACGAAGTGTTTGGTTTTTAATTTTTTTTATGGTATTTGCTTATTATTTTTGTAACGCTTTGACAGAAGGTGTTGGTTTTGACCTTAGTTTTCTGTTTCGCCTTAAGAATTTAAAACTAACTCGCTCGCACAAAATTTTGGCTTTGGTTCCTGCAAAAAACGCATGTTCTGAGGGTAATTCTACGTCCGATGAAGAAACCAATGTATACAATGTGTTTGGAGAACGGTTACCGATACTTTAAGGGCATGTTATATACTCACTTTTATCAACAAATGCACTTTTATAAATACTCCTAACCTAACACTCCGCTAATGGCAGCCATCTTATTTTTTTAATCGGCTGAAGTAGGATATGTTCAATAAAATGTTAATATCTTTCAATATGAGAGACCTACAAACGTGCAAATGAAAATGTGCTTTATTGAAAAGGTAACCGTTAAGGCTAACGAATTACGAAATAAAATTTTCTAAATAAAAAGCAAAAAAATATTAAATCAAGAAATTTGACAATAAAAAACTTTTTTTTAATATTTTCTACTCTAGTGCAAAAATAACCCCGAAATGTTGCATATGTTTTTACATTTAATCAAAAATATTTGAGCCAACCTACAAAATGATACCAAAATATTGATTCTACGCCAATTATTTTAAGAGTTATTGTCATTTAAATATAGGCCTGCCCCAGCGCATATACCCCACTATGTTGCAGGTAACGCATTCTTTGTGCGAGCAGGTAGATAAGGCCTCAAATTTATGAGTGCGAGTGAGACGGCATATTTATTTTCTCATAAGAATTTTACAATTCACTTACATGAGAACTTAATTTAATTTTACAAATGTATTGTTTTGGCGTACAAATAAATTAACATAGTTAAATAAAATTAACGAAATGTTAGCAAATTATAGGGTAGTATATTTATGAACTACCCTACAATTTACTCACTTTCTGTTGCCAAGTTATCAACCTAGTAACACAATGAAGCAAAAAATTTCAACTTACAATGTACATGGAACGAGAACAACTGGAAGTGGCAAAGTATATTAGTTAGTTACGATTTTATAATAGGTTGAATAAGATGAGTGTATAGATTTAATATATTTATTTTGTATTGTATTTTTGTAGTAGTAGTATTACTCGTACCATGTATTAAACGTATTATCAAGTATTTTTAATAATCCATGTAACTATAATTTTATATGATTTACAATAACTATACAGGGTGTTTGGCGCATGGACCGACAAAAATTTTTGGGGGTTTGGTGTGGCCATGTACTAGTTTTCACCCTTAGACCCAATGTCCTATATGTCACTGTATTCGAGAAACGATTTTTTTTGGTTTTTTTTTTAAATTACCAGAACTATCACCTTTAAAACGTTATAACTTTATAGTCTGTAGTTGTATTTACACCAAATCACTTTTATTGCGTTCTCTGGTGTATTATTATTCTAAATAAAACATAAATTCATAGCACTACATGTAAAAAAATACTTGTCAAGCTTCCAAACTCTTAAAAATGAAATAATGTATGAAAAATTACAAATTTAAAATTAATTATAAAAAAAAGTCAAAGCTTTTTTGAACTTCATTTAATTTAAAAAGAATGCCTACTTAATACCATTTCCAACGATATGCCTCATGGCCTTGAAATCATTAATAATGTCGTCAAAATCAAAGCAGGAACGAACACGCACTCTAACAACGAACCCGTTTGATAGAACAATGGTGAGCAGGTAAACAGCCTGTCTCTTTCTTACGCATGAAAAATATCTCTTGTCTTTGTCTATCATTGGGTTGGAGTTTGTGACGTGTCCTTGTTTAGTCAAGATTTGACTATCTCTGCTATCGGAACTGCCCGTGTATTTCACGTTTTCCTAGTTCAGTTATTTTTTTGTTAAAGTTTGTTTTTGTTAAGTTTTGTTTGTTGAACTGTTCTGTTAAACTGTTGGTGTGTTAGTATTCACCGTACTTGTTACGATGCCTAACTTCAGTAACGAAGAGTATGCTGACATGTTGTTGGCTTATGGCAGCGCTAATTGTAACGCTCGTGAAGCGCGTAGGATTTACCAGCAGCGATATCCTAACCGGCGTGTACCACACCACGAGACGTTTGCTACAACCTATCGACGTCTGAGGGAGACTGGAAACATAAATTTCCAAGAGCCTCGAGTTAATGTGAGGCAACATAATGTTGCAATTGATGAAAACATTCTGCAAGCTTTTGATGAGGATCCAACGACAAGTATTCGAGTTGTAGCTGAAAGACTTGACTTGTCGGTTTGGAAAGTTTGGTCAGTTCTTCGGGAAAATGGCAAGCATGCGTATCACTACACTCCTGTTCAAGGTACGTTTAGTTTATTTATTTTATTAGGCGGAATCATGAGACTGAATTTTGAACCAGTTATCCTCGACCTTATTGTACTGAAATTTTGCATACAAAAAAACTTGTATTTTAAAATGGTTTTAACGATACATTTATTTTAATCGTTTACAAATATCCTTGTAGCTTTACTGGTTCGTTTTTCAAATAAATACCTAGTAACTTTAATGTTTTCTAATTTTAACTTTTAAATTTATGTTAGTTTTTGCCATTCAAAAAGTCATTTATTCATTGTGGGTGACATTCTTTTTTCTTAGGTCGGTTTACAGAAGAAAATAAAAATCGCGTTTGTACCATTCTTTAATCGATTGTTCTAGGTCTCATAGATGATGATCACAGGAGACGGCTGGATTTTTGCCGATTTATGATGCATACGGACGTAGAAGATACAAATTTTCTAAAAAGAATTTTGTGGACTGACGAATCCAATTTTAATCACGAGGGAATTGTGAATCTCCACAACCTTCACCATTGGGCGCAAAAAGGACAAAATCCCCGCAAGAAAAGACAAAGTTCCTTTCAAACTAAGTTTAGTGTAAACGTTTGGGCGGGGGTTATTGGAATACACCTGATCGGTCCACACTTCTTACCAGAGCGCCTGACCGGAGAAAATTATTTGAATTTTTTACTCGACGATTTACCTGAATTGGTATTACCAGTATTAGACGGAGAACCAATTATTTTCCAAAATGATGGCTGTCCAGCACATTACCAGCGAGACGTACGAGAACATCTGAACAACTGTTTTCCAAACTCATGGATTGGAAGAGGCGGCCCAATTCCTTGGCCTGCAAGGTCACCAGACCTGACGCCCTTGGATTTTTATGTCTGGGGGCGTGCAAAAGAAATTGTGTACGCGACTGAAGTACCCACAAGAGAAATTTTAATCGAACGAATAAATAACGCCTTTGAAATTATGAAAGCAGAAATGCGACTTAGGACGACGACTGTAGAAATTAGAAAAAGATGCCGTGTATGCATTCGCAACGGAGGCAGTCATTTCGAACCTGATTTGTAACTTAAATTTAATTAAAACATTTTAAAACATTTTTGTGTTTTCATTATCCTGACACTGGTTAATGTGTACCTTTAGGTTTTATGACCACATTATTAATGATTTCAAAGCAATGTGGCATATCGTTGGAAAGGGTATTAAGTAGGCATTCTTTTTAAATTAAATGAAGTTCAAAAAAGCTTTGACTTTTTTTTTATAATTATTTTGAATTTGTCATTTTTCATACATTATTTAATTTTTAAGAGTTTGGAAGCTCGACAAGTATTTTTTTTACATCTAGTGTTATAAATTTATGTTTTATTTAGAATAATAATACATCAGAAAACGCAATAAAAATGATTTGGCGTAAATACGACTACAGACTAAAAATTTATAACGTATTAAAGGTGATAGTTCCGGTAATTTTTAAAAACAAACAAAAAAAATCGTATCTCGAATACAGTGACATATAGGACATTGGGTCTATGGGTGAAAACTAGTACATGGCCTCACCAAACCCCCAAAAATTTTTGTCGGTCCATGCGCCAAACACCCTATAATAATAGTTGGTTTAGTTGTCCTTCACTGCGCGCTGAGATTACACACGTTCTAATTTGTGCCGTTTGTTTTGAGTGTTCTGACAATTACCTACTGTTTGTCTGTGATACGATATGGAGAATCAGTATTCTAGTCAGCATACTGCTGACATACATTTTGTGTATGGATTTTGTAACGGAAACGCTGCAGCTGCTGTAAGGGAATATCGTCGGAGATTTCCTAATCGTCCGACGCCGATTGCTCGAACATTTACATACATTCATTTGAGGCTGGCAGAAAACGGAATTCGGAGACCACACAATGAAAGCAGCCGTTTAGTTTCTCCACAAGATGAAGAAGAAGTATTGAATCTCATTTTAAGAGACCCAAGATTAAGTGTTCGACGGATTGCTACGAGGCTAAATTTATCGATTTGGTCAGTTTGGAGGATACTGAAAAGGGAGGGTTTACACCCGTTTCATTTTAGAAGAGTCCAAGATATTCGTGAGCCTGACTACGCATTACGGTCTACATTTTGCTCTTGGATTAACCGCCGGGTAAGGCAAAGCAGTAATTTTTTACGGAAAATTTTATGGACGAATGAAGCAAAATTTACAAGAGCCGGAATTGTGAATCACCGTAATGATCATTTATGGACAAATGTGAATCCAAAAGCTGTGCGAACTAGTTCGTTTCAGCATGAGTTCAGTGTGAATTTATGGGCGGGCATAATTGACGACTATGTTATTGGCCCCGTCGAATTACCTCCAAACTTAAACGGACCATTACTTTTGGATTTTTTAAGAAATCAATTCATGGAATTATTAATGGAGTTGCCACTATCATATCGACGACATGTGGTTGCAAATGGATGGTGCACCTGCGCATTTTGCTCGTGCTGTGAGAAATTATTTGGATAATAATTATGACCCTTGAATTGGACGTGGAGATACTGTGGCATGGCCAGCGCGGTCCCTTGACCTCACACCCCTCGATTTTCTTTTTTTTTGGGGTACAATGAAGCAGAAGGTTTATGCTCACGAGTCTGCAACCAGAGAAGAACTACTATTCAAAATTAGGATTGCAGCGGAGGAAATTAAAAATGATAGAGCTATGGTCCGCCGTTCTACTCAACAAATAGCCATAAGGGCAACAATTTGCTTACAAAACCGAGGAGGCCATTTCGATCAATTTTTATAATTAAACATTTTCAGCTTGTTTGTTTTGTACCACTTCATTTAAATAAAACAAATCAAAATATTTTTGTGTTTAATTTTCCTTAATTTTCTGTTGAGCATAACTCCTAAAATATTTGGCGTAGAGTCAATGTTTTGGTATCATTTTGTAGGTTGACTCAAATACTTTTGATCAATTGTAAATACATATGCTATATTCCGGGGTTATTTTTGCACTAGAGTAGAAAAAGTAAAAAAAAATAAGTTTTTTTGAAAAAACATTGTAGTAAATTTTTGCTTGTTATTCAGGAACATTTATTTATTAATTCGATAGCCTCAACGGTTACCTTTTCAATAAAGCATTCAATCATTCATTTGCACGTTTGTAGGTCTCTCAGATTGAAAGATATTAACATTTTATTGAACATATCCTACTTCAGCCGATTTAAAAAATAAGATGGCTGTCATTAGCGGAGTGTTAGGTTAGGAGTATTTATAAAAGTGCATTTGTCGATAAAAATGAGTATATAACGTGCCCTTAAAGTATCGGTAATCATTCTCCAAACACACTGTATATACCGCCTTCTCCGGATACCTCTGATCCACCTTCGCTTGCATCTTCGCTCGAATCCCTTAATTTACTAGATAGTTCAGCTGACTCCAATAGAGAGCAGAATGAAGTCTCTATAAGTGCACCACTAACGCCAATATTCAATGAAGTTTTTCCATCACCGACTACGAGCAATTACAACATTTTACCTACACTGGGCTCCACACAGTCTTTACCAGCCCCAACCGTTGAACAACCGTCTCCTCAGCCCAGCACTAGCCGACAGCAGCAGCCACTTACCAGGTCTAAGCGTAAAAAGACAACAAAGAATGCAGTGACCAAAAAAGTTAAGGTCAAGAAATTTGTTCTAGATTATCATTGGTCCAAAGCAGTATTTCGTCATAGTGCTTGTCTTGAAGAAAACCTATACGACCTCCATCAAACGGATATTGATACAGCACTGGATTATTTTTATTACTTTTTTTCACATGACATAATTACTGACATTGTTCATAACACAAATTTATATTCAGTGCAAAAACTAGGGCGATCTGTACAGTTGACAGAAGATGAGATAAAGAACTTTCTAGCCATCCAAATGTTGATGGGTATAGTGCAGATGCCAGCCTATACAGATTATTGGGGTAAAAGGACAAGATACCCTTTAATTGTTAATCTTATGCCTCTCAAAAGGTATCAACAAATACGTCGGTATATTCACTTTGCTAATAACACCTTAGAAGATTCAGACCGCTACTTCAAAATTCGCCCCGTAATGGAAAGAATACAAAACTTTTTGAAAGTCGAAGAAGAAGGAAAATATTCGATTGACGAGATGATGATAAGGTATCATCATCTCGTCAATCGAATATTTTCCTTAGGGGTCGTAAAGCAGGTAAAAGAAAGCACTGTCCTACTAAGCGCAAAAGCGGTATCTCATAAAATCGTAAAATTGATTTTTATGCCATCGGATAGCTCTAAAAAATACGCATCTAATGAACTAAGCCTTTTAGTGCTATCTTGTTCAAAACATATAAAAAAACCTTAAGAAAGATTTCCCTATCTCAGTTTTGCTTTAAATCACTAAGGGTATTAGAGGTATATCAATATTACGTAGGCAAACAGCCGTATATTTGAATACCGCCAAATCTCTTAAAACAGAACAGCAACTTTTCCAAGCCGATAAGCGGCAAATATGTGTAACGCGGGAAGTACTGCTATGACGCTTAGTATTTGAAAGCTTAATTGATCCGCAAATCATTTTGACTATATGAGATACGGTTGCAGCAGAAAATCAAAATCAAATGGTCCTTATGGTTTAATTGATGGGTAAGGCCGCCAAAAAATGATAATTTTGATGGATGACTTAGCGTCCGGCAATTTTTTTAGGATAAATACAATAATACTATCTATATTGCATTGTTTCCTTGCAAAAAGTATAATTTTTACTAGTATTTTAAATACGCGAACGTCTGTAAAAGTACTTAGTTTTATTTAATTAAGTAGTTGTTACTGCGAGACTACACATTGCTAGAACAAATAAAAATGTCCCAAATTATCACCACGTCATATTTCGAATTAATTATTAGATTTCAGTTTATTCCATCGGCAATCATAATATTTTCTATAAATAATCACTTATTTTAGTCAATGTTTAATTAATTTACGTTAGTATAGCTATTAAAATAATATTTATTTTCGTATAATAACATCACGTCCCAGTATTTAATGCTTTTATGTTACTAATTTTAAGTAATCATAATTTTTACAATCATAGTGCAATTGAGCAGTAGAATCTGTTTTTAGTCATTGGCAACTCCAGTATCTAACTTGTCTATGGTATGTCAATTACTTGTCGGCCATTATTGAGGTGGTGTGTCAGTCTGTTTGGCCGGCATCGTGTTTTCGTTCGGCGCATAAATAGTTTTTATCTGATTTTAAGGTAAGTTTGTAACATTTTGATTAAATTGACAGATTATTTAGTAAACTTAATGTTTAAATTAGAGCTTTAATCTATGGACGTTGTTAATTATTCATCATAGTGCCGTAAATACGAGGATCTTTTAAAAAGAGGTTGGTTTTTATGTTACTTTTAAGTTACTCTTAAGTTACTTATGTTACCATTGTTGTTTATTTTTAAGTTACGTAACATAAAAGTGATGTAAAGCCAAATCCACATTGGGATCTGTAGAACAAAGCGAAATGATAAAGTTATTAAATATTTATTAATTGAAGTTTTCGCGTAACTAGAAGATACTTCAAAATGTATTTAGAGTGTTTATTTCGTTTCCAATATTATTTATTATTGAAATGAAACTACTTTTTACGGATTTTATCGCGTATATTGATATTATTAATCCCGACGTTTCGGACCCTTTACAGCGTCCATGGTCACGGGTAGACTGAGGTGGTGGGCGTCTTGATGATATAATTACTGACAGCTACCCCACATTTTTTATTATTGTTACATGATCAATGACATTTATTACTAATTATTGTAACGAAACGTTTCATGTTTACTTATTTTAAAAAAATCTAAATTATAATTAATAATACATAATATTAACTACACACTTAATTACTTAAATAAAGCGAAAAAAAAGAAATACTATTTACATTATGGTTTTGTTCATTGATTGTATTCATATTCCTGAACGCGGAGCGGGCCAGGGGTGAGGGGCAAAGGGAGTGCTCGCATACCATTGCGCCCGCGCCGCGCGCTAGCACACGCAGTCGCTTCTAGGCTGATGTGTGAGAGCACGTATCCATTCTAGCTTATTGTCCAGCGCCCTCGCAGACATCAGCAGGAATATTACTCTCGCGAATTTTGATAATTTAAATTTAATATATATATAATAAGTTGAGATCCAATCAGTGATTGTGTTACTGTAATCCCGCGTTAGGGGTCTACGTCCGCTTTCACCGAACGCCTTCTACGTTCCGCATCCATCGTGGGCCTTCTTCTGCCACGAGGATTTTCACGAAGCAGCTGCCATTTGTGCCATTGGGCAATCCGTCATGACACCTGCCGACTGCGAACGACTGGGCCACCTTCCACCTTTGGCCTGGGAACTTGTCTGGAGACGAAAATACAGGGGAGTACCTATCTCTGCAGAGGTGACAACAGAAGGCCTATTTACCCACGACCTACAAATTTGTGTGCCTCTGCCGAACAGCCACGTGTATTATTTAGTTATATTATTATACTTCTTTTAACTGTACACGCTCGTTTTATTTAAACCGTGCTGTTAGGTAAAATAGAACGGGTGGAGGTTACATTATTAATTAAAACTAGATGGAGCCGGCATTTCCTAGCTGACGACCTCTGAGAAGAAACGCCGAAACAAACTCAGAGAATCATGGTTTCTTTTAAAGTAAAAATATTCAATGATCATGTTTTAGTTGTTAATTATTGGTAATCCGATTCACGCAGAACGAGCTCACAGTATCCTTTGGTCTTGCAGTTGTAGGCCTGGATTTTGGTTTAATAGAATCTATAACAGGATTCCAAGCAGGTGGTAAGACCCAGCCATCTTCTCTATTGAAATTTGGATGTTTTTTAATTTCAATAGCCTCACGAATCATCCTGGCCTATATATGAGAGACCGCAATCACAATCAAGCTTGTATACGCCCGCATCTTGTAGAGGTATATGGCACTTGACAGATGGTAAGAACTGACTGATCTTCTTCAGCGGCTTGAAGTATGTCTTAATTGAAGCACGCTTCAAGATGTAGCCAATTTTGTCGGTGACTCCTCTAACATATGGTAGTACAGCAGGTAAGCGCTCAACTGTGGCACGTTTCACACGGTTTCTGTGGCAAGGGCGCGGTATTCGGAGCTTGTTGTCATGCAGGACTTGCTTGACATGTTGAAGCTCAGCAGCCAGGTGTTGCTCATCACAGATCCCATGTGCTCTCTGAAACAAAGATTTACCGACGGTAGATAACTGTGTTGGGTGGTGGTGCGATTCACCATTTAGGTATTTGTCTGTATGGGTTTTATTTCGATACACAGTATGACTCAAGGTGTTGTTATGATTACGAATTACTAAAACATCTAAGAAAGGTAAAGAGTTATTAGCCTCTGACTCCATAGTAAATTGAATTTTTGAATGTAAGGAGTTGAGATGATCTATAAATGCTGTTACTTTGTTAGATGGTAATATGGTGAAAGTATCATCTACATATCGCTTATAGAACCTAGGTGTTACAGGAGCAGATTGTAAGGCAATCTCCTCAAAATCTTCCATAAAGATATCAGCAATAATGGGAGATACCGGAGAGCCCATTGCTACCCCATCTACTTGCGTGTAGAATTGATTATTCCACAACAAATAGCCAGAGGTTAGGCAATGTTTTAATAGTTCAGCATATTCAATAGGCATGTTATTCTCTACTAGTTTTCTAGATACAATTCTGATGCAGTCTTCAACAGGTAAGCATGTAAATAATGACTGAACATCAAAACTGACCATAGTTTCATTGTCGGTGAGATGTAGGTGTTTTATTTCACTGACAAAATGGTATGAGTCCTTCACATGTGCTGCCGTGTTCCCTCTTAGTATAGCGAGTACTTTGGCTAAGTGTTGAGCCAATCTATAGGTTGGTGAGTCGATTTGGCTGACTATTGGACGCAACGGAGCATTTGTTTTGTGTATCTTAGGCAGCCCATACAGTTTTGGTGGTTTAGCGCAACTAGGAACTAAATATTTGACATCTAGATTTATATCAATATACGCGATAAAATCCGTAAAAAGTAGTTTTATTTCAATGTATAATATTCGCGTAAATGTCAGAAATCAATATATTATTTATTATTTTATTTTTGTACTTGTAATATATAATATCATATAATCGTTATAATGATTGTATATTGTAATGTGTCATTATTTATAGTTAATATCCAGAATTCATATATCATTATTATAATTCATGGAATTAACTATGAAAAAAGCTGTTCTATTTAATAATAAAATTTTTAATGTATTGCTATTCAATATATATAATATAATACTAGCTCCTGGCTGCCACTTCATCGTTGTGGATTTCGATTTTTATGGTAGCCCGCAAAAACTGTACACATTTATTCGGGACAAAAATAACCCTATGTATTAAATCTAGTGTCTCGTCTGTCTACCTTCCACATTCTATTCAAATCCGTTCAGCCGCTGACGCGTGAAAGTGGAACAAACATCCATACGTTGATTGAATGTTCAATTCGCTTTCAGGCCTCAACGGCTGAACGGCTTTGGATGACATTTGGTGGGTAGGCAGGACGCTGGATTTAATACATAGGCTTCTTTTTGTCCCGAATAATTGAGTTTTTGCGGGTTTTTGAGGGACTTGAATAACACATCATATATACTTTTATCCCAGAAAAATGTACGGTTCCTATAGGATACTATTAATATGTTTTGGCTGTTACGGAATCCATGCGGATGAAGTCGCGGGTAGAAGCTAGTATAAAAAGGGAAATGGTAATCAGGAATCTGTTAAAAAAAATGCTTAATATTTTTTATTATAAATAATATAGGACTTAATAAGAATTGATAATGATTTCATTTTTTTTTTTGTGTTAGATGCCTCTCACTCCGGCTAAAAAAACAAAAAAGATACCGCGAGAAACTACAAAGAGAGAACCCAGAGAAATATGCACAAATGAAAAAGAAAACTGCAGAATGCGCTTTACGTTATTATAGAAAAAAAACTAGTACATATACAGAACAGGATAAAGAAAAGAAAAAGCAACAATGGCGAGATGAAAGGAAAAACCTAAAACAAGCTCTGTATGATAAAGCAAGAATCGACCTCAACGTTGCTAAAAATGTTGAGAAAGAACAAAAGAATGCTGAATCTAAGCTTCGTAAGGAAAATCACGAGATGAAAAGAGAAATAATTACGTTGCGCAAGAAATTCGAAGCCTTAAGAAAAAAACATTACCGGAAGTCAAAAAAAATTGATGAATTAAGTAAAGCATTCCAGGAAATTAACGAAAAATATCAACATATCACAAAAAAACTTAATGAACAAGACAGTACGAGAAATTAAAGAAGTGAAGTGATAGGTATTGACGAAGAAACACCTATGAAGCAAGCAGAAAACTTCATACATGAGAATTTAACAAATATTGACGCCGCGAAAAAAGAGATAGTAAAAGAAAAACTTTTGGAACACAATGTTTTGTCGAAATCACTAAAGGAAGAAACAAAAAATCTGTTGGAACCGTAAAGAACAAATTGAAAAAATAGTTACTAGTGAAATAGTGAAGAAATACAAATTAAAAAATAAATTAAAACATACACTGGGGCTTAAAACTAACATTAGAAACAATAGAGACAGAAAAGTAAGGAAAAACAAAATATTGAACGAAATTAATACATTTTATAACAGAGATGATAATAGTCGTGCAACAGCAGGAAAAAAAGAGTGCAAAACTAAAAATAAAATAAAATTACAGAGAAGATATCTATTGGCTACTATAAAAAAACTACATGAAAAATATCTTTCTGAAGGTGGTAAGGTTTCATTAACCACATTTAAAAAATATAGACCATTTAATATACTTACACCTAAAATCTCAGACCGTGACACTTGTGCTTGTGTAAAACACTCCAATATGGCATTTATGGTAAAAAAACTTAGGCAGATGGGAATCCTTGAAAGCGATGACCTCAGTGACATTACATCGAAACTGGTTTGTGACCTAACATCTAAGACTTGCATGTATGGTTTGTGTAAATCTTGTAAAGACAATAGCATTACTGCTAATGAAACCGATTTCAATCTAAATGATAAAATTGTATGGCCTGTGTGGATGCCAATGAAACATGAGTATGGCGAAGAGGGAAAAAAAAGACATCAAACAAAATGGTAAAGGCGGAAAGAGAAGGCTCTACAAGACTTGATCAATGCAACAAATTCAGATATGAAAAAATTTCTAAATCACTCATACAATATTTCACATCAGTACAAAAATTATAATTTTTGCATAGCTAACTTGAAAGAAAACGAAACGGTCATACACATAGACTTTTCCGAAAATTATGTTTGTAAGATGCATACAGAAATACAAGCCATGCACTTCGGATCATCTAAGGTTCAAATCACGCTGCACACTGTTGTGCTTTACATCAAAAATGAACACAAACCCATATCATTTTGTTATATCTCCAGCAAATATACATAACCCCGAAGCCATATGGGCACATTTAAAACCAAAATTACAATATTTGAAAGAAAGATATCGTCGAGTAGATACAATACATTTTTTTTCTGATGGCCCGACATCTCAATACCGCAACAAAAAGAATTTTTATTTATTTAGTCAAATTCAAAGTTTCGGTTTCAACCATTCTACTTGGTCTATATTTGAAGCAGCTCACGGAAAAGGCGCTGCGGACGGTATTGGCGGCGCAGTGAAGCGAACTATGGACTCGAAAGTGGCACATGGAGAAGATATCCCCGATGCCAAAACCGCCTTTGAAGTCCTTTCCAAAACAGATTCAGCCATCAAAGTGTTTTATATTCCTCCAGAAGACATAATACCACTTCAAGACGAAATAGTTAAAAAACTACGTCCGCTGCCTAACACACTCAAAATACATCAAGTAATATTAAATGAAAAAAATTAAGTAAGCTTTCGAAATTTAAGTTGCTTTTGCAAAAATATGAGTGGTAGATGTGATTGTCATTCTATACAAACACAGATTTGAAATTAGCAACGAAAATCTACCAAAGGGCAGAAAAACACAGAGAAACTTAACAAAGAAAAAAGATACAGGGAAAATAAAAAACAGGAGAAATAGTTCATCATCAACCAGCAGCGCCGAGAGTTTTGAAATAGAATACATAGACGACAGTGATGCTACACATTTTTCTGAGCCTAATTATGAAGAAGAATATTTAGAAGAAGAATATTTAGATGTAGAAATAGGAGAAAAGTTGAAGAAAGGTTTTGCTTTAGAAAAGGAAAGATTTGAAGAAAGTGTTTTAGAAGCAAAACAAGAGAGAAAGTCGGCAGCGCAAAAAGGAGTCACAATATTATCAGACATTCTAAATTTACCATGTAACAAAAGATATTTTGACTTAAAGCAATTTGATTGACTAGAATTTCATAAATTGGATCCGAATTTTGATCTTTTTTCTGCCAAAAAATCATTAGATGACACAATAAGTGCAGAGAATTATGATCCATACACAAACCCGGTAGCGAGTACTTCTGGAATTCATAAAAGCAGTGGTTTTCCAAATTTACAAGTGCCTGACTGTAGCTTAAAATATATCGATTTGAGTGCTAAAGAAGTTAGACAGAATAAACATATAAAAAACTTAAAATTGAAACAAAGATGTGACTCTGATATGATAAGAGAGTCTGAAAAATCTGAAATCGATGAAGACAGAACCGATAAAATTGACAAAGACCATGATCAAATAGAAATAGGGGGAACAGATTTGGATAGTATAAACTTAAACGAGACTAAAAAGACTAAAGACTGTGAAGAAAGCTGTAAGCCGGAATTAAGTATTACAACATGCTAACATAAACGAAAAGACTGATGACTTAGAAAACAAAGACGAAACAAATATAAAAGATATTAAAATAAATCAAAATGTGTTAGTACGATATTATAATCGTAACAATTGGAAATACTATATAGGGCGTGTAGAACAAATAAATATTACAGAAGATAAATAATACACGGTTAATTTCCTAAAGACAGTAAAAAACCCTTCACTAAAATTTGTTGTGACAAGGAAAATGGACCGAGACACTGTTCCTTCTGTGTCGATAGTAAAAACTATAGAATTAATTACAAATGATAAAAAAAACGAATATCTGCTAAGAGATCATTTTGATGTTACTTACTTTAATTAAAATGTGTTTAATTTTGTTTTTTTTTTTATATTCATTACTAAGAGTTTAATTAAGTACTACATTATTTTAACACTGTTGTTTGTTCTGGAGCAAGTATTATTAAATATTACCTTTATATTATGTGTGTGTGTTATGTTCTGTTGTTTAACTTTTATTTTCATGTCTTATTTTGATGTTAGGACATATGACATAGTACGTTATTGATTAAAATAAAATTAAAAAATAAAAAAAACATCCGACTTCCAAAAACACTACAAAGTGAAAAAAGATTGTTTTCAAAATCAACCACAGTTGACTAAAGTATCGATGAAATTCGATTTAAAAAAAACAGACGAACATAGAACCTCCCCCTTTTTGGAAGTCGGTTAAAAATGGAATAAAATAAATTTTCTAAAAACTAATGTTTATTTCCGTATTGTAGATATGCCCTTAGAATATTTTATGTTACTTTTAAGTAACCCGGTAATTTATACTTTTAAGTTGCTTTTATGTTATATGAGGCCAATTTAACGGCCTTACCCTGATACGATCGAATTTCTAGTACAGTCAACAGCACATCAAGTTACTACACTTTGACCTTGAGCGCGTTATAAGCAGATACAGCGAGAATCGTGCGAAAGAGATAAATATCTTTATGCCGTTCTCACTTGTAATGTTTCGTGCTGCAGCGCGTCGTGAGCGTGTGTGCGTTATGCGCGTCGTAGTGTAGAATAAGATACTAAGCGATAAGAAAAATAAATTTATAACATAGCGGGTTGCATACTTGAATCGAAACGAAATAATGGCATGGTAATAAAATCAGGCCGGGCGCGCCCGCGTTAAAACTAAAATACCTATGAAAGCTTATAATCATTTTTTTATTTAAATTATCTTTTATTTGTATTCCTTCAGTTTACACATTTGTTTGAAAATTACCCATAGTATCAAGTAGGTTTACCAACTTACTATATTTCTGAAATTTATAATTAGGTAATCCTAATTATAAATTTCAAGCAGATTTCAATTACCTTTTCCGGGTTTTGTTATCTACTTACTGGCGGGCTGGCGGTCAACAGAACTGTTTTCGTGCGATCCTTGCTTTTCGATTCTACTGTGTTCTTACAAAATTTAATGTCGAAAATCCATAAAATCGACACCCGTGTGTCAAGTTTATACAATTAATAGGTATTATACTTTCAAAAGACTTTTCAGTCCAAACTTTTTGATACCTACCTACTACCTAACATTTCGTCCGCGATTCAATCTTATTACTAAAATACAATTTTGGCTATTATAGCGTAGGTATCTTTACTTTTGCATGAGAGCGATGTGTCGGTTACATACCTACCTAACTAACTATTATCTAATGTGATATGTTAGTTTGTTAAGCACGATTATGAAATTTTGCATGTGGGTAAGTAACTCGTTATCAGGGATATAGAAAAGGACATGGGATAGGTTCCTATAAGAACTCTGGTGAAGGCGCATTATATTTAAAATGCGAAAGTGAGTTTGTTTATTTGTTACACATTCACGCAGCGGCGAAGCTAGCCGTAAGCCACAATTTACACCGGGAAAGCAGCGGCCGGCAGCGGCCTTTTGCATTCCTCCTACTTACACATTGTCAAGGGTTCAGAAAAGGACATAGGATAGGTTCCTACGGGAACGCTTGTGAAACTGGTAGAAAATATCAAAATAAGACGCGAAATCAATAATCTTTTTATTTTTAAACATTAATGATAAAATGAAAAACTTAAAACAAATACCTACTCTAGATTAAAAGATAACAGCAGAATTTATAAAACTAAACTATTAAGTATACAAAAGATTAAAAACAAGTAAGTAGATAATATTTATTTATAACTAGGTTTTATTTTTATTGATATTTTTAGCAAAAAAATTATGCAGTTACCAATTGGTTACCAAACAAAACTAAATGCTGCCTCCAGACAAAAGTAAGTTTTTATCTAGACTATTAATTTGACTGGGCTGAGGCCCGGCACCCACTAGCGGCACGGCGGCGGCACGGCAAGGGATTTTTATGTAGTTATAGATGATTTTGAATCTTATTTAACACTGCTTTATTAATATTTATAGCGGAATAAGTATACAGTTAAATCTACCAATACCAAATAAAATTAAATACTGCCACCAAACAAAAGTAACCTTTTACGTAGATTAGTAGGTATAATTTGACTGCGCTGACTTAAATTATCTATCACCATTACAATAGCAAAGGAAAAATTCTCAAGAATATAACAATAATTGTGCGAAAAGAATTAAGTAGGTATACAATTTCAGTTTACAGTATTCATTATTAAAATTATTATCTACATATATATCACATTACAAAAAGAAAACATATTAATATTATAAATGCGAAAGTAACTGTCTGTTACTCCTAAACGGACAAACCGCTGGGCATTTGTGATGATAAATAATTGGATACCTATAGTTTGAAGCCTGGGGAAGGGCATGGAGGAAACCAGTTTATTATGAAAACATCAACGAACGACATGTCTGGCATCTTTTCAAAATCGAGCAATGGAAGAGTAATCCTTTGACAAGCAGTGGTTGGAAATTTAGGTATACTTATCTAAATAACGTTATATTTATAAATAAAATAATAACAATATTAAATTACTACTTATAGATTGTAAACTGTGCTAATATATTTTAATGCGAAACTTTGTGAGAATTGATGGCCGTTTGTTATCACGCCTTAACGGCTGAACATATTTTAGTGAAACTTGGCAAACTTGTTCATTAGTATTTTCTTGCCAGGGCAGCAGTATTTCTTCCGGCATCTTTTATGCGTCTTCTGACAGTGTCCATTGATATCTAAAACAAAGAAAATTTTGACAATTTCAATATTTACGTAACATTCTTTATTATGAAATACCTTCCTATTGCGGGCCAACTTAACTAAATGAGTATGGGACTTTGTTTACTTAATTGAGAACTTCCACCTTTTATGAGGTAGGTAGTAAAGAACTGAATACTTAATTATCTATTAGCAAGTATTAGCGAATGATACTTATATCATTAACCAATAAATTTATCGATAAAAAAATTAACACTTCTACCTGCCTATTCGATAATTATAAATATCATTTAAAAATGCAATAGCTAATACCTACTACTGTTGATAGATATTGATAGGTAGATCATCACCTCACCGCGCGCGCATAGATCATACTTACTTAACTAATTCTCGGAAGCCTCGTCCACGCGTTCTCGGAATTATGCCTAGACGATGCGATGCATTCAAATTTCAGCTTTATTTTGCTACCGTTAAGATTTATTTTCGACTTAATATAGATCGTTTTAACTTATCATAATAATAGTTTTACAATATTTTTATTTGTAGCTTGACAATGTTGTTTTTATGTGACTATTGGTATTGTTTTTCAATTTACGTAATCTATATTTCGGCCCGTCAGTGCAGATTTTCTGTTATAGATATAGGTAGGTAGTGATAAAGTGGCATTATGTGATAACAAGGTATACTTACAGGGACTGACGCTGTACGAGGTTCGTCTGCCGCCGTCGTAGCACTGGCGTATAGGTAGTTGGCGGGGGTGGGCTTCATGGGTTCCGCTTTCTTGCCACCGCCGAAGCCAGAAGTAAACAGTTCAGAACTCTAGAACGAAACAAATTGCTATAGTTTATTTGCACATTTTTACTCATTAGACATACGCAGTGATAGCCTAGTGGTATGAACATTTGCCGGGCAAGACAGGTCTCGAGTTAATCCAAGACCTTTTCAAAACCATGTGCGTATTATTAATTAATTATCACTCGCTTAAACGGTGAAGGAAAACATCGTGAGGACACCTGCATGCCTTAGAGATTTTCGAGGTGTGTGCAGTCTGCCAACCCGCATTAGGCCAGCATGGTGGACAATAACCTAATCCCTCACCTGAGAGGAGACCCGTGCCCAGCAGAGGGACAGTATATCGGTTGATGATGACTCATTAGGCAAAGATGTATTGATACGTAAATAGATATATGATTATCTACAATAATTATTCATCATCAACCCATATACTGTCCCACTGCTGGGCACGGGTATCCTCTCACAGAATGAGAGGGATTAGGCTATTGTCTATAGTTCTACAAAAATTGCTACCTTACTATTATTTAATTATTTATTTGCACACAAACATCACTGAAAAGGCCTTATCTTGCAATGTTACAACAGGCTTATAGAAAGTTCCTAAATGCGTAATTTATTTTAAAATTCAATAAAAGTAGCTTTAAAAAGATATTAAATGACGCGTGGAACAGCGCGCCACGTTAAAAACTTACAATATCGGGGATTCGTTATGAAAGAAGATCCCGTTTGTTTACATAATTCGTAAATTCTATAGAAACATTGTTGACAAACAATCACCATTGACACATTTTTTCATTATTAGCCTTTCTTTATTAAAATTTAAAAATTATAATTATTAAAAATACTACTCACCGTTATCCCCGTCTGTATAATCCGGCATCCACTTTGTTGAAGTCCGGAATTGTTCTCCCTTTCGACTTGCGTCAATAAATTGAGGCGCCATTTTGCACACTTGCAATCACGCACACAACACTATCACTCCAATTGTTAATGACAGACTGACGGAAAAACTCGGAAGTAGTCGAAAGCGGTCGCGTACGCGCAGGGGCGCGGAGGTCGACCCTGTGAGGACAAAACACTGCAACCCGGGTTACATTGTTTTATGGTAATACAACGTAAAATAATCTACACGATGTAAGCTTGGTGCGGGTTCGATCTACTGTTGAATAACAGTTTCTATTGTCAAAATAACTCAATCTTTCACTTCACGGTAACCTAATATTCGCAGGAATTGTTTTTGCTAAACGCTGTACTCTAGATTGCAGCGTTTTACCGTGATAGTAGAAGGGGGTGCGGGCGCGCGGGTGAGGCGTGCGTCGTCCTTGTATTTTGGTAAAACATTGCAAGCTTTGTTTGCTGCGTTTTGTCAAAATAATAAGCACCAGAGCCAGCACTCGTTACGCGTATCGTATTGCATTAGTTTAGTGTTTATCTATCGCTTTATGCAGTTGGGTGGGTGCGTGACAATTAGTTATCAATAAAATGCCGAAATATGAACGTATAAAGAAGATGTGCAGTTTGGCAGTGCTAGGAAATAATTCATACAGTAAACAGGTAAGTAACGTTTTGTTTAAATTTATTTCTATGATAGGTTTGATAGGTAAACATAATTTAATTATTTGATGACACTTATATAAGTAGGTAAGTAGGTTCCTGAGTAACATAACATCCTATCCTACTTCCTATCTCACTAATCATACTTCCTACTGATATTATAAATGCAAAAGCTTGTGAGGCTGGATGGATGAATGTTTGTTACTCCCATGAGTCAGAACGTCTGTAAGAATCTTCATGAAATTAGCACAGAGGTAGATTATATTGTCTGGAACAGCCTAAAGGATTTTGAAAATAATAATCATGCCTAGTGGTATTTTATGTCGGATACATTGAGTGGACCAGGACCTTTTTTAAGACGACTAAATAGTCACGGTGTATATTTGTGACATTTAGTGACGGATCAACATTAAATGATAAGTACCTACCTACATGACAGTGCAGTTTGAGGAAGACGCAGAGTTGGCGAAGCTCAGTACCAATACAGGAATTTATATCTGTACATTTTGAAAACAAAATTCCGTGCACATGATGACCACAGTTAGCTGTAAAATGCGTTGCATCAACTATTGGTCGACGTCACTTTATTGGTAGGTTAAAAACAAAAAAGCTCTAACAAACTTGGGTTCTGCTGCAATGAACACATCTGGCGACCACCCTTTTTGCGTAATTTCGTTGAATAATAGTAGTTTTTACGTCGAGTAATAGAAAAGGCCGAGCCATACAAGTTTTTTAACCTAGCCGAGAATTGCAAGCTTTAATAGCCGTTACGGTACTCGGCCGCGAACTGTCACGTACTGTATGACTTTAATTATAATTGTTTTAAGTAAGGACTTACAGTACGATTTACATTGCCTTTGGGACGAATCAGCATATTTTGATAAAGTTCTCTTATTCCTTAGGCATACAACAGTAATGTAGACTTCTTAAAAATTGAACTTAATTATGAAATTAACTTTTTTTTGTGGTAGGATGTTTTTTACCTGTAAATAGTTAAATGGATTCTGCATGTTTTGTTTCAGGATAGTCACTTTCGTTTACCATCGAACTGTAAAGAATACGAAGAAATTCCAATTGGTCAGACAAATTTAAAAAGCGACTTTGAAACTACTGGGATAATTGAAAACGACAATCACCAACCTAAAAATAATAAGGACGAATTACCACTAGCAAACAAGAAACATAATGAAGAAGCAAAACTACCTGTCGACCAATGTACTGAAATTTTAAAAACACAATCGGAAAAGCACGGACTTTATGAAGACGAAAACATGTCAGCAGCAGTTCCTAACATCGAAAATAGTTTTGAAAACCAAAATTGGCACATGGATGAAGTAAATGTAGATATCCATTATTCACCAACGCATCTACAGCCTGATTTTGTGGAAATGAGAAATGTTACACCTACTAGAATAACAAACGAATATTTAAACTTCCAATCCCAAAATAATAATGACACGATACCCCCTGTAGAAGAACACAATCAATTCAGTTTACAGCTGGAAAAGGATAGAATCATTGAAGATGAAGAAATGTCGACAGCAGTGAATTATTTTGAAAATAATCCTCAAAACCCAAACATTCAACCGGATGAAGTAGCAGAAGATGAAATTATTGAACCGCAACCTGCAAAAAAGAAACGTATTAAAGATCCTGAAGATAGACTAAAAGCTAGCAAAGAGAAACATCCAATGGGCACTGCTTGTCAAGATAAATGCATAAGAAAGTGTACAGTAAATATTAATGAAGAACAAAGACAAACAATTTGGGATAACTACTGGAATATGGATATACAAAGAAGAAGAGATTTTATTTCGCGTAACGTTGAAAACAATAAAATTGCCATACGGTATTCTAACTCCACCAAGAGAAACCACACCTATACGTACACATTACTTAATCATCGTGTATGCAAAACTATGTTCCTGAGGACTTTAGGTTACACTAATGATCCAGCAGTGTTAGCTGTATTGAAAGCAAATTTCAAGATGTCTAAAACTCCAATTTCGGCGAAGATATCAGCAGCGCCAGATTTGAGAGGTCGACACAAACCAAAACATTCGTTTTCCGATGAATATTTAAAAGATATAGATGACTTCATTGAACTATTCCATCCGGCATCATCTCATTATAGATTAGAGCATGCACCCAACAGACGATATTTGCCATCTGGACTGACGCTCTCTCAAATGTTTCTATTTCTAAAAGAACACTTAGAACGTCAAAACAAGCAGCCATGTAGCTGGTCTGCATTCCACAAGAGGATTAAAAGGAAAAACATTTCAACTCAGCAACCTGTACAGGATAAATGTCCAAAGTGTGAGGCTCATGACGTAGCTCACCCTAAACCTAAGCTACCTAGAGATGGAAATGTCACGGACCATTCATGCCATGAATGTAATTGTGAAGTTTGTTTTCTGTATCCGCAACATTTGGACAATAAAAATATTTCAAGAGCTCACATGAATGTGGACAGCAAGGATGCTGAAAAAGAGAACTCGGGGATCGCGGTATTTACCGTAGATATGCAAAAATGTATAACCATGCCACAACTAAATAATAAAGATTTTTTCTTTAGCCGAAAACTGAACCTTTTCAATGAAACCTTTGCCGGGATAGGTAAAGGAAATAAGCCGGCGACGGCGATGTTGTGGCATGAGGGTGAATCAGGTCGAAAAGCATTTGATGTAGCAACGGCATATGTTCTGTTTCTGAAAATGTATTGCAGAGATTATAAAACCGTAATTTTGTATGCAGACAATTGCAACGCGCAAAACAAAAATAAAATTTTATTCTCGGCGCTACTGAGACTAATCAACGATTGCTGCAATGAGATCAAAACTATCAAAATTGAATATCTCGAGCCTGGTCATACTTACATGTCAGCTGACAGTGTCCATGGTGCCATAACCAATAAAATGAACAAGTCGGGTAATTTGTATGATTTAGATGATTACGTTGAGACGTTTAAAAGGTCTCGAAAAAACTTGACATCTCATGTACATGACCACAGAGAAGTTATGCTATTTAAAAGCGAACTGAAAACTGTTTTCCCTAGAAATTACAACATTTCCAGTTTTAAAATTGTAGAATTCCGAAGAGGCAAACCTAAACTGTTCGTAAAAAATAATTAACAAGCTGATGATTTCAAGGAGCTCGATGTTTTGACTAAAGCATTTAAGAAAGAAATCATGAATACTGTAGGAAAAGAAGTTGACATGTTTATGAATGTAGCAAGAAGAACTGAAGCAGAGGGGATTTCAAGAAAAAAGAAGGATGACTTAATAAAACTATTAAAATTTATGCCAAAATCCAGGCATCGCTTTTATGAAGATTTGCTGGTCAATGAAAATATCACCGAAGATTTGGACGAATCTGCTTCAGAAACTTTTACCTAGGCTTATTTTTATTACTTTTTATTTTAAATGTCTTTTTTTGTTCTCTACTTCACAATAAAATTTTAACGTACTTATGACCAATTTTTATTTTATTATTTTACCTTACAAATAAGTACCTGTTGGAAAGAATACATTTTGTTAACCTGTTCAATTTCTACAATATCTTTAATACATTTATTTTTACTGTTGGAATGAGTTAATGCAGATACTCGTAACAATTAAACAGTACACAAGACTATCTCTTCAAAACGCAGTAATCAACGATTACATTGTTATGTCATAACAAAGACGAATATTGGCTAGCTACATGCTGTTGTAACAAAACATATTTTTTAATATTTGTGAGGTTTCTTGATTAGATAGGATATTATGATGTTAAAATGAAATTGAGTAAATATTATGAAAAATAAGTTATAAAAAGAACTATACTATTATCTATACTGGATAAAATTTGGTAACGAGTTAAAGATGTAAACTTTTAAACTCGTTTTTCTCAAATTGACGTTTTACAGATTACAGCGTTTTGTCCTAACAGGGCCGAGGTGTGGCCTATTTCTAGTGCGACATGGTTTATTGGCTCCTAACTATTAGTATGAGCCACGATTGGTCAATTTTGGGAACGTTGAAAAATCCACCAATCATAGCAAGGATACTTTCTTTCTAACACTCCATATCGTGTCGTAGTTATAGATATGTATAATGTTTAGCTTGATGTGCTGGCGGCTGTACATTTTACAGTGATTTATCCTTTCCGTTGACAATTTCGTGTCATAACTTGTTTGTTTTCGTTGCAAAGAGGTCATAATCTTGAAATTCCTGTGTTAAATTAGTAAAAATCTGTGAATTAACGTGTTCAGTGGTGTAATTTCGTGTTTTGACAATCAGGTAAGTTCTATTAAATATAATTTTAGTATAATACAATCACGATCATTTAACAAAAGTAGTAAATAAAAGTAATTTCATTTCATTTTGTTCAAACTTTCTCGCGGCTGCGGCATACGCGCACTCGTATTACATTGCGAAATTGAACTTTATTTGCTAGTCCACAACATACGTGATTCCTTATCACAATTTCCCAGTCATATGGTTGCTGTGGTGCCGATGATTATAATTTGATTAGTATTTTATATTAAGCAATTGCATCTAATATAATTATTTCCCTAATATATTGTATTTACATTTAGCACGAAAAACGGCTTTTGTTACGCCTTTTGGACTGTATCAGTTCAATAGAATGCCGTTTGGGTTGCGTAATGCACCCGCAACCTTCCAAAGGTTCATTGACAGATTGAAACTGCAATTGGTTGGAGTAAAGTTGCTGGCTTACTTTGACGATTTAATTTTGTTGTCTCCAACGTTCGAGCAGCACCTACAGGACCTGGACAAACTGTTTCTACTTCTACGTGAAAACAATGTAATTGTCAACAAAGAAAAATGTCGATTTTGCGAAGACCGCATCGCATATCTGGGGCATATTATAACCAAAGCTGGTTTATGCACAGACCCCGCCAAAATATCTGCGATATTAGATATGCCAGCACCAAGAAACTTACGTCAAGTACAATCGTTTCTCCAGACCTGTTCATGGTACCGACGCTTCGTACCAAATTTTGCGAAAATTACAGAACCCCTGACTCGGTTGACGAAAAAAAATGCAGCATGGGAGTGGGGACAACAACAAGAAGAAGCTTTTCGTGAGCTCAAAATTCGACTCACCAGTGCTCCTATCTTACAACAAGCAGACATCGATAAACCTTATACAATTAAAACCGATGCCAGTAATTATGCCATAGGAGCCGTTTTGGTGCAGGTTCTGACGAACACCCCGTAGAATATGCTAAAAAATTTTAGCCAATTTCTATTTTCTTGTGGTATTTAGTATTTTTTTTTTTAAAACCAGTTCAGCATTGGGTTCGGTTGTCAACATCTTTGGTTAGAGGATGTGAGGAGTGGTGTACGATAAAGCAGGGTTGTCTCTCCTATATATAAATAAAATAGGTCTGATTAAGACTAGTACTTTGGGGTATTTACACATTTTTCACTCTTTGGAGTTTGTCTTTTGCATGTTTGTAAATGGACTAGACTCACTCCAGGAGATATTTACAAATTTTTCACTATTTGGAGTTTGTCTTTTGCATGTTTGTAAATGGACTAGACTCACTCCAGGAGATATTTACACATTTTTCACTCTTTGGAGTTTGTCTTTTACATGTTTGTAAATGGATTAGACTCACTCCCGGTTAACTCCCGGACAACTTTAAATTAGAATTTATTTAATTTCATCATTATAAAGCATTAAAAACCAATTTATCACTTAGAAATAGGCATAATAAAAGTGTTCTGTATAAAATTCTTCAGTAAACAGTAAAATTAAGTGCATAATATCGTTAAGTAAGTGCCTCTGTGACAGTTACCGGCACGAGGATTGTTAAATTGTCATCTCATTGTTTTCAGGTACAAAAGTATTCAAATCTATTTTTTTGCGTTAAATGTTGACGTTTTTATTACTTAAAGCCTATGCTGAGTACGTTTCTGAAACTTAGATAAACGTAAACAATAATATAACCTATCGTGTTGGTGACACAACTTCGTAATATTAGCACCTCCCTATTTAGATTATAACTTTTAATTTAGTTTCTTCTAATCATCTCTGTTTAACCTGTACTTCTTTGATTAATCTCCCTTTCACTTATTTACTAATCTCTTTGTATACCTACTTTAATTATGCTGACTCGTAAGGCTTCCGCTCGCCTGGAGGAGTCTAAACTCCAACTGGCTTTGAGCGAACTCAAGGCGTCCAAGGAGTTGTGTGACCAATTGAATAGGGAAAGAGATGACAATGAAAGGGAACTAGTAGCAATTTTAAATAAAAATAAAGACCTCAAACATGATATGTCAAAGTTGCATGAACAATGCATTGAGGCATTGGATGCCCGAGATAGGCTCCAACTTGTTGTTGATGGATTTGGTCAGTGTAGCTTAGAATATTAACGAGCGCTTGACCGTGCAAATTACTTTGAACAACAGTTACAAGAGGCCTGTCAGTGGCAACACTGTGGATTTAAAAATGACAATGATTGTCTGTGGTGCCGCTGAGCTCTCTCTCTCTGGCTAGGACGCGATGAGCAATGGTGCGTATTATAATAAAACATTATTAAAAATTATATAAAGTTATTTAATTGACCCAGAGACCATTAACATGACATGGCGCTGCGGACAGGATCGAGTGAGCATAGAAAATTATAAATATTGTGTGGTCTGGGTCGAAAAAAAAAAATGGAATTATTGAAACCGCCAGCACCTCTCAATTTGGGGGCGGGCGATTTACGGCAGGCGTTCCTTGCATGGCGGCAAAGGTTCGACCTCTACTTTACGGCGAGTGGGGCTGATAAAAAGTTGTCGGGGGTACAGCAACGTGCACTATTATTACATTGTGTTGGAGATGAAGGACTCTCGGTGTACAATACTTTTGATGGAAAAGAAAAACTGTCATTCGAACAGATTCTGGAGAGACTAGAGGCGCATTGCAGTCCTCCGAGCAATGAAACTTATAATAGACACATATTTTTCAGTAGAAAACAAAAGGAAGGTGAATCTTACGACGAGTTCATAACGGATCTCAAAAAACTAAGTATAGATTGCAATTTTGATAACCTTAAAGATGGATTAATAAGAGATCAAATAATAATGGGCATAACTGACTACAGATTAAAAGAAAATTTATTAAAACGTCCTGATTTGGATCTGGAAAAATTTATAGCAGCATGCAGAGTGGCTGAAGTGGCAAAATCACAAGTAGAGAAACTTAATACTAACAGTCAGAAAGAAGTAGCAAATATAAATAAGAAAAGGCCATTTAACAAACAGAACACATATCCACCTAGACAGCAGTCTAATACAAGATATCAGTATAATTCAAGACATAACAATTGCAGTTTAAATGTCACTTGGAGCGTCTGCCATACGAGCAGTCGTTGCAGAAATTTAAATTATTGACACTACACTCAAGGCGTTTGTTACTCCAAGCCATGATGCTCCGTGGACTGATTCACAACAAATTTGATTGCCCTGAACTTGTCAATAATATATTTTATATCGTGCCCAGAACTGTTATAAGACGAGAGGCACGCGCTTACCCACTCTTTGCTACGACTACTAGTCGTACAAATGCGGGTGAGCGGGCGCCTCTCCACAGATTAGTCAAAATTTATAACCAAAATTTTGTTAAAATAGACATATTTGCGTTGTCTCACAATGTTTTTAAAAAAGAATTGGTTATTGCGCTCAAAACCAATTAATTAATAATTTTGTATAATTTTAAGTTTAGCCCCACCTTTCATCCATACTAAATGTCAGTAAATTATACTGGTAATAATATTACCAGTATAATTTAATGTGGAAACGTTGTTGATTGTACGTTAACCTACTTAATTGTATACTTAGACGTAAGAAGAAAATGTACAATTGTTTGTTTTCCCTAATAAAATAAAAATAAATAAAAACAATACAAAACAAGGAAAAAAAGTGTGTGGCAAGTGCGGCAGCAACCACACATATGGGAAATGTCCAGCATACAATAAGAAATGCGTGAAATGCAACAAATATGGGCACTTTGGAGCTATGTGTTTTAATAAATGTAATATGATAGAACTTAACAGTCCGGATAGCACTTTTCAATTAAACTCTGTGATGAATGTTGGTGCAGTAAAAGACTGGGATATGGAACTAAGAATTAAAGACAAGTTGGTAAGTTTTAAAATAGATACAGGCTCACAAGTTGATATTTTAAATATTGAGTTAGTTAAAAAATTAAAGTTAAATATGTTTAAAACAAATGTTAAATTAACAAATTTTGATGGATCTCACATTAAAGTGATAGGTGCTTGCAATGAGATTGTAAGATTTTTAAATCAAGAATGTAAAACAACTTTTTATATTGTGAACTGTTGTAAGTCTGAAGTAATAAGCTATAGTACAGTCAGCGTCAAATAGTTAGTGACACTCAGAGTATTCAAATAAATAGACGCAACCAAAAAGTCAATAATATCGGTACAAACAAAGTTTCCATAATGTTGTCAACATTATAGTCGCTCAAAAGGTCGAGACGTTTAAAACGTCATACAGATAGGTTCAGTCAAACCGTCATAAATATGGTTACAGTAGGTTACAGTCATCCCGCCAATGGTATCCAAGCATTTTATGTGTTCAAAAATATGGAAAACTTTAGAAAAATAAACTTTACTGCTATACATTTTAAATACCTAGTATTTCTCACATGAATTAATGTGAAAACAATTATACAGAAAAATGAAAGGAATAGTAGTAACTACTGTTGTCCTTTTCATTTTAAGCATGACGTCATAGACATGTCTTTTGTTTTTTAAAGGCTCGTGCATAGCCTTTTACGATACTTGTAAGCAATAAACAGCTGACTGAAAATAGATGTACCTAAACCTCATTGATAGTGAGTATGACTATAATATTATATCCCATAGAGCTCTTGCTCTATCTATATATATATTTTAATTATACACTCTTGTGCATAATTAAAATTTAAATGATTCAATATCATGATCATTTTATTTTAACAATGAACGTCGACAAAATTACTAGACTCGATAGTGCTTGCAAAAAAGAGGTGCAAGCGGTTCAACCTTATTGACTATTATTCAAAAACCGCTATTTAAAACATAAACAAGGTAATAGAGTGAATGAATAACTAAAATTAAACAATAAAATAATGTCAATAAGGTCGATAATCGCTTGCATCAATTTTTACAACTAAAATCGTTTAAATTATGAAATCCAACTATTGTTTTTTCAATTTTCTCTAGTTTTTGACTGCTTACCATCAGGCGGGCTGTGTGCTTGTTTATACATACCTATATTTATAGGTATGTATAAACAATATATACTTACCTATAAATATAGGTATGTAGTGCGAATATGGTTACGGAGACACCTTCCTCCCTCAAATATAAATTCGATGTTTTGTGGTGTCACTAATGCGATAAGTAGCCATATTTCTAGCTTGCTTTAGTATTGCACTTGACATTGATATTACTGACAGATAAATAGACATGCAATTACAACCCTAGATTGCCTAAAGAGGTTTTCGTCTTTGGGAAACCGTTTATTCCTATAACATGCTGGTTTATTTTTCTAATGTGTTCCAAATTTTTGAACTAAGTGTTCAAAAGTTTAAATGCTTGGATACCATTGGCGGGATGACTGTAACCATATTTATGACGGTTTGACTGAACCTATTTATATGACGTTTTATACGTCTCGACCTTTTGAGCGACTATAATGTTGACAACATTATGGAAACTGTTTGTACCGATATTATTGACTTTTTAGTTGCGTCTATTTATTTGAATACCCTGAGTGTCACTAACTATTTGACGCTGACTGTACTGCTTGTAAACTAGGTATAATTAAAAATGTAAGCAAAATTGATGACTCAAACCCTAACTATTTAATTGAGAAATATAGTGACTTGTTTAAAGGATTAGGTGAGTTGAAATATGAATATAATATTAAATTAATGGAAAATTGTGTACCTGTTGCAGAAAGACCTAGAAAAATACCATTTAAATTAGAACATATAATTAAACAGGAGTTAGACAGAATGGAGAGTTTGGGAGTTATCAGGAAAGTTGAGGAGCCAACTGAATGGGTAAACTCTATGGTAGTTACTAGAAAGTCAGGAAATCAAATTAGAATATGTCTAGATCCACAAAATTTAAATAAATATATTATTAGAGAACGCTGTAAAATGAGTACTTTTGAGGAATTAGTGGCACGAATGCCCAAAGCAAAATATTTCAGTGTATTAGATGCGTCCAAAGGATTTTACATGATTAAATTATCAGAAGATAGTCAGTTGTATACTACATTTAATGCAGGTAATTTTGGTCGTAACTGTTATAAAAGATTACCTTTTGGATTAAATTCAGCTCCAGAAGTATTTAGTAAATGTTTTTCAGATCTTTTTATAGATATTACAGGAGTTGAACAATATATTGACGAATTAATTGTATGGGGTGAGAATCTGAAAGAGCATAATGAAAGATTAGAATTAGTTTTAAACAGGGGAATGGAGTCTGGTGTTAAATTTAATAGAGAAAAATGACAATTTGGAGTTACTGAGGTAAAATATGTTGGCCATATATTAAGTGGTGAAGGAGTCAAACCTGATACAGAGAAAATTAGAGCTATAGTGAACATGGATGAGCCAGATAGTAAAAAGCAATTACAGACAATATTAGGTATTGTTACATATGTGTCAAAATTTATTCCTAATCTCTCTGATGTGACATATTCATTACGAGAACTGTTAAGAAAAGATGCTATATTTGTTTGGGGTAGTAAACAAAGAGAAGATTTCAATAAATTAAAATCATTGTTAACTTCAAGTCCAGTTCTCTTTTTTGATATAAACAGTCCAATAACCTTATCAGTAGATAGTAGTAGTACAGGGTTAGGTGCAGTTTTGTTACAAAATAAGGCACCGGTTGCTTATGCTTCTAAAGCATTAACAGATTGTCAAAAATCATGGGCTCAAATTGAAAAAGAGTTACTAGCTATTGTTTATGCATGTGAGAAATTCCACCAATATATATATGGTAGACATGTCGTGGTTGAAACAGATCATAAGCCATTAGAGCAAATTGTGAAAAAATCAATGAATGAAACACCTTTAAGATTGCAAAGACTAAGACTTAGATTACAAGGATATGATTTAGAAATAAAGTACAAACCAGGTAAAGAATTGTTTGTTAGTAGCAGATGCATTGTCAAGAGCTTATGTGAATGATAACATTTGTAATAAAGAATTAGATGACAATGTAGAATTACATGTATGTTTAATCAAAGGAAGTCTTAATATAGGGAAAGAAATGTGGGATTCAATTAAAAAAGCAACAGCCAATGATAGTGATTTCAGTTTATTAATTAGTTATATTCAAGGTTCATGGCCATCTAGTAAAGATATTCCTTACAGTTTAAAATATTATCATTCCATATGTGATGAGTTGTATGTTACAGATGGTATCATTTTTAAAAATACAGCAGTGGTGGTACCTAGATCATTAAGAAAAGAAATTTTAAATAAAGTTCATTACAACCATCAAGGCATAGAGAAATGTAAAAACAGAATCAGAGGTTTAATATTCTGGCCTTTTATGAACAAGGAACTTGAGGATTTAATTCAAAATTGTGATTTGTGTCTTCAGTATAGAAGAAATCATACACATGAACCATTAATGTTAAGGAGTTTAACAAGTAAACCCTGGAATGTATTAGGAGCAGACATGTTCTTTTTAAACAATAAATTTTTTATGTTAGTAGTTGATTACCTAACAAAATATATAGAAGTAGTTGAGTTGAAAGATCAGTCATCAGAGAGTCACATTAAGGCATTAAAAGTGTTATTTTCTAGATGGGGTATTCCTGAAATATTGTATACAGATGATGGAGCTCAATATAAGAGTCAGATATTTAAAGAATTTTGTAGATCATAGAATTTCCAACATTTAAATTCAACACCTTATTATGCAAGGTCCAATGGTATGGTTGAAAGGCATATTCAAACTGTTAAAAAGATGTTTAAAAAATGTATTGAAGAAAGAAAAGATGTACATTTAGCTCTCCTAGAATACAGAAATACACCTATTGATACAGAATTAAAATCACCTAGTGAGATGTTGCTAGGTAGACAGGTAGCATCATACTTACCTACTAAAATTAATTATTCTAAACCTAAGTATAATAAAATAAGAAAACAGGTAGAAGCACAGCGGCATAAATATAAATACTACCATGATAAGAAAAATAATGTTTAAATAAATAAATTCTATAAGGGGCAAAATGTATACATACATGATAAGAATAGTAATAAGAAAATACAAGGAAAAATTGTTGAGGAGTGTCAGAATAGATCCTATAAAGTTTTGTTACAAAATGGGGAGATTGTTGTTAGAAATAAATATCACATATTTAAAGGTTCTCCATTGAGGAAATTTAACTATAACAACGGTGATGACGATCATGTAAACTTACCGTCTGATGATTATGAAAATGTATACTTACCATTTGATGATTATGTAAATGAAAACTTGCCATATGATAATTGTGTTAAAACACCATCTGGTAGCAATGTGAGTAGTCCTTCTCAAAGCACTTCACAAAGGTCCCTAACAGGCAACGAAAATAAATCAAGCTTTGGAAGAACTTTGAGAAGACCACAATATCTAAATACATATGTATAAATATTAAAATAAGTTTGTGATTATGTGAAACTTTGATTAGTAAGAAAAGGGGATGTCAGTGGCAACACTGTGGATTTAAAAATGACAATGATTGTCTGTGGTGCCGCTGAGCTCTCTCTCTCTGGCTAGGACGCGATGAGCAATGGTGCGTATTATAATAAAACATTATTATAAATTATATAAAGTTATTTAATTGACCCAGAGACCATTAACATGACAAGGCCAACAGTAAAATTTTACAACTTGAGACGGAACAAGTTAATATCACAGCCTCACTGAATCAGAGCCTCTTCAATGAGTTGGTTGGTACTGCTCCCAGTTTAGTTTCTACTGCAGTTAATACAAAACCCATAATCACAATTGATTTAACATGTAATGACTCATCAAGTAACTCAGTCAGGGTAGTTAAATGCAGTAAGAACAATTTAAAAAAATATGTAAAAATTAATAAATACATTAGAAAGACACAGAAATTAGTAAAAAGACAAAAGTTCTTTATTAAAAATTTTAAATTAAATAGAGAAAGATTACAGTTATTAAACAAATTAGATATGTTTTCTGCAAAATTGCAAAATAATACAATGAAGTATAAAATAAATACACAAAATTTAGAATTAGAGATTGAAAGTCTACATAAAAAAGTAGAGTCTATCACTAACAAATACAAAAGCTCTGAAATGCAAATGAAGGAGTATATGTTGGCTATGAATGAGCTAGTGGGTTCGGCTTGCACTTCCACCTCTGAGCCCTCACAAGATGTGATTAAAACCTGCTCTTTAAATCATGAGCCACCACCGGCTTGTTCATTGGTCAGTGTCTCCTCCATCCTATATAATAACATGCATGGCAACTTGAAAAGTGCTACTAGTACCCAAACCCAATCAATAACATATGTAAAGCCACAACATAATGTTGAAAGCAAGAGTAAGCCAAAAATTGTAATATTTAGTGATGAAATAGGTAAACAAATGGGCCAGTTACTATCAAACTCTTGTAAAGAATATTCTGTTTTGAACTTATGTATGCCTGGTCTAACTTACATTGAAATTTTTAAAAAAGTTATTAGTTACCATTTCACCCAGGATACAACCCTAATCATTTTAGCTGCGAATAGAGGAAATATGGACAAAAGTAACCTTCTGAGGTACTATGATTCGCTTTTGAAACTAAATATAAGTAAAATTATAATGTTTACACTGCCTTACAGCCACAGTTTGCCACAGGTAGAAAATGACACTAGATATAAGATAAACTTAACACTGCATAATTTGACATATAATATTGATAATTTTCATCTGATAGATACTAACAATTATGTTAGCAGATATTTTTACATGACAAAAGATAGGTACTATCTTTCATTATATTGTAAGAGACAGATAGCTATGTCGCTATCATATTATTTGATATTTCAGCCAAGAACTTGGCTAACACAGATGTTGTCTCTATTGAGCAACCATCTTATATTTATATTGACCCAGCCAATAACTTGGCTATCCCTAATATTGTCATTTTTAATAATTTAAATTAGATTTAAAGACAATAGAGGCAGCCTCTTGCACTGATTTATCATATAACAAGGTAAAATCTGTAAATAATAATAGCCCAGATCATTGTAACAGTGTGTATAAAAAATGTAAATTAATCAACCTGGTTCATCAGAATATACAAGGAATGATGAATAAAGATTTAGAAATTGAATTATTTATGAGCTGTAACAACATTGATGTTCTGTGTATTACCGAACACTGGTTAAAGTGTCACCAAATTATTTTTAACTACAGCAATCACCAGGTTGGTAGTTCCTTTAGCAGAGAGAATGCCATCCATCGTGGCTCCTTAATCCTAGTTAGTAATCAACTTAAATTTAAAGAACGCAAGGACATAGTGAGCCTCTCTGTTGAGCGAACAATTGAGATAGCCTGTGTGGAATTAGAGCGGTTTATTGTATTAAGTGTATACAGACCTCCTTCAGGATTGTATGATTGCTTTGAAAGGATAATGGATGAAGCACTCCATAAAGCTTGTAAATGCAATAAATTTATTATAACATGTGGTGATTTTAATGTCAATTTATTAGAAAATTCAGGATTAAGTATCAAAATTAAAAACCTTTTCCTATCATACAATCTTACTAATTTATTCCTGGAGCCGACTAGAATAACGGTTTCTACTGCTACATGTTTGGACAATATATACACAGATGTTACACCTGACCACAGGGAAATTATCAATATGTTAGATTCTGACCACTCCGGACAGATGATTAGTATCCCAAATCCTATTAAACAAGTAGTTAAAACGGATATCACTATAAACCCAAAAACTGCAGGTCGCTTGGAAATGTTCAAAACCAAACTCAAGAATAAATTACCATTTTTGCCTTATGATCATAACCCTAATAAATTATACGAGGCCTATTTTAAAACATACTGTACAGAGTTTGATGCCTCATTTGTCCCCAAGACGATCACAGTTAATGGAAACGCTTCTTTCAGTGAATGGGCAACCATAGGGATTCATAAAAGTAGAAGGCGGCTGTATGAGCTCCATAATGAGCGCATTTATGTAAACAACGCTGATTTCAATCTCTATGTAAGAAATTATTCAAAATTATTTAAAAAAGTTTTTTTTATAGCCAAGTCCCGTTATTTAAGTTCAAAAATAAAAAATAGTAATAATGTAATCAGAACAACTTGGAAAATTATTAATACTGAAACAGGAAGAACTAGCAGTCGAAATAGCGACTGTAGTCTTAAAATTGGTGACAATGTAGTATCAGCAGACTCACAGGTTGCTTCAGCATTTGAACAGTTTTTTGCAGACATCCCTATTTCGACTACTAAATTACCGAACTCGTCCCCCGCTGTTGCTGAATCATTGCTTAAAGAAAATGTTGATTCATGTGATATTGAATTTCAATTTTGTCATGTCAATTACAGTGATATAATAAAAACGTTTAATACTTTAAATGTAAAGAAGACTACAGACTTGTGGGGTAATTCTGTTGACGTTGCCAAATCTATAATCAATATTGTAGCACCTACTTTAGCCCTTATTTTTAATGACTGCATCGACTGTGGTGAATTTCCTGATCTTATGAAAATTAGCAAGTTAATACCTTTGTTTAAATCAGGTAGCACATCTGACCTAATCCATAATCTAATTTGAGACCTATTTCAGTGTTACCTACGTTTAGTAAAATTTTCGAAAAAGTAATGTTGAATCAAATGCAAAGGTTTTTTCTTAACAATAAATTATTACACAGTAAACAGTTCGGATTTACAAGGGGTCGTTCGAAAACCGATGCTGGTGTTGAACTTTTAAGACACATATACAGTGCCTGGGAGGATTCATATGATGCTTTGGGTATATTTTGTGATCTGTCTAAGGCATTTGATTGCGTCCTTCATGAAACTTTAATCAGGAAATTGCACCACTACGGTGTTAGGAACGCTTCTCTGAATCTTCTTACTTCGTACCTGTGTAATAGGATTCAGAAAGTGGACGTCAATGGAAAAAGATCCCCCGGGTCAGTCGTTACTATGGGAGTTCCGCAGGGCTCAATTCTTGGCCCATTTTTATTTTCAATCTATATTAATGACTTGCCTTATCTTATAAGGGACAATCATGAGGTAGTGCTGTTTGCAGACGACACTTCTCTTTTATTTAAACTGAAACGCCAGTAACTGGCAACTGACGACGTAAACAGCGCTCTGTCCAAAGTAGTGCACTGGTTTAATGTTAATAATTTGTTAATAAATGAAAAAAAAAACAAAATGTATTAAGTTCTCAACGCCTAATGTGAGACAGGTGAAAACCAGTGTACTCATAAATAGTGAAGAGTTGGACCTTGTAGACTCCACTGTGTTTCTAGGCATTACTTTGGATTGTAAGCTTCAGTGGGGCCCACATATAGATAAGTTATCAAAAAAGCTCAGTTCTGCAGCTTACGCCGTGAAAAAAATACGTAGCTTAACTGACGTCGAGACAGCTCGTTTAGTATATTTTGGTTACTTCCATAGTGTGATGTCGTATGGTATTTTGTTGTGGGGGAATGCCGCCGATATACAGAATATTTTTGTGCTGCAGAAGAGAGCTATTCGATCAATTTATAATCTAAGCCCCAGAAGTTCACTAAGAGAAAAATTTAAAGAGATTAATATTATGACTGTTTCTTCCCAATATATTTATGAAAACTTAATGTATGCGCATAAAAATATTAATCTCTTTTCTAAATATAGTGATATCCATAATATTAATACTAGGAATAAAGATAGGCTTGTTGTTCCTTCGACCAGGCTCCAGAAAATCAGTAATTCATTTAAATGTCAATGTATACGCTTTTACAATAAAATCCCAAGTCAAGTGCAAAAACTGAGTTGTAATAAATTTAAGACATTTATTAAACAAAGACTTTTTAAAAAGGGTTACTATAAAGTTAACGACTACATACAAGATAAAAATGCTTGGGATTGAGCTGCCCTAATGAACCGGGTTATTAATGTATTACAATTATTCTCCAACATATCCGAAGATCAAGCCCAACTATTAGACGACTATTTAATTGATAATATGCATAGCTTTAATCTCACCGCTACTCCTGGAACCAGGACCGGCATGACATACAAAGGCAGAATCAATAATGATTCTCTAAGTTTGGCGACAAATATCAATGAAGGAACTGGCTGGTTGAACCACCAATGCCCCGCTGAGACCAGAATAGAGAGTCCACTTTATCGTGATGTTGTAAACGCTCCCGTGTACGGAATGGAACGCCCTTATATTTCCACCGAGGCTCAAATAACCAATGAGGAGCTAATTGCTGTCTTACCACCCATGTGGCATGTTATTTTTCGGATTTGCACTACTATTGCTACTTTTGAACGTGAAAATTTCGCATCATTCCTATCAGCGTACCAAGAGAGATATGCAACTTACTTATTGCGATTATCCTCATTTGTTCGCTCGTTTTATGAGCATGGATTGCGTCTTCCAACTCGAATCATATGTCGCTTGCATGAGCATCCGGGAGGACTTCATGGTCCTCCCATCAGAATGACGATATCATTGAGAAGTGTTTTCTTGTTCTTCCTTCATCTGCCGAATCACTTTACTTCCACATATAATGTTCCTAACCAGCTCTCGCTTGAATCGGATATGCTTGTTCAGATTTCTATGCTGATTGAGATGTTCAGGCAGCACAGAGCGATGATTGCTAGATTGGACCTTTCTCGAGTCGTCTCACTGCGAGATTCTTTCAAAATAGTAACCAATGAATTAACTGGTGGGTTGACTTCATATCTGAGATTGTCTATTTCACAGGATTACGTTAATTTTTTGAGTGCCTTTGAGAACATCGCTGACGCCACATACTCAACGCCTCATTCGACTGCTTATGCGACGCTCTTTGCTAATTTCTTTGATTCGCCGGAGTGGTTCGGTGCTACAAATAACGTTGCGTATACGCTGCAACCGTACGATATGCCTACACGAAGTCGCGAAACTAGAGTTTCACAAGGAATTATTCTTACTAATGAGTATATTGGTACTAGTACGCGAATGCCTATGGCTCAGTGGCAGACGCATTTATCACGCGGTGACTTGTTATTTACACTATATTCTGAGCGTAACTCTGCCAGGAAAATTGTCCTCGATTGGTACATTCCTCGTGAGGTTGTTGTTAGCGATAAAGTAGTTAAGACTCCTGATCCGTTTACAATCACGCTCAATTCCAATAACTCAAGTGAAACTACTATAACGTTCAATAAATTTGTCGAATTTCATGTGATAGGAGGAGATGTTGAACCGTGTAAAGATGTCTGGCTACTCAATGATAACATACATAAGTTTCAAGTAGTTCATGGTATCCCTACCTTACAGCTACGAGAAAGTGGAAGTTTGAATGATATGGTTCGCAGAACTGATAGTTGCTTTGCGAAGCATGTAGAGTTCACTCGTTTCTTAGCGCATCTAGAGAGAATGTTCAAGCCTTGAACCAGCAAATATAAAACGCTTTGACTCATGCAGTACGCCGGCTCTCCTATCTCTCTCGTTTGAGGTAGGGGTTATTGGAACGTGTCAGTCCAATAATCTGTCTTCTTTTTGTTTTTTGAAAGAGAGGGCGCCACTGCCACAGTAAACATCGGCTCCGTATTGATAAAAGTAAAAAAAAATAGATATACTGCTTACTTAGTCTTATAAACATTGTAAAAGTGTAAATATATAAGTGATTAGTGGGTAAGAACGTTGGTGGAACACAACTCTCGATATTTAAATAAATATTAACTTCAAAGTGTACCAGTGATTTACAAGTGAAAAAACTAGCTATAATAACAGTGATAAAACATTATCTGGCATAATACGTGTAATGAGCATACAATAAACAAGACTCAGTGTACAATTAATAGTTTTATGTGTAAAAATCATTACAATAACAAAAAAAAGGGGTCAAGTTAACAATCCTTTGTCCCGAACATTTAAATTTGACCTTTGGACTTAAATAAGTCAACGGTTTTACGACTATTTTAAAACGATGCATACAAGTGCCTATTTCGATTCAATTTCTTAATGAGTGAATAGCTCCAACTGATCGGTAACGACTGCCGTAGAGTGAGGTTCGCGTTCGATCCTCTGTTTGAGTTTGTCTTTTTGGGTTTTAAATTGAGTATATCAACCTGCTACCGATAGTAAAAATAAACACAACATGAATTTCTTCGAAAATATTACCTTGCGAAAGAAACGCAATAACTCAATGACGGAGACGGTCACAGAGATTGAGTCCAGTAACTCGACACTAGATGGCAGCACGAGTAGTATGCCCAACATATCGGATGACGACAACGATACACAAAACTTGCGGAAAGAATTACAAAAATTAAAATCAGAATTAGAAACAGCACACCAAGAAATAAATAATCTTTCGTTAGAAAATACTAAACTAAAAAACACTATTAAAGATTTGTCCAGTAAACACGACATTCTTATTAAAGCTACTAAACAGCTGTCAGGCGACCTATGTACTCCGATCAAAGGCACAAAACTGACACCAAGACGATCCTGTAAAAGTAAACAAAAACGTAAACTGTTACACACACCATGTGCCCCAGAAACGCACCAAGAAGTCGATAATTCCAAAGACGAAGCATTGCCAAAGCAAATAATAACACAAAATACTGAACAAATAAATTACGCAATAAATGAACTTAAAAAGCAAAAACTGTGCATCGTAAGTAGTAACAAAAGGAATAAGATCCTGTCTATCGCCGAAGACACGTTCGCAGACTACCAAATTTGTCACTACTTGACACCACACTGTGGAATTAAGGGGCTTATTAGCGGCATCGACACAAAACTTAAGGACTACACAATGAAGGACTACTGCGTGATTTTAATTGGTGAAGAGGACTTCAGACGAACGTACAACTATGTTGACCTAATAATTGATATTCGCGAGACCATATCACAAATACAACATACTAATATTTTGCTATGTTTGCCAACTTATAAAATAAACTATTATTCTATGATGTATAACGGTAGGATAGAAACATTTTGTAATCTTTTATATTTGGACATGTGTACCTATAATTATGCAAGAATATTCGACACAAATTCGGAATTATCATACGATCATAAAATGTTTCTGAAAAGCAATGGCTCTCTTAATAATAATGGCATGTCAAATATATTTAGAAATATAAAAAAATCTCTAAACATTGATCTTAGTAATAAATATATATATAATTTAACTTCTATCGATCAAGATCAGATAGAAGTACACTCTATTTCTCGTACTACAGATAAAAATGAGCAGTTTTTTCTCCAGTAAATATCTAAACATATTAGATCAAAATATTGCAGGCCTAATAAAAAAGTCTGAGGCACTTACAGTTTGTTTAGATGACCTATACGTTAAACAAAATATAAATGCTGATGTTATTTGTGCTACTGAGCATTTTATGATGGAAGGACTCGAAAATCAATTGTTTGTCCAAAATTATTGCCTAGCTGCTAATTATAGCAGAAAAGGAAAAAAAAGAGGTGGAGCGTGTATCCTCGTTAGAAAAGGGCACCAATGGAAGGAATTGCCTAAAATTGCAAAATTATCATCTCCAGGCATATTTGAATGCTGCGGTGTAGAGTTAGTAAACCACAAAGTAGTAATTGTATGTATTTATAGGGTACCAAAGGCGCACTTGAATGACTGTTTGGATAAATTAGAAACACTTCTCCATAATATATCGTACGTATCATACAAAAATGTTGTTATCGCGGGAGACTTTAATATTGATATTTTGAAAACTAATAGACAAACACAGTCATTAGAATGTCTGCTACTAAGTTTTAATATGACACTTGCCATAAAACAACCCACGCGTATGGCTAGTCTTACATGTATAGACAACTTTGCTCACAACTTTCGTAGACCGTGTAAAACCAAGGTATTAGAATTTGCGTTATCTGACCACACAGCACAGTTGTTGCAATGTCCGGTTAGTAAAATATATGCTATAAATTACTGGTATATAAGGAGAAGAGAATACAATAAGGAAAATATAACAAAGTTTAAGAACTGTATACAATCTCTTTCGTTTTCCGAGATTTATGATACCAACGACCCCAATGAAGCTTATAATTTGTTTATTAATACTTTAAAGCTATTTTATGAATTGTGCTTCCCATTAATCAAAATTAAAGTAAACATAATAAAAAAAACACGGTGGTTGTCAAAAGGTATTAAATTGTGCAATAAGAAGAAACGGAGACTTCTATGGAACTTAAGATTAAAACCTAACGAAGGCAATAAAGCTATTTTTTCTAAATACGCAAAATTATATAAAAAAATCATATGCTTAACACAAAAGGCAAAAAATAATTATAATATAAAAAACTCGACAAATAAGGCAAAAACTACTTGGCAAATAATTAATCAATCAAAAAATAATATTCCTAAACATCACATTAGTCAACTTAAGGTGGGAAATCAAATTATCTCAAACCCGCTAAATATTGCCGAGGCGTTCAATAACTACTTCATAGACAAAATTAGACCAAAATTCAATGATGACAGTAAATCTAAATCAAATATGACAGATACTAAACTTAAATCAATGTTTATGGCGCCTAGTATACCACACGATATTCTAAGAATCATATTGGCACTTAAAAATACATGCAGTGTTGGTTACGATGGCATCTCTACCAAGATACTTAAATCTATAGCTGGTGATATATGTGGTCACCTTAGCCATATAATTAACTTAAGTATAAGTTCAGGTGTCTATCCAGATGCCTTAAAAACTTCCATAATAAAACCGTTGTTTAAAAAAGAAAATAGAGAATTGATGGAGTACTACAGACCAATTTCACTCATTCCCATTATATCCAAAATTTTTGAAAAATATATTTATAATGAATTATATAGATATATTGAAAAAAATAAAATATTATGTAACGAACAGAAGGGATTTAGACAAGGCAAGACGATTAACATGGCTATATATGACTTCATATATAATGTAACAAATTATGTAGACAAACGAAGACCAGTCTGTGCAATATTCTGCGACATGACTCAGGCTTTCGACTACGTTCACCATGCTACCCTCTTAAATAAATTAGAAGCCTATGGCATAAGAGGCAACGTCCTCAATCTAATAAAATCATACCTGAGTGAAAGAAAACAAATTACTGAAATTAATAGAATTAATCTTGATACAAAAAACGAAGAGATATTTCGATCATCAGAACGTAATGTTAAAGTTGGTGTTCCTCAGGGAAGTGTGCTGGGCCCATTACTATTTATAACATACATAAATGACTTGCCAAAATGCATAAATACACCCTTAACTCTATTTGCCGACGATAGTACAATAACTATTCCTTGCAACAGACTTGATACACATGAAAAGGACATTAATAATTATTTAAAATTGATTATAAAATGGTTAGATGATAATAATTTAATAATTAATATAAACAAAACAAAAATAATTCATTTTAGTCAGCGTATGCCTCACCAAAGGTATCTAAACATACATTATAATAATGCTATTGTAGAGGAAGCAGAGAGCACTAAATTTCTTGGGCTGGAAATAGATAAAAAACTTAACTGGAAACCACATATAGAAAGTTTATGTAAAAAATTAAGCAAGTCTGCATATGCTCTACACATAATATCATCTAAATTATATACAGATGCTCTTATCACTGCCTATTATGGAATTGTCGAATCCCATTTACGGTATGGTGCTATATTTTGGGGTAACTCGACTGAAAAGGAAACCGCATTTAAGGCACAAAAAAGATGCATAAGGTCCATGTTTAAAATTAAATCCACAGAGAGTTGCAGGCCCTATTTTAAAAAGTACAAAATATTAACTTTACCCTCGATCTACATTTTAGAAATGGCAATATTTGTAAAAACAAATCCGGGACGGTTCGAACATCTATCGGACGTAGTTCCACGTAACAGACGTGACAATAGTAAGCTGTGTCTTCACAGTGCCAGAACAACATTAATGAGCAAAAGTGTCTGCTGCATGGCCCCGGTCATTTATAATAAACTACCTAAAGGTTGGAAAGATTTAAATGTAATTTTATTTAAAAAAAGATTACAAAACTTTTTAGCAGACAGGGTGTTCTACAGTACATCTGAATTTCTGAAGGAAAAAATCTTATGTTGATAGGATATTTATTTATGTTAATAATGATTGGTAATGTAATAATTTTTGTGATAATGTTATTGTATCTATGATTTATTTGTGATAATGTCATGTTATTAACTATTTTATTCTACTGTAAATTTATCGATGTTATTAATGTTATCTTTATAATTATTTTGTATTTAGATTTATTGCATGCCTACTGGTAAAATATGGCTGTACCTATTATTTTATTTATCAACATGTTTATACCCATATTTGCAAAATAAAAAAATTATCTTATCTTATCTTATCTAATTATATTTTAGTCAGTTGCACATAGATTGATATACATACCTTAATTGACATCTTCTTTATATTGATATTGACATCTATCATCTATTTGCATTTGACATAGACGCAATTTCTATTATCTGACATTTTTTATAAATAATTTGTTTCATTTAAAGTATGAGAGTCGTGCAGCCATTGATGATATTGATATGCATTATAATGACTTAAAATTACATTGTGCCCTTCAGTTGCCTAGCGGTCTGAGCTTGTCATGCTCACTAGAATGTCCTGCTGATGGTGGCGTTGTGTGTCGGGTCGTTTTATTCCCTACAACATGGTTGAGTCAAACGACGTCGATACACACGTCATACTCGTGAACGGGTGCCGTCTGTCGGGGCTGGTCAGCTCTTACTGTCAATGGCAATCTCTTTAATTATTATTTTTCCTTTTCTGTTTAGTAGACTGTATTAATTTCTAACATTTACGCGAATATTATACATTGAAATATCAATATTGAAATATTATTAATCCCTATATAATAAAAATTATATAGGGATTAATAATATCAATATACGCGATAAAATCCGTAAAAAGTAGTTTTATTTCAAAGACTGTATTAATTTATTTAATTAATTTAATACTACACATCAAACTGCATTGCTCTCATGTAAGTCTGACAATTATGTTTTTTAATTTATTAGATATTACTGAAATCGTTACTGTGATTATATTTTTTTTTTCTTATTATTTAATACTTTAACGCAATAAAATGTAAATGTGAGTACTTTGTAGGCTAAATATACATACTTAGCTTTGAACAGTGGTGGCTTTGAGCTTTTTTTATTATGTGACCTACGCAAATGTTCTTCTGATCTGGTATCGTCGTGTGACGGGTTGTTGAGCTCCCTAAATTATGGTTGAGCTACACAATGACTGATGCATGCGTGCCGTCAGTTGGGACTGGTCTACTCAAAGCCGCTATGGCTCTTTCTTCAAAAGGCCATTTCAGACTTTGCCCTACATTGTAAGACACATATTTTGTTACTATACATTGTCTGGACTTTAAAAGAGACTATGATTCTCTGAGTTTGTTTCGGCGTTTCTTCTCAGAGGTCGTCAGCTAGGAAATGCCGGAGCCACCTAGCTTAAAAAAAATATATTGACTTGTAAAAGTGTCTTTAAAAGATCTATTTACAGAAATAAATATCATTATCATTATCCAGGAGATATCTACACATTATTTTTTCTCATTGGAGCTTGTCTTTTACATGTTTGTAAATGGATTAGACTCGCCCTAGGATTAAATATCATCATTACACAGGTCACATGGATAATAAAAAATAAGCCATAAAACACGGGCGGAATTGTATACCCGACAACCAAAGCCTACTACAATGTCGCCTAATAGAGCGGTTTGTTACTCTATACATGAAGTGTGACCAGAATTCTTTTGGCCGTAGGTTTATGTAGTATATTATGAACCTAAATTAGTACATTTAACACCCGTTACACGGATAATTAAAAAAAAAGCCATAAAACACGGGCGGAATTGTAGACCCGACAACCAAAGCCTAGCTACAATGTCGCCTAATAGAGCGGTTCGTTACTCTATACTTGAAGTGTAACCATAATTCTGTATATTGTTTATGTTTATCTAGCGGTATTGAATCATTTAAGTTTGTATTATGTATGGGGTTTTCGGTAATAATAGTCGTACACCGGCCTTCACATTATTTCGGTTCCGGTCCTTTCGGTTCAATCATTTATGGATTGATCGCTATAGGAATTCTTCCTTTGGATAGATCTGCTTACACAACTTTCGGTACTTTTTGATTTTTTTTTATAAAGTTCTGTAAAGTGACAGCCATGAAGGTTGTAGGCGTGTTTGGTCGTCTGGAATTGGCCTTGACGCTGGAGGGCCAGCGTCGAGATTTGCCCAAAGGGGTCAAATCTCTGGTGGTTGGGGAGGTACTGTTACGTTGTATTTTTTGTACCTACCACTGGTGGGTGGTACACAGTTTCGTTTTAATAAATAGAGTGACTTTACCCTGAAAACATAAGTTGGACTATACGAAGTTTCCGAGTTTGGTATTTATTTGTAATTTGTGCAATTGACTCGTTCCTCTTCATTCAGCTGCCATTCGTTACTGGACTCTTTATCTTACACTTTATAACAGTGAACCACTATTTAATTCAAAATACTGTTAGGTTTGTGAAATTAAATAGATCAAACAAGGAAAGTAAGTTACGATTGTTTACATTATTAATGTCACTTGTCGGTTGTCAATGAGAGGCGTCAATTTCAGTTGGCGAGCGGCATCTGGTGGCATCTATTCACAGATCGTAGTTTTAATCGATAATATTTAATTTTTGGAATATTGATTGAAAACCTTCTAAATAATATCATAAAAATTAATCCTTAATAATCTCCAGTTTTTGAAAAAATAGATTGTAATAATCAAAAGCGGAAATGAATTCATTTGTTTATTATAGACTTGCATTCTCGAAGGTTCGATGTCAAGTAAACCCATAGTACATCGGGAGTTGTCAATTTTCTTTCTTCTCTCTGACGGCTGAGAACTCGCGCGGCACGCGCGTTGCATCTTCTCAAGTTTATTTCCATGTGTAACAAACCACTAACGCCATCTATAGTAATAGTCTACATAACAATACTTCAACCAGCTGTCTTGGAAGAAACTACATACCATAGACAACTTACGCCATCTATGATCATCAATATTAACAATCTGCGTAAGCGCCACCCCGCAAGTGCTTGGGTCACAACTACAGATGAATACGTGTAGATATTGTGCACACATGTAAACCGGCGGGCTTTATATGCAGCGATACGACAGAACAAATTGTCATTCACTAGCTAGAGGTTCAGAGCGCGGTAGCCACGCAGCCAGTTCTGATCCTAAGTAAGCCTAGTTCCTGTTCGGTAGCCACGCAGCCTTCAGGACTTGGTCAGCTAGGGAGGTCCGATACAAAGTACAGATACAGGTACAGAGCGCGGTAGCCACGCAGCCAGTTCTGACCTGGAAACCCTAGTTCCTGTTCGGTAGCCACGCAGCCTTCAGGACTTGGTCTCTGTAACTATATCAGTACCTCACTTAGGGTTGCCGTCAATAAAATATATTATTGTAATGTTTAGTGTTAAGTTACCAGTACAATAAATGTTAAGTAACTACAACTGGGGCCTTTTAATCATTATCAACACTAGCAACCCTACACATATGATTTAAAGGTAAGGATCTGGTTGAAATAGTGTGAAGAAGTGGTCTGTAAGCCCTTCTCTGGTGGTTGAAAGGATTTGTCGTGTTAAGTGGGTATTTATTGCAGGATTCACTGCGTCAAAGGCAGACCACGCCGCCAGCAGTCACAAGTGTTCCTTCTTCCAACCTATTGTGAGTATTCGCTTGTTGTCTGTTTACGATAGGGATGCCGTTAGTAATTCCCCGGGGTTGACCACAAGTTTACTTTAGTTTAGCAAGGGCACCTGTGGCGTTGATAGACGCCCCGTAGGTCGCAATGGTCATCCTCATCCTTCTAATCCTGTCACGCAGGATTAGGTCACCTGAATTCATGAAGTGATATCTTTGTTAATGGACTTTGTGTCCGGCTGACTTTCTAGTTTTGATTGCCAGGCTCGGTCACCTCTAAGAAAGTAAATTAGTTTTATTAGGTCTCCGTATTGTCGATTCCAGGAGAAGAATCTCGAGAGTTCGTTTCGCCGCCAGGATTCGGAGGAGCCCCCGAAGCCTGGACGCGAGACCCGTCCTCGAGTCCGCTTCAAGCCTCATGGGAGTTGACTGCTCGGCTGGCCGAGTCCGCCTAGCGGTAACGCAGGCGCTGACGGTTTTTTTTTTTTACTGTTTTTTATTTTATTTTAAAAATTTAAACCCATATTTTAATATGGATAAATTGTTATTCAGATAACCTTTCTTATCTTATTACCCTACTACCATGGTGAACGATTAATTCGTTCCCTCAGCGAACTACCGGACACTTGTTCCACAGCACTCGCGACCGTTGATAAGGTGATGGTAGTAGTAAAACCACTCGACTGTTTATTAATATTATATTTTTTCTCCTAAAACATTTCTATAATTTTTTTGTTATTTTTTCCAGAATTGTATCCTAGCAACAATTTCAAACGGCCAGCACTATGCCGTCACTTTTTTATAAACTTTTTATACAAACTTCTTGATTAGCTTGAACATACCGCCTACCAAGGACCTTGGTCCTTAACAGTGGCCGCCCACCATGACCTTTTTCCTCCATAGTGACCGCCCACCATGACAAACTAAATTAAATTGAACTATACTACTCTCATCAAGTTCAAAACTAAAATTATAAGTTACAATAACAATAACATAAACGTTTCACAAACTTAAATAAATTGATCATAACAACCAGGAATAACATTTTTTGTATCACACAGTTGAAATACTATTATGTAACTACTGTGTGACAGGTAATATGCATAACCTTGATGTAGGCCTTTTTATTAAGGCATTTTGAGTGCGCAAGGTAACAACTCTCGTAATTTTGTCTAGCCCCGGGTGTTTCCCTACAACTCTTGCTAAAAGCCATTTATTAGGAGGTAAGTCATCTTCCTTTACTATTACTACATCTCCAATATTTGGTTCAGGGTTTTGAGATGTCCATTTGTAACGATGCAGAAATCTTGATAGGTACTCTTGTGACCAGCGTCGCCAAAAGTTCTGCATCATTTTTTGTGTCAATTGCCAGCGACGTAAATTGGATACATTAGATGTCTCAAAATTATGGTCAGGTACAGCAATCAAAGGTTCCCCAATCAAAAAATGACCAGGCGTCAAAACATCAAAGGCATCTGTGTCTGTGTTTAAGGTGGAAAGGGGCCTGGAATTAAGACAAGCCTCTATTTGCACCAGGACTGTGGATAATTCTTCATAAGTCAGTGTGGCGTCTCCTATGACGCGTTTCAAGTGAAACTTCACTGACTTGACGCCAGCCTCCCACAATCCCCCGAAATTAGGCGCACGAGGGGGAATAAAGTGCCACTTTGTCCCGTTCGTGGCCAAGGTTTCTAATACTTCCTTTAAGTAAGTCGACCTTTCTGAAGCGAACAACTTGTTTAGTTCTCTTGAAGCGCCGACAAAATTTGTTCCATTATCGCTCCAAATATCTGTGCATAAGCCTCGACGAGCGACAAACCGTTTGAACGCAGCTAGAAACCCCTGTGTCGTTAAATCGCTAACCACTTCGATATGCACAGCTCGTGTCGCCATACAAATAAATAAACAAATGTATCCCTTATGAGCGTGATGACCACGTCCCTTTGTCGTCCTAATATTAATGGGCCCCGCGTAATCTACGCCACTACATTTAAATGGTCTAGATAGGCTCACTCTAGCCTCTGGAAGCTGACCCATCAATTGCTGTGAAGTTTTAGCAGCTCTTTTTACGCATGTAATGCATCTTAACACGTAGCCCTTGACTGAAGATTTAGCTCCAATTATAAAATATTCCGTGCTCAAATACGTTAACATTAACTGGGCTCCACCGTGAAGCGTTTTAGCATGCGCATCTGCTATCAGTAAGTCTGTTAATTTACATTTTTTAGGTATCAATATTGGGTGCTTTGTATTCAAAGAAAGCTGTGATTTCTCCAATCTGCCTCCTACCCGCAAAATGTTATCCTCGTCTAAGTAAGGATTCAACGATTTGAACGGTCTCTTTAGTTTGTTCAAATACCCTCTTTTTCTTATAATAGCAATCTCATCTTTAAAACCCTCTGCTTGAAAATTTCTAATAGCACATTTTCGAGCTTCATCTATCTCTTCTGGCAATAGATATCTGCTAAACTGTTTTTTATTCTCACATATTTTAAGAAAACGCCTACAGTAGGCCACTACTCTTATTAGTTTCGTAAACGACGAATATCTGGCCCATAGAGAATCCTCAGTCACAGTAAAATTAACCTTAGCAATCTCTAATACTGTCTCTAATTGTTTTGGTTTACTGTAATGTATTTCAGCCTCAGACAGAAATGCTGGGCCGTTGAACCATTCAGAACACTTCAACAGTTCAGAGGGATCGATTCCTCGAGAACCTAGGTCAGCAGGATTTTGGCTTGAAGAAACATGAGACCATTGAGCGGAATCTAACGTTGTCAATATCTCTGAGACACGGTTGGCAACGAACGTCTTCCAGCGATTGGGATGACTGTTGAGCCAAGCTAAGACCACAGTGGAATCTGTCCATGCCCGTACATTACTTAGATCTATACCCAGCACTGTAGCTACTTCAACTAAGAGTTTCGTGACCATTACTGCTCCGCACAGTTCAAGCCTTGGAATAGATACTTGCTTGATGGGTGCCACCTTCGTCTTGGCAGTAACTAAAGTAACGCGTATGTTACCATATGTATCAATCACACGAATATAAACTGCTGCCGCATAAGCTGCCTTAGAAGCATCGGAGAATCCATGCAGTTCAACGAGAGTGTCGTCTGATTTTGTACCGTGCCATCGAGGTATCTTGATTTGTGAGAGCAAGGATAATCCATCCAGATAAGTATTCCATTCATTTAAAATCTTAGTTGATACTTCCTCGTCCCAATTCAGCCCTGTTATCCATAATTTTTGTATAAGTATTTTTGCTACAATAACACAAGGTCCAACCCATCCAAGTGGATCATATAATTTAGCAATGTGTGAAATAATTTTTCTTTTAGTTACAGGTCCAGGTTCCCGAGAAAGAGTTACTGCGTATTGGAAATCATCGGAACGACGATTCCAGGTAAGCCCTAATAGTTTAACAAACTCATCCTCTTTGAGCTGCAAACCTTCTCCTATTTTCCCGTGTCCTTTATTGATTTCCTTTATTTTATTTAGTAATTTTTCATTATTACACATCCATTTTTGAAGTTCAAAGCCTGCTTTATTTAGTAATGAATTCATATCTTTGTAAATAATTAATCCTTCTTCTACACTACTACGAGGGAGCGTTTTTATATTCGCGGAATGGGGGATAAAGGGTGGAAATTAAAAAACCAAATTATTTTTCCTTTTCAATATATTCACCTGCAAGACGGATACATTTTTCAGATCTTTCAATTAGTTTATTTATACCCTCATAAAAAAATGTTTTGTCTTTGTCTTCAAAATACGCCGAAACTGCCTCTTTGACTTCATCATCGGTGGTAAATTTTTTACCACGAAGCTCTTTTTTCATTTTTGGAAAGAGGTAATAATCACTGGGGGCCAGGTCTGGGCTGTAGGGTGGGTGATTTAAAATATCGAAGCCCACCTTATGCAGGGCAGCCAACGCAACGCGGCTCTTGTGAACGGGCGCGTTGTCGTGCAAAAGCAGCACACCTTTCGTCAATTTTCCCCGTCTTTTCACTTTAATGGCTTCTTTTAGTCGCTCTAATATTGAAGCGTAGTATTCTCCGGTTATAGAAACACCTTTATCTTTATAATCGATTAATAATATTCCTTCTGAGTCCCAAAAGACCGTCGCCATGAGTTTCCCAGCTGACTGTGACACCTTAAACTTCTTGGGAGGTGCTGTGCCCTTTTTATGCCACTGCATGGAGTCTTGTTTCGACTCAGGTTCATAATGATGAACCCAAGTTTCGTCTCCAGTAACAATTCGACTCCATACACCATCCTTGTCTTCATTACAGAGGTCCAAAAATGCACGTGAACACTCTACGCGCTGTTGCTTTTGCGGTGGCGTGAGCATTCTCGGCACCCATCTTGCGCTGACCTTAGTCATGCCAAGATGATCGTGCAGGATTTTAAAAACGGTTGTATCGGATACTCCAACCATTTCTGCGAGTTGTTTCTTCTTTAGTCGAGCATCGTCGAGTACAATTTTTTCGACTTTTTGGATAAGATCTGGCGAGGTCACCTCGATGCTCCTGCCCGGCCTCGGGTCGTCTTCAAGGGATTCCCTTCCTTGTTTAAATAAACTGTGCCACTTGTACACCATGGTTTTTCCTGGACAAGAGTCGCCGTAAACCAATGACATCTCATTCATTATGGTCGCAACAGATTTTCCTTGCTTGGTAAGGAACTTTATAACGGCACGATATTCGATTTTTTCCATATTTTACTTTTCACTCCCGATTATGTTGCTTGGTTGACGATAGCTCAAAGACTAATTGTCTAATAACAATGAAACCTTGTATTTATACTAATTATGAGTAACTGAACACGTTACGATCCTAATGAGCCTAATTACCCCCCTCCAACCCTCTCATTCCGCGAACTTAAAAACGCACCCTCGTACAACCGGTTAACAGATCGTCCACGTAAAAATCGTTTATTACTCTTTCAGCGGCCTCTGGATAATCCCCGCCATCATCGTGAGCAACTTGTTGGAGGGCTCTCACCGCCAAATAAGGAGCTGATGCAGTGCCAAACGTGACTCGTAACATGCGATAGTGTTCTACTACGCCGTCCAGCTCATCTTTCCACAGAATTCTTTGGCAGTCAATGTCAGTAGCCGCTACCTTTACCTGTCGGTACATTTTAACGATGTCCGCTGCTAGACATATCGGATGTTTTCTCCAACGCATTAATAAGTGCCGAAGTTCCGGTTGTAAGCGTGGCCGAATCATCAATCTGTCGTTTAACGAATAACCCTTTTTACCTTTACAGGATGCGTCAAACACAACACGTACTTTGGTTGTATCTTTATCATCTCTGACGACCGCATGGTGAGGTAAGTATATTGAATTCCTTTCTTCCTTTTCCCTTTCAGGTACCTTTTCCATATGACCCAACTGTAAGTATTCTTTTATCACTTGTTTATACTTTTCTTTCAGGTCTGTATTTTTCTTCAATTTGGTATATAATGCATTTAGTCTTTTTTCAGCTATTTCTTCAAAACCACCACCCGCCTGGTACGCCGAAGTTTGATCACGAAAAGGAAGTCTAACCACGTACCTTCCATCTTCATCTCGGGTAGTGGTTGCCGAAAATAAATCTTCACATTGTTTTTCTTCTTCCGACAACAATCTTTTTTGGTTGGTGGGTTCCGCTTCTAACTCCCAGAACTTCTTTAACTCTTCATTTTCATTTATATGAGCATGCATCACCACTACATTCGAAGAAATCCAAGCAGATGTATCAACTACCCCAGACATTATCCATCCAAACTTGGAACGTTGAGCTACTATTGACCCATCCATATTCCTTTTTAAGCCTTCTTCAATGATCTGGGTATAAACATCGGCTCCTAACAAAACATTTATTTGATTAGGAGTGTGATATTGCGGATCTGCTAGATTTTCCACTTGAAGATCTACCCAGTCTATGGTTGTTACTTTCGTAACTGGGAGAGGCGTAGTTATAGACTTTAAGACGTACGCCTGGACTTGAATATAAAAATGCGAATCTACACGAGATCTTATATTTAATGTCACCACTGACCTTGACATTATTTCTTTTTCCCCTCCAACTCCTTTAATTCTATGAGTTGAAGGAATTTTCTTTAATCCCAAGTACTGCACTGTCGCTTCCGTGACCAGTGAGATTTGGGAGCCTTGGTCTATCAATGCTCTAACCACCTGGTAAGTACCTGTCCTCGACTCAGCTCTTATAAGAGCCGTGACTAATAAAACTGTATTATTCAGTTTTCCTGACGAGAAACAAGTAACCGACTGATTACCTTCCCTTTCGACCTGGGAAATAGGGATATCTATGCTTTCCTTCGTTGGCATATTTTTGTTATCTGCCAACGCTTCCACATTTGGTTGTATATTTACAACATTTGACCCAGTGGATGAAAACCCGTTCGGAGGGTGCAGCAAAGAATGATGACGACGTTTACAAATTCGACATTTGACATTACTATTACATACCTTAGCAGAGTGGTTATTACCCAAGCAATTGAAGCAAACACCCTTCTCCAGTACAAAACTACGACGAGCGTCACAATCTAATTTAACAAATTCTTTACAATAACTAAGCCTATGTGGCCCCGAACAAAATGAACACTGAATGTCCGCAACATGTAAACTGCTTATCTTGTTGAACCCTGTATTGGTCTGATGACTTTGACTTTTTGATCCCGAATAATTTTTGCTATCCAAAAATTCTAAAGCCCTATACCGATTAGTTAAAAACTCTGTAAACTGTATGAATGTGGGCAGTTCCTCCAATGAATTATGTTCAGTTATATTAAATTCCCATTGTTTTCGTGATTCGGGATCTAACTTCAAAGTTATTATATGAATTATTATAATATCCCAGGATTCCACATTTATACCAAGATTTGAAAGCGCCCTTAAACAATCGTTGGTATTGTCAAGTAACTCTTTTAACCCAACAGCAGACTCGTTATTGAGATTTCTCTGACTGAGTAACCTTTTTAATATAAAATGTGACAAATACCTTTTATTGTTATAACGCGCATTCAATAGTTCCCAACATCGGTCATAGTTCGCATCTGAAATGGGTATCTGTCGAAGAAGTTGTTCTGCTTCCCCCGACAAATATCCCTTCAAATACTGCATGCGTTGCACATTATCTAAGCCTTTATTATTATGGATAAGAGATAAGAATAAATCCCTAAAAGTTACCCAGTCGGTATACTTTCCTGAAAATACCGGAATAATTATTTTTGGTAATTTTACCTGACACTGTTTTGAACTGCTAGCTTTGGGACCTTCTTTTATATCCTGCTCTTTAATATCAAATGTTTCTAAAATAGTTTCAAGTTCAGTTTTGTATTGAATGTATACTTCATCTGCTAAATCATAAACATCATTTTTTACATATCGACTCTGCTTTAACATCTCTAGCTCATATTCCTCATATAACTTACTATGACCATCTGCTAATTGATCCCACAACTTTTCTAAATTTTCTAGTCTTACTTTACAATAAGGACGCGTTATTCGTTCCTTAGGGGATTTTTTAAAGTTAACATATGCTTTATTTATCCTACTACAAATGTCTTCTTGTTTATTAGTTAATGACTCCATTTTCTCTAAAAGTTAAAAGTAACAGTGTCAGTAAATTTTAAGAGTTCTAAGAGTTGAAAACAAAGTTTAAAAATTTACAAGTGTTTAGTAAATTGTAATAATTTTAACAAAATTGGGCATAGGTTCCCCGTCTCATCCAAAATATCTTAAAATTAGGCTAAGTCTAAACTAAAACACATTTGAAATATTCTAAGTCCATACTAATAAAATTTCAAAGTAAAATTCTTCACGCGAATAAAGTTCAAATTGGTGTAATTTTGAATTCTTCCAAAGATACTACGTTTTGTAATTCCACTGATATAAATAAAAGGTTCACACTCACAGTTTCTATCCCAAACTGATATCACCTGATGAAGATAGTTTCTCCGCTGAGATGTCTTCGTACTGCGTCCTGAACGTAAGACACCTTCCTCCAATCAACCTTGCTGCCAATCCCTGACGATGACGACAACCGGCACCGTCTGCAATAGCGCGCTGCACCACGCGCTGCTACTGCTGCTTGCTGCTTCTTCAAGTGTCTTGGCTAGTTTGTGCAAGCGATCCACTTGCCCAGCCAAGAATGTATCGCAAAAAACTCAGACAAATCGATCCGACTCCGAAGGACCAAAATGAACGATTAATTCGTTCCCTCAGCGAACTACCGGACACTTGTTCCACAGCACTCGCGACCGTTGATAAGGTGATGGTAGTAGTAAAACCACTCGACTGTTTATTAATATTATATTTTTTCTCCTAAAACATTTCTATAATTTTTTTGTTATTTTTTCCAGAATTGTATCCTAGCAACAATTTCAAACGGCCAGCACTATGCCGTCACTTTTTTATAAACTTTTTATACAAACTTCTTGATTAGCTTGAACACATGGTGTAGTTAAGGTTATCTGTGGTAATACCGATTCTTAGTGCTTTTCTATTCTTTTGGATTGCATACTGATATTACCCTACCTACTCTGTTTAAACAGTAGCAATTCCAAGGGTATCCCGGACTTGATTAATTCCGGCTTTTAACTATTTATCGGATTTCAATATTGTACTGGTATTAAACCTATAAGAAATTAAAGATCTTCGGGTTCGACATCTATGTTCATCAAGGAGTGTCTTATACTACCTCGTCGGCTCTAGGATCCGGAACTGTAAAGTTCCTGGCGCCCATTTATTGTATAATTAAATAATTCATAATTGGAAGGATTTACTTAGATATCTTCACTAGTAATTATTAATTTCAAGTTTTATTTTCAACGGTACTGGCTTTATCTCCAACCCCCCACGCCCATAGCTCTTTCCACTGAAATTTAAGCTGGCTGGCATTGTTAGGAATAAGATTCCTAACTAGGTTATACTTAACTTTTAAATTAAAATGGTTTGTAGTATTGGTAAGCGTGTAACTGTTTTATTTAGGTAGACCATTACAGTCACACTAAAGAGCTTTATAGTTGTATAATAAAATATATGTTATTTGGGACAATTTGTTGTTTTCTTTTTTTTATCAATACCAAACCACCTTGCATCTGGGCTTTTGTCTCTTAGCAATAAGGGGGACAAAATCTCAAATGTAACAGTTCAATTCTTGAAGAAACAATAGTTGGAGATAAATATCATGAAATGGAAAGTAATAATGTCATGTAAGTCAAATTAATTATAATTAATATGACTTACTAAGGTTTTATACGCTTACTAAGTTCATGTTTTTTCAGGAACACGCAGGGTCGTAGTGTAAACTCTCTTCAATCTTCTGAAAATAGTAATGAAGTAATAAGACGATACAGACGAAGAAAATTATTGTGAAAATGCGAACACATTTCGTAATACAATTCGACAACAAAGCAAAATAAATATTCAACTAAATGAAAAAGTTTCCAAAATGGAGCTGAAAAGATATTTACGGTCCGTTAAGTTTGGTGAAGATTCTGTAGTACCCACTAATAATAGGATATTATTACTACCACCGCACATACGGGTATTTTAATTATCTACGCGGCCTAAAGTCAGAATAACAACTACTACAAACTTAAAGAAATGCTACTGCATTCGTAGCATTTCTTTAAGTTTGTTATTCTGACTTCTACCTGACGTTCTACCTGAGGCAGGGGACACTCCAACGAACAATAGGCCGCCGTCCCCGCCCCTCTCCCGTTGCGCGTTACCCGGCAAACTCAGTCGGTAGTTGATTATCGAACTTTGTGTACGTGTCAGTTATCGGCGATTTTTAGAAAGCGTTAACATTGTGAGCTAAACAGCAGTTTTCTGTGTTAACCTGGTGCAAAGAATTTCGGAGACTACAGGTATGTGGCAATCTAAATGATATATATTTAATAAAAATTGATACCGTATAATATATTTATAGTGATCGAGTAGTAATGTCTAAAATGAGATGTTTTTTTTAAGAAATTTATCTTTAAAGATGTATTTGTTTTAGTATCGGGGTAGATCCGGCTTTTTTTGTCATTTATGTTTAAAATGTAGATTCTTAAGTAACGAATGATATATAAATTAGCCGCGGAATAGCGCGGATACACTAAGCAGAGTACTTTGATCTTTTACATTTGAAATTAGTGAAATATTAATTTATATATCTTTTTCTATATTTTTGGCATTTTCCATGCTAAGATTTTAAAGTTATTTAGAAAAGGAAAATTTTTACCGCGGGCAGGATTCGAACCTGCGTCTTCTGGTTAGGTACACCAGACGCTATGACCACTAAGCCACCGCGATTCCTACCCGTCATGTCGAATTTTTCCATTTCATACTGAATTTACGTCTTTATGGTGACGTCAGTAACACCTATTGAAAAGCAAGTTTTATTTAGTGCCCTCGTAAATCATTTGGTGAATCTAGCGAAAGGAGCAAAAGAAGAAAAACTGAAGAGATCCGTTCCAATGTAGAAGATGGTGTTATAGTTCACGCAGCTCATGTTGAATTAAGAAAATCGGGAAAACGTGATGCTTCCCGCGTACTCCAAGATATAACAAACTCTCCGACCCGTGCAACGAAATACAAAAAAGCTTTCAATGCCTCTAAGTGTGGGAAATCATCGCGTCTAACTCCCACGGAAGCTTTAAAAATGTTTATAGATGCAGATTTAACACGAGGACAGTATGAAGTCATAAAAAACACAAACAGGAAGTTTTTTCCGTGTTATAGCATAATTCCAAGAATAAGAAGAAGCCAAAAAGAAATGTTATCCTACTCCAGAAACGGTCACGGTAACGAGTACCTGCGCGGAAACCCAACTACAACCATTAATTGATATTACTGTTAAGCGCTTATTGGAATTCTTAGAAGAAGTCTTATTGACAATAAAAGAAGAAGAGCAAGAGCGGAACACTTTGAAGTTGATATGTAAATGGGGCTGCGACGGATCCCAACAAGCACAGTACAAACAAACACTTGACAATGAGGCTGACTCTGATGCAAATATTTTTCAAAGCTGCTTTGTACTTGTGCGACTTATTTGCGGCAGGGACAATCAAAATGTGTTATGGGAAAATCCAACACCTTCATCTGCCCGATTTTGTCGTCCAATAAGATTTCGCTTCATTAAAGAGACAACTGATATAACAAACGAAGAGATCAATTATGTTAAAAATTCCATTGATAATTTGGTACTGAGGTGGATATTGACGGGGAAAAGTTTTTGGTGCATTCCCAATTTGTAATGACAATGGTAGATGGAAAGGTTTGCAACGCAGCTACTGGAACAACATCCACAAGTCGTTGCTATATCTGTGGGAAAACTTCCAAAGAATTCAACAATTTAAAGGACAAAAGGAGAATTTCAAAGGATGCTACTGAATTCGGTCTTTCTATTTTACATGCGAGAATACGATTTTTTTAGAGCATTCTACACTTAGCGTATAAATTGCCTGTGAAAAAGTACCGACACAGAAAATCAGAAGAGGAAAAATAAATGGAGATAAATAAGAAAATCGAAATACATGATAACTTACAAGTTAACTTCAAAGTTCAATTAAAATGTTGGTAACCCAAACATTTGCGCTGAAGCTTGCGTTTTTACGGTATAAGAGCATGCGCACTTCAATTGACGTTCATCAGTGCGCTCGCATCGGTTACATGTCACGTGTATAAAATTGGGGCGTCTGCATCACGAACCGACCGAGGCGAGGCACAATTGACAACTTGCATTAGTAGGTGTAACGATGGTTTTACGTATCGTTACATGGAACTCGATTTTTAGTTCGGATTTCTACCACATTCGTTTTTTTCGGATCAATTAGCTGTTTTCTAGGTTGACTATCATAATAAATTAAAAAGTCATCTGTCAAAACTTTGACAGCTTGACTCTACGACCTCTTGCGACAATGGCCTGATCTTGTTTCTTCAAATATATTCAATTTATTTTAATCCGGCTACATAATGCCGCGATTTGCCTTAAAAGTGCATTTTTGGATTTAAAATTAAAGCCTAAAGGCTACATCTATAGTGATGGTTTCATATCTTATTGGCATAATTTAGCCGTTTTATCCACACAATGGTGGAATTATAATTTGTTTTTGGTTCGGAAAACGCCTCGGCGTTTTTGACCAGAGTTTAAGTTTTTCACCACGACATATTTTTTCTCCAGATTTAAGTTTTTTTTACCAGAGCTTAAATTTTTCACCATGATTTATATTTTTCATCAGGACGTATTTTTATAAGTACTCCAATAATTCGTATGTATATTTTCCTCTTACTTATTACTTTTTAACGTCCTCGTCTGCGTCACGCCTCGCCGGGATGTCAGGAGGGAGGCAAATATATTAAGTACCTATATTATAAAAAATCTAGTGAGATGCAATAATATCAATAATACCAATAATATCAATAATATCAAAATAATACCAATAATATCCATGTCAATAGTACTATTACTTTTATAGTTAAAATTTAAGCCTTTAAGTGTGTTGAATTTTTGTGCAGCCTACATTCAAATTATAAGACAAACAAAAGACCATAGGCCTTTTATTTGTATCCTCCCACCGGCAGATTAATGGTTCAATCTCTCCGTTGGTTAGTATCCGGTAGCATATCTTTTACAGGAGTGAGTTTCTGGCGCCCGAGTTTATTATTTCCTTTATTTGAAACTCACATAAACATACATCTCACACACAACAAATTAAAAATACTTTTTTTTTCTTTTTTTATTACATAGGGTATAATTGGGGGCTTCTGCATCACGCGGCTCTAGCGAACGCGAAAGCAAGTGATGCAGAACCCCCAATTATACCCTACTGATATTGTGGAAAGAAATGAGCTCATAAATCGTTATGATGAGTTCTAATGTAATTAGTAACAATTAATACAGAAAAATAAACAATCCAGAGTTTATAGCCATTCGAAAAAGCAAAACAAATTTTATGCAATGCCCCGGTTTTACAATACCGGAAAAATGGCAGGGAGGACCTGCCTTCCTCGACGGGCGCTCGCGCCGTAGTAATCGCCCAAATGTGTATTGTAATTTATCTAATACAACTCAGAAGTCAATACTCGACCACTCAGTACGAAGTATCAACATTTCTTCAACCTGGAGCTGAAGCCGAACAAATATTAACACCATGCAACTCTGAAAAATGTGACGAGAACGATAAAATCATACTTTCCATCGGTGAACATGATCACAATCCTACTAAAGCTATGTCAGAATTATACACTGCGATAAAATCCTTGCAAAAATCGGAAGTTTTTGTATTAAGTATAGGCAAAAACAAACTTTTAAACAAATATAAACTTAATAATATGCTAAAATTGTATTGTAACTTCTTTAGTAACTGCACTTATATAGATCTATCACGCTGTTATCAAACATATAATAAGCCTCTCGACTTCAGTAAGGTAATTAATCTTGCAATAGACCAAAAGGATTATGATAATACTTTTTTAAAATACAAAAAAATTAAACTCACGGTTCCCAGGTCCCCTATCTCACAAAATGAAAAGCAGAGGACTGGTACTTGTAACTACAGCAGCACTAATAAAGCTTCACTGACATCTAACCTCTACAGAAAGGGGACCATTCCTTACTATTTTGCTCCATTGCGACTTGCTTCTGATCGTAACAATAGCCACGTAATGCCTAAAAAGAAACAAACACAACAATCCCTGCTCCAGTACTTTGGTATTAAAAAGAAGGCAAATTCCAATAAGTCGAATAAAGTGCCAACTTTAAATTCATCTTCTACCTCAAAACAGCTTTTTCGTTAGTAGTAAGAGTAGTACATTAACTATCCTTCATCAAAATATCGCGGGCGTTCTCAGTAAAAAGGAAGACTTAGAAATTACGATGAAAGAGAACGCATATATAGATGTATTATGTCTCAGCGAAACTTTCTTGAAAAAGGGAAGTGAAGCAAACATAAATCTGAAAGGTTTTCAATTAGCAAATTCGTTTTCCAGAAAATGTCAAAAGCGGGGTGGTGTATGTATATTTTGTAGGCATTATATCGAATACAAACCACTAGACCTCTTACTTAAATTAAACATTGAACTAAACTTTGAGATATGCGGCATCGAAATTCCTACGTATAACTGTATAGTTATGTGTGTCTATCGCATACCGAGTCGTAAACCAGAGATATTTCTTCGTCAACTAGAACAGTTAATGCACCAAATAAAAAACAAAACTAACAAACGAATAATTATTACCGGCGATTTTAATATTGACTTGTTCAAACCCTGTGACACATTAACAGAGTTCATTAGAATAGTGGAAAACTACAATTTCTACATTCATATTAATGAACCAACAAGATTAAATGCCTGCCTTGATCAAATTCTGAGTAACATTTCTGTTGCAAAGAGTATTGTTTTGCCCTTGGGTCTTTCTGATCATAATACTGGTCAGTTACTCCAAATACCAATACAAAATAAAGCGTCGCCACAACTTGTACCTTTAAGTTTAGGAGAGATTTTTGTGATGGTAACCTAAAACAATATTTAAATTGCCTGAAAGCACTCTCTTGGTCTGAAGTATACTCAGAGAAGAATGCAAATGCGGCATTCACAACCTTGCACGATACCTTAATCTCGTTTCTCAACATTTGCTTTCCGATACGCAAAATAAAATCACAGGGTAAAAATAATAAACTGTCTTGGCTTACTAAAGGTTTGAGAAAATCATCGGAAAAAAAGCGTTTATTGAGGTTTAATTATTATAAATCGAATTTACTAGATAAATATAAATATATAAAATACAACAAGTTGTTTAAAAAATGCGTTAACGTAGCTCAAAAATTAAGCAACGAGTCTTTTATAGATAAGGCAAAAAACCTATGTAAAGCTACTTGGCAAGTAATAAAAAATAATACCAATGCTACTTATACTACTAAGGACATTAAACAATTAATAATAAACAATAAATCTAGTCACAGTCCAGAAGAAATCGCAAATTCATTTAATGACTTTTTTATAAATTTGACGGACATTAACCATACTAATAGTAAGATAAATATCAGTAATTATAAGATTAACAACGATAAATTGACTATTTATAAAAACGATGCCAGCATATTTATATTTCCAACAGACCCTGAAGAAGTAGACAAAGTAATAAAATCTCTTAATAACACAACATCCGTAGGCTATGATAATTTCCCCACAAAACTTTTAAAAAGCGGCAGTCATTACATATCGCCAGTTTTGGCTCATATAGTAAACTTGTCTTTTCTGCAGGGTGAGTTTCCAGAAAGACTAAAAACTACTGTAATTAGACCAATTCACAAAAAAGGAAATAAAAATTATGTAAATAACTACCGACCGATTGCCATAATACCTACAATATCCAAAGTGTTTGAAAAATTAATGCATATTCGATTGATGGCTTTTATAAAAAAATTCAAAACTATGCTCAGAACAACACGGGTTTCAAAAGGGAAAATCTACATCACTGGCGGCTTTTAAATTGGTGGATAAAATCGTACAATGCCTTAATAAAAAAGTTCCAATAACCACAGTATTCTTCGATATGAGCCGTGCGTTCGATTGTGTATCGCACAATTTGTTACTGTATGGGTCATACACAAAACGGGTTATAAAAATATTCGAAATAAAAAGTCGTTAATTTTTTTTCAAATCAGTCTCATTTATTAGGTAATCTTACAAGTAACTAGAAATTAATCAAAAACCAGATCGTTATTCTGATTTCAGCAAGTTATTTAACTTTATTTTTTTTTTACGTCCACAGAAAAGACCCCTTTCCACAGAAGAGAGGTTAATCACTGTCACAATGACATTTACTTGCCATTTAAACTCGTAATAATTAACAAAAGTTATCCAGATAATTATAGGTACTTTGGAAAATACAAACAAAAAAAATCTTGTAAACAATCTTTTTCTTTGTTAATATGAGTAATAAAATGTAATTTTTCAAGGGTTCAAATATTGGAATTATACCAAATATTTTGATTATTTTTCATTTTAGCCTCTTATCTTGATCAATAAAACGTCAAACTAATAAAAAATTAACATAAAATTAGCTTTCAAAAAATGTTTTCATCACTATCATCATTTTCAAAGAACGATGGTCGTACTTTAGGTTTTTTAGGTGGTGTAACTGAGTCATCAGAATAGTTATTCTCACAGAGAATCCTCTTTCGCGGAGTACACGGTTGACTAGTCACATTGTTTAAAGTTCTGGAGAAGGTGTTAACAACAATGGCGAAGGAGTTCTTGGTCCAGTGATAGTTGATAGAGATGCAGTTCTATGAGAAGATGGCGAACTAGTCATAGAAATACTTGACGAAGGTCTCGAAGAACCTACTGATGAATATTCTACAGGACCTGAGACACATTCTATATGAATTTGTCCTATTTCAAAATGAGGGCAACGAACGTGAGTGGCGCATGAAATACAGCTTAATCTCCTGGCGTGCAGTAAATTAGGTTCAGTAGCGTTCCATACAACTTGGTGGATTTGGAAGGTACCTTTAAACGGACGACATTTATTTTCATCCACTATTCTCTGTATTTCAGGAACATGGGTATCATCAACAGGAACAATTTCGATACCTTTACAATTGTCCTTCAAACAACTGACAAAACTATCAATATTTGTGATATCTTTTCCATGGGCAACAATATTGTCACAGGTTCGTTTTACACAGCCACCAACACCATCAGGTGCTCCCATCCCATGCGTTGCCATGACCAGCTTCACTAAAATGCCACACGATCCTCTCTGCATTGGAGATTTTACTCACATAATTTACAATGAAATGGAACATTGTCTTGTTCCGATATTGCGTTGTAGGCCCATCGCTTAGAATATGTAATTCCTTCAAATGTGGCGAGATAATTTTAATTTTTTCAATTATAGGTGTCAGATGTGCGCAAATAAGAACGGGATCGTGTCTCAAAGTTTCAGATACCGAACAGATAGACGTAGTTTTTACTACGTTTTGTGGCGGTTCTAAATTAGTAGAATAGTAGACGCACGTATGTAATGAAAGTTGCGATTTTGATCCTCCAAAATGGGCTGATTGAATTTCAGATCCGTACTTGCAAGAATAGTTTTCCGAAAAGTCTATATGTAGTAACCCCTCAGATGGTGAAAGACTTTGTTATATGAATTTTATAGCGTTATACTGATTAGTGATGTTGGCAAGATGCTGCATGAATGGTAGTATGGTAGGTTTTTATTTAAAATATTAACAAGCAATTGATGCGATGTCTTTACGTTTTCTTTAACAGTTTTCTTGCAAATCTTCTCATTGCCTTTAATTATTACAGTAAAGTTCTTAGTTACCCATCTTTGGTAAATTATTGTATCATTGCCATTTAACAAAGTGTACATTGGGACTCTTTCAGAAACTCTTTCAGTCGGTCTAGACCGACTGGATCGAGGCATTGTACCTGAAACAAACCCAACCATGCTAAGCACCCTACATTTTGCAAAAAATAAATCAAGCTCCGTTTTCGGTTACCGATACCAATAATGCAGTATTTAAATCATGCTATCTCAGCCTGCCGTTTGTTTGACCAACATTGTAGCTTTATTAGCATAGAAAACCGTTAAAATGTTTTTTGTGGACATGCATCTTTCCTGTGGACATTTATGTTCACAGGAAAGATGTCCACAGGAGAGATATTTCAAACTAAAATCAAAGCAGCCATTTTATTTTTAAGGTTAGAAAAACAACAAAAGAAACTGAAAATACTCCTCAAAAGGCATATCGGCGCAATATTTACTAAAATATACAATAATAACTTACCAAATTACAACCCACGCAGGAAAGATGCACTGAACTTTGACAAAAACACTTAATTTTATTTTTAAATTTCGTAAAATTAGAAAATGGCACGTAGCTGTTCTGACAAGAACTTCAACAAAAGGCGGCTATCCAGTGTTGTCAATTTTAAAAATATTCGATACATGGTGGCTTTAGTAGAAATTAAAATTTGGTTGATTTTTAGGTCCACCAAAAAGACCTACATCCGTATAACAGCATGTTTATTGGAAATAAAAAAATATATCTTGTGCAATAATTCACAACTTTCTAATAAAAAATATATTCATTATATATCACGTAAATGCGACAATGATGTTTTGATAAATATGTACAAAATAATTAACTACATCTATCCAAACACTTATACCCCGAATCTGAACAGTCCACACGAAGAGACTTTTGAAACATTTTGATTTATTTAAAAAAAAAGAAATATCATTTCATAGCTTGAAATATTATGAGTAAACAGAAAAGTAACAATGATTTAACAAAAAAAATAAAAGTCTAAAACACTACCTATGCTTTTTACATACGATAGGTACAGATCAAACGAAATGCCGTGCGCTCGCGGTCGCGCTCTCGTTTTGTACCTACTTATCTGAACGGGAGCGACATACGTGCACACTTCCCTACAGCTGCCGGGCGACTGACTGAAGTGGTTGGTTCACCCCCGGGCCCCGCCCGCCCCACTGCGCCCGCGCTGGGCGCTCAGTGTCAGTGACCTGTGTTGCGCGCATATGATTGCGGATAGGTACTTAGTGTCGCTCGGTGTCCTACTCGTAACATTTTTTAAATGTTTTTGGGACAAAAAATAACATGATGTAAAAATTATTGGAATCGATTCAGTTACTTATTCTGAACAAACTATATTCAGGTTTCGCATATACTAAGAATGACCTTATATATCTATGAAATTTGTGTACTTGTAAAAATGAATTCAGAACTTTTTACATCTAAAAAAAACTGTTTGTAATTTTAATACACGTTATCCGGACAAGTTAGTCCTCCCAGGAATCAGAACAGAGTTATGTAGTCGAAACAGTTTTGCCATGTCAGTTAGAATTTATAACTATCTCCCAAAGGGTGTCAAGGATTTACCCAACAATAAATTCAAAAAGCAATTGTTTTTGTGGTTAAAGGATAAATGCTTCTATTCCATAAAAGAGTACTTGACATGCAAAATGCTACAATAGACTTATTTCTTGGACATAATACTTATTTAATGTTGAACATTGTTAATGACCTATAGAAAATTGTATGCTTGGATTTAACTAACTTCGTAGACTATAACTATTTTATATTTGCATGCTGTGTGTTATACGGCAAAATGTGTATTTGTAACTATAATTAAAATTACTCCATCTGTACCTACCACATTTTATGCAAATAAAGAAATTATTATTATTATCTCCTTTATTCGTCTTTAAATTCTTATTTATTACATTTTTAAATATTTTTACAAAATAAATTAAAAAAACATTTAAAAATATAAAAATAGAGGCCCACCGGTATCGGGAACAGGGTCCAAGCTACCGGCGGTCAGGGCTCCAGAGAGAGGAACCTCCTAACAATACGGGCCGTGTCCAGCAGTACTGCTTTCTGGATCAGGCCCTTGACCCAGCCGCCTAACGAGAGCCTCCTGAGGTGTTGGTCGAGGCTCGTGGCTATTAAGCCATTAGCTGATACGACTATCGGTACAACGATCGCTGTGTCCACATCCCACATGTCGACAACCTCGCGAGCCAAGTCAAGATACTTGATTTGCTTATCTTTCTCGGCTTTCACGAGGTTCCCGTCATGCGGGACGGTAATGTCAACAATCATTGCACGCCTCTCGATTCGGTTCACCACCACAATATCAGGTTTATTGGCTACAATAGTCCTGTCAGTGATGATGGACCGATCCCAGTACAATGTGATATTGCCATTTTCGAGAACTGGGTCGGGCACATACCTGTAGTACGGTACCTCCGATGCCACAAGAGTGTATTTTAGAGCAAGTTGCTGATGGATAATTCTGGCTACAAGGTTGTGCCTATGCAAGTACTCCTCATTAGCTAGACGAGAACAACCAGAGATAATGTGGCGGATCGATTCGAGGCGGTGACATGCCCGACAGATGTCAACCGCGCCATCCTTCACAATAAATCTCCGGTAGTTATTCGTCATGATAACTTCGTCCATAATTGCACAGACAAAACCTTCGGTTTCCCCAAAGAGGTCACCGAAACGCAGCCAGGCTACGGACGCTGCTTGATCTACATCGGGCCCATGTAGGGCCCGGAAAAAGCGTCCGTGAAGCTCCTTACTCTGCCATACCTTCCTGCGGTCGTTAGTATCAAGCACTACAGGCTTGCGCCAGTTCTCATTCGCCAAGGAGAGCGGGGTGAGGCCCTTGTCCACTGCTACTACATCTCGATGCATTCCCACGTCAGCGTGTAGAAAATATTCCCTGAGATTGCATATCTCGCGGTTGTGGAGGTTTTTGGCATTTAAAAAGCCTCGGCCTCCACACTTCCGCGGGATATACAATCTCATGACAGATGATCGTGGGTGATGCATTCGATATGCAGTCAGCAGTGTACGGACCCGCCTATCCAGGCCATCAAGTTCTGTTTGAGTCCATTTGAGTATGCCAAAAGAGTACATCAATACCGGCATGACCCAACCGTTGAAGGCGCGCACCTTGTTTCCGCCCGAAAGAAGGCTATTGAATAACTTCTTCAGGCGGCCAAAGAAACGTTCCCTCAACGATTGCTTCATGTCAGTAGCGCTGATACCTAACGTTTCCGACATACCCAAATACTTATAGGTTTCGTTTGGAGAGAGGGATCTCAGGTTTATGGAATCCGCGAGTTGAACTCCTACGGATTCCACAATCTCCCCTCGCTTTACATGCATGACCGCACATTTGTCCACACCAAACTCCATCCTGATGGCGCTACTAAAAATTTCAGTTACCTTCAGTAGCTCCATCAGCTGAAGATTGTTGGGGGCAAAGAGCTTCAGGTCATCCATGTAAAGGAGGTGAGATATAATCTGACCTCCTCTCTTCAACCGATAGCCCAGCCCTGAATTCTCCAGCAGCATGCTTAGAGGATTCAGGGCTAGGCAAAACCAAAGCGGACTCAAACTATCGCCCTGAAATATACCTCGCTCGATCCTTACAGGTTCGCTATTCCTCTGGATATTTCGACATCCTGGATAGCGAAGGACTGTGCTCCATTGCCTCATACACGACATCAGGAAGGTGCGTAGAGTTATATCTATTTTATACAATTCTAGCACCCTCATGAGCCATGTATGTGGCACCGAGTCATAGGCCTTCTTATAATCTATCCAACATGTCGACAGATCCTTTCGGGAACGCCGAACCTGTTGGCTAATGGCCATATCTATAAGGAGTAGCTCCTTAGTACCGCGGGACCCGTTCCTACATCCATTCTGAGAGACCGACATGATGGAGTTATTGTCGATGTGTTTATTAATTTTAACTCTCAAGATGGATGTAAGAACCTTATAGACCGTTGGTAAACATGTAATAGGTCTATAATTTTTGGGATCCGCGGTGCTACCAGACTTGTGGAGCAGGTGGGTTATTCCTGTTGTAAGGAACTTGGGTAGCAAACCAGACTCCAAAGCTGCCTGGTACTGAGATGCCAAACGAGCGTGCGACCTTTGTAGCCACTTAATCCAGAAGTTGTGCAGCCCGTCCGGCCCTGGAGATTTCCAGTTTGGCAACGGACGGACTGCACGGGCTACATCTTGGGGGCTGATCGTGATAGCCCCCATTTCTTGTATTGGATCACACGCTCGTTCGACCTCCTTAGTCCATTCACCTTCGGTGTGACTGACAGGCACCGACCAGATGCTGCGCCAGAATGAACACATAGCGTCATCATCCGGTAGGCACGTATCAGTCACACCTTGGTCGGGTCGCTCCCAAGCCCGATAAACCCACCTTTCATTACTTTGGAATGTACGATTCTGGGTGTATCGCTCCCCTCTCCGCCTGTACCTACGAATACGATATTATTATTATTATTAATGTTAATGACAATAGAATGTCTAATCAAATAAAGTAATTTCAACAAAACTTAGAATCAGATTTGTAAAAGGACATCTTATTTCTACATTATATTATTAAATGTTCAGGTCTAAATATATTTTTAAATATTCAGGTCTAAATATATTTTTAAATGTTCAGGTCTAAATATATTTTTTAAATGGTTAGGTGCGTAGTAAATATACTCGCTACCGGCGTGTGTGTATGACAAGATGTACAGTCAGCGTCAAATAGTGATAATCAGAGTATTCAAATAAATAGACGCAACCAAAAAGTCAATAATATCGGTACAAACAAAGTTTACAATGTTTCAACAATAAAATCGCTCAAAAGGTTGAGACGTTTAAAATGTCATACAGATAGGTTTAGTCAAACCGCCATAAATAGGGTTACAGTCATCCCGCCAATGGTATCCAAGTATTCTAAGTGTTCAAAAATATGATACACATTAGAAAATTAAACTGGCATGTTAGAGAAATAAACGATTTCCAAAAAATGAAAACCTCTTCAGGCAATCTAGTATTAATTGCATGTATTCTATTATCTATCAGTCTTATCAATGTCAAATTCAATACTAAAGTAAGCTATATTAATAATATATATTTAATCAATAGTGTTTCAAGCTTAAATATGGCTACATATCGCATTAGTGACACCACAAAACATCGAATTATATGAGGGAGGAAGGTGTCTCCGTAACAGATATTTCAAATGAACTGGGAATATCCGTAAGTATGGGTTTAGATGAGTTATATACCTATCGAAATGAGAATCTGAAGAGTAGCGAATAATTCTACCTATCATGTCGAATCAGAATCTATTTTTTGTTTTATTAATAACTCTCAAGGCTAGAGAGATGGCAAAGTGATGGTGCATTGCAAAACCATGTTTCATTTGGTCGTCCACGTCAAACGAGTATAGATCAGGACAGAAATATAGTGCAGCGAGCTATCAGCAATCGTTTTGTAAACTCCAGGAGTATGTCTGTGGAATTTGGCACATCACAGAGCACAATCAGACGACGCCTGCGAGAACATGGGTTACGCCATCGTATTCCGGCTAAAACGCCCATACAATTACACAATTCGCACGAAATTATTTAAATTTCAATATTGAAAATGTGATCTTTGTAGATGAAAAAGTTTTTTGTTCGTCTGTCCAGGGACAGACACTTATCTCTATACCGAACGTCGAACACAAGGTACGATGAAAAAAATGTGCTCCCTAACAGTTGCAGTGGTCGAATCACCATTTTTTTTCCTCGTGAAAGGATTAGGTTTGTCCAAGATAACAGTTCCATGCATAACTCCCAGAGTTGTTCAAAATTACTTGGAAGGTAACAGGGACCTGGAGTTAATTTCGATGCCGCCTCATAGTCCCGACCTAAACCCGATAGAAAATATGTGGGACAAAATGGTTCAGGTATGGGACAGTACTCGAGCACGAACCACCGTAAATTTAAGGACTCACCTCACGTCGAAGAAATTTGGGAGTCCATGAGAGGAGATTTTTTTTGCTACAATGCGGTACAATCCATGCGAAGCTATGGACCACACTTTGCCATCTCTCTAGCCTTGAGAGTTATTAATAAAACAAAAAATAGATTCAGATTCGACATGATAGGTAGAATTATTCGCTACCCTTCAGATTCTCATTTTGATAGGTAGATAACTCATCTAAACCCATACTTACGGATATTCTCAGTTCATTTGAAATATCTGTTACGGAGACACCTTCCACCCTCAAATATATAATTCGAAGTTTTGTGGTGTCACTAATGCGATATGTAGCCATATTTAAGCTTGAAACACTATTGATTCAATAGATATTATTTATAGCTTACTTTAGTATTGAATTTGACATTGATAAGACTGATAGATAATATAATTTAGGTACCTTATAAATTAGGTACCTTACTGACAGAATTCCAAATCTTCATAAGAAATACAAAGCAGAAGGAGGGCATTATGGTATTACTTCTTTTTATAAAAATAAGCCTTTCTTTGTTTTATCTCCTCATATCCAATCAAGGTCAACTTGTCAGTACGTAAAACACAAAAATAAAACACCAACATTTGCGGTAAATCAAGACATACTACATACGGTTAATTGGAACCAGCGGGAACGCCAAGATCATGTGTACACAAAAAAGGGTGAAACTACAGTTCACACAAAAAAGACTGTTCGAGTAACGAAGACTGACACAGCGCAAAAATTGATGGATGATTTTAGCCACGATATTATAGCTTTTAAGAAACATCATTTTAATAATGTTCACCAGCAAAAAGAATATCAAAAAGCGGTCACTAATATGAAAGCTACTGAGGCCGTTATAATTTGTGATTTTTCAGAAAATTATCAAAATGAACTAACGGAAGAAATACAATCCATGCATTTTGGTGCCTCAAAATCTCAAATCAGTCTCCATACCGCCATGATTTATTTGAAAAATAGATCACAATCTTTTTGAACAATATCTGACAATCTCGCTCACCAACCTCCAGCAATATGGGCCCACTTGACTCCTATTATAGGTACAGTTAAAGAGATGTGGTACAGTTAAAGAGATGTGGTACAGTTAAAGAGATTCGGACTAATCAGTAATAAAATAACAAACATACAAATGTTTTTATATGGAAATTGGTTCTATTTCTATAAAAAACTGAATTTAGTTCCGGTCGGAATTTGTTTCCCATACAAAAGTACAATGTCCACAGTCGTGCGACTTTTACAAATGCAGCAAATACTAAATAATGCACCCAATATGTAACCTGATTCAACAATATGTTGTCAAGTGAACGGGTATGTTATATGGAAAATATCATAAAATAATGCAATTATAATAAACAATTTATTTATTTGCCCATAAACACGTGTCTCATATTTCATTCCTTTGTGTTATTTTTTCTTGTAACAATGATATTTTCTAATAATAGAAGTAAATTCCAAATTTAGTATGGCAACTCCATGCGTCAAAACAGTTACAACGAGAGGGCGCTAGTTTCTTCCAGCCGCGCCATTTTGATAAGTAACTGTTGGTTTCACATCGTGCGCTTCGTGAAAAGGTTTAAAAGTGCTACATTACGGGAATTCGGTAAGTACTATACTTTACAGTGCAGCATGTAGGTGTAGTTGATGGTAAATTAAAGTCGAATGCATGTTTCACGAATCATTCGAGAGTGAAATTACAAGAATATTATTATTTGTAAGTTATGGACACGTTGATTTTGTTCATTTGTGTGACCGTTGTGTTATTATTTTTGTGTCACGTTACACAATGGAATGGGTAAGGGCTTATTTACAGGGGTGTACTATGCCAAATCGAATGACAAATAATTGAATATCAATTGGTTCACCACTATAAATCGAACGTCTAAATCTTTGATTATATACTTGTCTAGATGGAGCAATGCAAACAAACGACACGCGAAAACTGTCCCCAAATTGCTTGATATGTGTGAGTACCGCTTGTGTACTTATTGTATTCAAACTGTCAAGGTGTGCGTATTTAGGGATGCCTGCTCCAAATTATTAACTTACTTTTTCTCCATTATTTAATGGGATGACAGTTAAACGAAATAGGCTGAATAAAGTAATTGTTTTATAGATTAGTGTTTTATTTATTTCAGTAAAAACAAAAAATACAATGAAAAAATATATACAGCAATTTATAGATCAAAATCCATCTCTTTGTATTTGTTTTCGGCAAAGTTTTTTTTTTTATTTTCATTTCGTGTCCGCTGTATAATGTCTCTCCAGTCTTAAGAAATCTGTAACCCAAAATATTAGAAAGAACTAACAAAAATATCATTTAGTGAATGACTTCATTTATTTTATGAAGGCAAGTTAACATTACTGATCAAATAAATTATGTAGGTAATTATTAAAATAATAAAATTTTCTGCTGATCGAAAGATGATGACTGGTATTTTCATTTTATCTCCCATAGTTTCGCCAAATCTCCCTTGTAATAAATTGACAACACCGGCTAATCTGTCAAACCTACAAATTAACGAATTGAAAAATCATGTTTTCATAAAATAATAGAGGTTAAATAACAAAACTTACCGATGTAATGTGATCTTCGTGTAATTATACGGTTTTCCCACATAATTGCGACATAATTTGACAGCACATACCGACACAATTAATTATTTTTCGAGAACTCGACACCCTGAAGTGATCCAAATGACACTGACGTACGTGAGAAGAGAGTCTACCAAGTTTAGTAGACTTTATTTGGTGGTATTTGTGGTTCTGTACGTGTCAATGTGGCATCTAGACAAGTATATAATCAAAGGTCTAAATACTCGAACGTTCTTTCTAACGAATGGTTAATAAGTCGAAAATTAATTGAATCTTACATTCAATACATACATCGAGTGTTCAAAATATCGAATGTTTATTTGATCGAGCGTTCAACGCATTGCATAATTATTCATTCTATAAGAATATCAATATACTGAAAGGGTACACCCATGTCTTTCGAAAATTAAAATATCTACGGTTAAAATGTCAATGTTCAAAATTAAAATAAAAGATTAAAATGTGATTTATTTGTTAATTTTGTATTTTTCTAATATTCTTTAGAAAAACACTGACATAGTACAGACGCCAGCAGGTCAAGCTGTCCAAAACTGTCAAATTTTCCCAATTGAACATGAATCTTATTCTATAAATTATAGTTGAAAATCTATCAAAGAATTTGACAGATTGGGGTAGCTTGATGTGCTGGCCTCTGTACACTGAGTTTACAGTACACATATTCACATATGTGAATAGTAATTCTATTTTCCTTTTTAGGAAAGATGCCGTTAACGCCTGCTGAACGGTAAAGACTTTACCGAGAGCGTTTAAAATCTAATAATCCACAAAAATGGAAGGAAGTTCAAGAAAAGAATTTGATTAGAACTAAAAATAAATACATACCGATACATCAACTTTCTGAATCTGAAAAAAAAGTAAGGCGAAAGAAATGGCGAAGGTCTAAGCAACAAATAACTGAAGAAAAACCGGATAAAACTAAATTTTGTCGAAAAGTGTATAAACAGAGATATAATAAAATAACACAGGAAAATAAAAAATTAAGATAAAAAGTAAATACATTAATCAGAAAAAATAAAGCACTAAAAAAAACTATATATAGGTACAAAATTCTAAAAGCAGCGCATTCACAAGACAATGAGGATAAAGAGAATATTTCAAATGTAAGAGAACTAACGCCACACTCCAAAACTGAATCCTTTGTTCTTTGAATATTTCGCTTTCAGAAAAGGAAAAATTTAAAAAGGAACTCTTTCATAAAAATACATTGTGCGAATCAATCAAACATCAGTATGAATTAGCGACCAATAATGAGCAAAAAAATAAAATAAAAAATATAATTGATAATAGTTTGGTGAAAAAGTATAGGAATAAAACGAAGCTGGAAGCAATAATTGGGCTAAAAGGTAGAATTCGACTTCCGCCGAAGAAACCGGTGAAACACGAGGCACTCGCACAAAAAAATCGTAACTTTTTCTTACAAGATGACGTTAGCCGCGCTGTCAGCTGGCAAGAAGGAAACGAAGACGGTGAAAAAAAATAAGATGCAAAGACGATACCTCCTAGAGTCAATGAAAAAATTACGCTATAAATTTATCCAAGAAAATAAAATTCTCTTAAGTTTCTTTCTCTTAAGTGTCTTATACCACTTTTACTAGATGTAAGCCTTTTTTTGTATTAAGTCCCAATCTCTCTAGCCGTGAAACATGCGCCTGTAAAAAACATGGAAATATAGAATTTAAATATGCAACACTGAGAAATCTTTCGATAGTGATCTTTAGACTTCAAAATCCACTGTTACAATATTTATCACCAATATAAGTGGTACAAATACTTAAAAGAAAATTTTAGTGTGAATGAAGTTCTAATCCATTGCGACTTCTCGGAGAACTATGCTTGTAAGATGCATAAAGAAATCCAAGCTCTACATTTTGATAGTGTTGTTAGAAGGTTCGAGTCTCCCGAGTCTTTGACTCATTCAAGGCTCGAGTCTCATATGAAGCCTCGAGCCTTATTTCGAAGGCTCGAGCCCAGTCTCGAACCCTAGTTCCGAGGCTCGAGTCGCGACTCGAGCTCTGTTTTAAAGGCTCACTACACAACATTAAAAGTAAACTATAAATTATCCGATTTTACATAAAATGAGAAAATCAGCCCAATGTTACAATGTATCATCAAGTGATTTAAAAAAAGACTATAGTGACATGTTTGATGATAGTGATGCCGAAGCGATTTTTTAAATAAATTTTGACTATCTATGGCATCGCTTGTTGGTCTTTTAATAATAAGAATGTCAATCTAACTATTAGTCAAATTGTGTCAGTTTAAAATACAGATAGTCCATATAAAATCTATTGAACTAAACACAAATTTTATGATTGTTAAATGTAAGATTATTAAGATGTTAAATAAGTTAAAAGTGTAAAATGTAACCCTAAATAAGAAAATATGTTTATATCGTTAAAACAATACGTATAATATTCATTATTTTAATAGTATAGTATTATTCATTATTTTAGTAGTATTTTAACGATATAAAAATATTATTGCAAGACTTTTTTTTTTACCAAATTTTATTTTTTGTTTAAGACACTAAGGGCCACTTGCACCAACTTTTGAAATATGTTTAAATTGAATGTAAACACAAAATGAAAATAGAAAATTGTGTTTAAATACAATTTAAAAACATTTAAGAAGTTGGTGCAAGTGGGCCTAAATAGGTATAGCATTTTAAATTAATTTTGAGTTACTCAGTGACATAAAATTTCTTCAATTCTTATGTGTGATCTTTGCACAAATGTTTAGACTGCGCGCAAGATAAGTCTGCGTGCGTATTTGAACTTCAAGACTATATGTTTGCGCGGACTCTAACATAAAAACTTGTCAAACTATTAAGAAAAATAAAGGTTTTTTTTCTATAATGTTAAATAGATTTTTGAGTCATTAATTGTTAAATATTTAAAAAATAATATGATTAAATTCGTATGTTAAAAATGCTAGACTCCTAAAACCGTTAATTAGTTGTTAAAAGTGAAATTTATGACCACCTTGTTATGCTTTAGATATAAATCTATTTACGAGGTATCTATCTATACCTCGTTTTTTATTTACTTTCTAGGTTTCTTACATGTGATTTTGTCAAATCTTAATATGATTAAACTGATTTACTACTACCAAATTGGTATTTAAATACTTCGTTGTGACTCTGTCCTTACTCTTCATTTTTGTTACTTTTGTGTCACGATAACACAAAATAAACACAAAGGAAATGTACAATAATTTTGAAAACGACCCATAAACACTAGTACAAGAAAGTAGGAGATAATTATTAATCATCAGTTTTTTCTGAACCTCAATAAGAAAAAAATCAGTATCCGGACTCCACTTTAAACTACCTTCCGACCCCTGCCTTAAACTATTAACTCAGATATTTTACACGTATTTAGTTATATCTTGCTATACAAAACTTGCTTATACAACATTATTATTAGTATATGCGAAACCTGAATATAGTTTGTTCAGAATCAGTAACTGAATCGATTCCAATAATTTTTACATCATGTTATATTTTGTCCCAAAAACATTTAAAAAATGTTACGAGTAGGACACCGAGCGACACTAAGTACCTATCCGCAATCATATGCGCGCAACACAGGTCACTGACACTGAGCGCTCAGCGCGGGCGCAGTGCGGCGGGCGGGGCCCGGGGGTGAACCAACCACTTCAGTCGCCCGGATGCTATCGGGTAGTGTACACGTATGTCGCTCCCGTTCAAAAAGTAGGTACATAACGCGAGCGCACGGCATTTCGATTGATCTGTACCTATCGTATGTAAAAAGCATAGGTAGTGTTCGTGTAAGAAATGGTACGTATACTAGCGGTTTGTGGTGATAACGCGAGCGCGCGGCAGTTGTGTTTCGGTTGTCGTGTACCTATCGTATGTAAAAAGCATAAGTGTTCGTGTAAGAAATGGTACGGATACTAGCGGTTTGTGGTGATAAGTGATAACGTATTCCTGGCAGTGCGGCACGAGGAGCAATCTGACATTAAAGTATCGTCACACACATGAACACACGTTTTTATTTGTACCTACAGCCTGCTGTGGTTAAGTAATGCTATGTTTAACAATTTTCATCCATTTTGAACTTACAGTGTTTGGTATAAGGTGCAACATATCGCATTGACTACATTTAATGACTTACGGCTGCATTTACAAATAAAGTACTTATTAATGTCTACCTACACTTGACAAAAATGTGGAAAGTGTGATCAGTTAAATACAATGCAATCGGAAATCGCCGTACGGTTAGGTACCTACTGCCACATTATTATCAATGAGCGCTGCGACGACGCGGGCGCGGGCGCCGCCCGCGCGTCGATGAGCATGTTTTTATACGGACAACCAGGTAAGTTAACAAGCTTATAACTTTGTGATTTTTCATGGTACAGTTTTGAAATTTTGTATATAAATTCTTTACATAAAAATACTAGACACGTGTTTCAGGTTTCGCATATACTAATAATAATGTTGTATATGACAGGTTGAAATATGTAAGTGATAGAAACCATTTCTTATTTGCTAAACCCGGATCCCAAAATACATTATGTGGATATAAAGTATTGGAGAAGTACACTAATGTCAGTGGAGCTTAAAATCCTCAAGCAATTACCACTACAAGGCTACGGAAACATTTGGCTGCATAAAACACTTGTTTGCACCACACAAATGTTTCATATGAAAGAATCAATTTTTAACAATAGGTAATTTTATTGGGTACTCAGGCTCTGCAAAGGCAAAACTATAGATTGCCTGATGATGTGTATCAGATAGCTAAATTATCCAAACCCTTGTTGCTAATGTAGTGGTGACGCCGATTTAGATTTAGAACAGGATTTATTACAACATACAAATGAAGGCAATGAACAAAATGATGATATAGTGGAATACGAAGGAAAACACCTACAAATGAGACGACCATTAGCGACGATGTACATGTCAGTACATCAAAGAAAACTCAGCTTTATGATATTACGAATGCTACAGAAATTATAACAAAGAAAAACGAAACCTTATTCCTACACCACAAAGTTTTTTAAGAAAAACATAAAAAATAAACTAACCAAAACGCCATGAATGTGAAGAACATCTGCATTCTGCACAAAAAGATTGGTTAAAAATTAAAGTTTTTTGTACAAAATACATACACAAAAGGATATAAATAGACGTGTGTATAACTTTAACAGATCAAGCAAATAGGTAGCCACACTAACTACTGCATATTATTTTTTAGTTTTTTAACAGAAGTGATATCCATTTCAAATAAGAATAGGCTCACGTTTGGACGAAATCTCTCGCAACCTAATAAATTAAGTCTATTAGTTACAAAACCGCAATGTTCATAAAAGTAAAAATGAGTTAAGCATGGTAAAAAAATCCATAGATAAAATAAATCATTTTTATATTATCATTTTGCAAAATCTCTTTTGTATGAGGAAGTTCCTTCGTATTGTTACGCCGGATACGTAATAGAACGACTGAGATGGCTAACGAAGGTTCTAGAAACGCGTGGAAGTTTAATCTCGACACTCGCGTAGGTATAGGTAGGTACTTATATCTATAAGTGCCTATAACAATACCTCAAGGACACGCGGCTCGCGACACAATAGGCCGAGGTCAACGCCCGCGAAACAATAGGCGCGCGAGTACCAGTCAGAGGACGCGGAAGAGGACGAGGAGGCCGCGGAGGACAAAGACGTGGAGAATTGGCCCTATTACTTGATAGGCCACAAGATGGACAGCAGCAGCAAGACGCTGCGTTGGACGGAATTAAGGAGTCGGACGAAGAAGAGGAGCCGGAGCCGGCCCCAGCCGCACCGAGGCACCGACCAACAGCCAACCTTTTAGGCTGGCGCGCGCCACAGCCACTGAATAAGAACCAAGCCGCTAACTTAAGGATGATTCTAAACGATATAGATGACATTGAGTTCACAAACCAACGTTATCGGATCCACACTCGGCTTTTTGAGTTCGTGTTCAATAAGATTAGAGAGGCGAAGAGATACAAGCTTCTCCAGAATTGTTACGAGCTGGGGTTCGGGATAAATTTTTAGAATTTACTAAAAAGGTGTTAAGCCATGGAGGCAACACAGTCAACGAAGCAACTCGACGCAGACGCGCCGCCAGCTGTCGCTAAGAAGATACCCTTTCAGAGAAAGAAGCCCAATCTCCCTTCAAGAGAGCCGCCGAAGCCAAAATATCTATCAACAACATCTACACCACTAACGAATGATCCGCTTTAACAGAAGGTGAACATGGCCTCACGAACTCGGAGGGGACAAGAGTTTTCAATGCAGACGCTTCAGGATACGTCGCACTTGTTGAGAGAGAGTACCAAGCATTCGGCGATTGTGATAAATACGTCGTAAAGGAAGTCCCACCCAGCGCATTTGCGTACTATCACCATATCTTATGGTGGTATCGCGTGGCCTTGATGGCCAAGCAAAGAGGAGAGGCAAGTCATGACCAGGATCGTTTGATCCAGTTTGTCGATGGCTACGACGTAGTGTTAGGGGCAGGAGCAGCCACGTACCTAGCGGGCATGGGTGATTACTGCGACGTCACAGGTGTCAACCACTACCTCAAAGCTTCAGAGCCGGGAGATGATGGCCACTTTGGTCTAATTGATGAAAGAACGCATCGCGACTACGAAACTAAGATCGCGCCAGCAGTTTCGATCAACAGAATCCTTTCGGACATAGGAGTGACGAGGGATCGTGACGACGAGGAAATTAGGATGCTACTCCTGTGGTAAGAAAGGCCACGTTAAGGTTGGTTGCTGGAAAGGTCGTGTACGGAAGGAGGATCGACGTAATGAGGAAAGGAATAGGTCGGCCGCTCCGAGATGTCACCTCTGCGGAGAAAGAGGTCACCTCCGGATGAGTTGCCCGAAACGAAGATCTAGTGAGAGGTTCCCGAGCAGACCTTGCTTTGAAAATTGGAGGATGAACGGAAATGGCAAGTACACTGATGACCGGAAAGAGGCTGTAGTACTGGTACCCATGCGAACTTTAAGAACAGTTAGTGAAGTACGAAAAGGAAGTTCAGAGCACGTCAGACAGTCAGGACAACAGACGTCCGAGGAAACGAAGACACGCTACGACTGAAAGACGAACAACAAAGGCTTCAACGAAGGTTCACTAGTGTGGCTACATAACCCGGTGCGCAGCAAAGGAAAGTCACCTAAGTTACAGCCAAAATGGGACGGTCCCTATCGAGTCGTGACTAAGATCAACGATGTCACCTACCGAATACAAAAGGGACAAAGAGGTGCTGCGAAGATCGTTCATGTGGATCGCCTAGCACGATATCACGGATCTAATAATGCTCGGGACGAGCATGTCTTAGGAGGGGGCAGTGTTACGCCGGATACGTAATAGAACGACTGAGATGGCTCACGAAGGTTCTAGAAACGCGTGGAAGTTTAATCTCGACACTCGCGTAGGTATAGGTAGGTACTTATATCTATAAGTGCCTATAACAATACCTCAAGGACACGCGGCTCGCGACACAATAGGCCGAGGTCAACGCCCGCGAAACAATAGGCGCGCGAGTACCTACTCGTATTTTTTGTAGCATTTTCGGGATTATTCGATTCTGGAACTTTCTGAGCCATATAAATAGCGGTCCTAAGGGGCCGGCAAGGCAGTTCAATTGTGGACACGGACAAGTGAAGATCGAAGCGAATTACGAAGTGACTACAGTGCGATAGTGAATTGTGAAGTGAACTAGTATAGCGACATACTGGTGATTTGTGTTTTGTATTCGTGTGAGCAATTAAAGTTTTGATTGTTATCGGTTAAATTGGTGTCATTTAATTTATCGCGAACCCCAGCTCGTAACAATTGGTGTCAGAAGTGGGCTAAATTATGCCAGTTCTACCGAAGGAAGATACGGACGGTATTCGTACCAGAAGTCAGCGGCAGCAAGAGATGGACCAGAGACGGTTTGGAGATTCTCCGTCACAACCTTCGGGCTCTCGGCAGCCGACGTTAGATCCAGTCGCTGGTCCGTCTGGAGCCCTTCCAGCGCCTACCGTTGACTTGTCAGCTTTAATGGCGCTGATGCAGGATGCCACCTGGTATTCTACTCGATCCGCCGAGACCAGCTCAGCAACCACCACCCCAACAAGCTCACGTACCAGTCAGAGGACGCGGAAGAGGACGAGGAGGCCGCGGAGGACAAAGACGTGGAGAATTGGCCCTATTACTTGATAGGCCACAAGATGGACAGCAGCAGCAAGACGCTGCGTTGGACGGAATTGAGGAGTCGGACGAAGAAGAGGAGCCGGAGCCGGCCCCAGCCGCACCAAGGCACCGACCAACAGCCAACCTTTTAGGCTGGCGCGCGCCACAGCCACTGAATAAGAACCAAGCCGCTAACTTAAGGATGATTCTAGACGATATAGATGACATTGAGTTCACAAACCAACGTTATCGGATCCACACTCGGCTTTTTGAGTTCGTGTTCAATAAGATTAGAGAGGCGAAGAGATACAAGCTTCTCCAAGTCCCAAGGAATACACGCGAAATATTCTTCCTTCATAAGGACACGTGAGCTTGACGTGCTACGCCGAAAAGGCGCGGGAAAATTGTGAAAATAGAACAATGAAGTGGTTATGACGGTCCGTCAACCCTCCGCGGCGGTTGGCATCACACTGGGTAGTTTTTGGCACTAAACCGACTTATCAAGCCAGTGGTTTTGCAGTTATAACACAGCTGCATTGTGATCATATTTGTCAAAAGAATTTCTATATTGAGAGAGCGTGATATGGAAAATGGGAAATGTGCCACTGGTGGCCTTGTTCCACTGACGTCGACGATAATTACCGATACACAAGTACACACCTGGCGTTTAACATTCGTCAGGTTGTGGAGGATCTCATATTTTAATGTAAGCTGTAGGAAATATAGCCTTCCATACGTCTAGTATAGTAATAAACAGTGTCGCCATACGATTACCATCTGTGGAGAAATATGGCACCGACCTATGTTAGTTGCTCTTCCCACGACAGTCTTATGGGCCAACTAAAGTGTCTAACGGATTAAACACGCTTTTATAAGCTTGGCAAGCATCGTGTCATCATATTATATGACTGCTTGAATATCACTTATCATTGGCAAGCACAAACACTTTTTTAACTTGACGACGTCTCGCGTCTGTGGCCTAGCGGTTCGAGTTTCAGACTGCTGATCCTACGAGGTCGTAGTTTCAATTTCAATAGGACACAAATATTTATATGATGAGCATATATTGATTTCTGACATTTACGCGAATATTATACATTGAAATAAAACTACTTTTTACGGATTTTATCGCGTATATTGATATTATTAATCCCGACGTTTCGGACCCTTTACAGCGTCCATGGTCACGGGTAGACTGAGGTGGTGGGCGTCTTGATGATATAATTACTGACAGCTACCCTACATTTTTTATTGTTACATGATCAATGACATTTATTACTAATTATTAATTAAAACTAGATGGAGCCGGCATTTCCTAGCTGACGACCTCTGAAAAGAAACGCCGAAACAAACTCAGAGAATCATGGTCTCTTTTAAAGTAAAAATATTCAATGATCATGCTTTAGTTGTTAATTATTGGCAATCCGACGTCGGGATTAATAATATCAATATACGCGATAAAATCCGTAAAAAGTAGTTTTATTTCAATGTATAATATTCGCGTAAATGTCAGAAATCAATATGTTAGCCAGTACGGACTGTCTATTGCAAATAAAATACGTCGGTTGGAAGATCTCATGACGAAGCGTGCAAGATTTATAACATCTTTAAATTTCTTGAAGAGATGCAGAGACAACAGCATCATTCCTACGTGTGCTAAAATATCTCCAAGAAAAGACATACGAGGAAGCGCTAAGATCTTCTACCAGGCGAGTATAAAGTTATTACTACAGCAAATTCAAAACACGCCATCCGATTTACATTACATTAACATAGATATCGACAGTGCATCCAGGGACTTAAAAACAGATTTATCAACATTTGATTTTAATAATTGCATAAAATTACTAGATGTGCGTGAGTCATCAAAATATAACGAATGCAAACATAGACAAGTAAACAAATTCGAAAAACTTTGGTTAAAATCAAATGTCAATGTCACTAAAGGGAACTGAACGCACCCGCCCCCCGCGACCGCGAGCTAATCACGCGCAGTTGTCAATCTGTCAAAACATAACCTGGATGATAACACGGTTCAAGTGCTAGCAAAAGGCCTAAATTTCGCTATAACACCTCGTAATATACCGGTAGAAAGCATAATTTGCAATGTGGAAGAGTGCCTGTATAAAAATAATATAAATAAACATGATTTAGAAGCGATACGGCAAGACATTTCGTCAGTAGTACGTCGTAGTAAACCGCCCAAACTAAATCTAACTAAAAACCAATTTCTTGCGCTAAAAGACCTTCGCAACAGGCCTGAATTAACTATTCTACGTGCAGATAAAGGTAATGCTACGGTGGTAATGGACACATCAGATTATAATGATAAAATACAAGACCTTTTATCGGATGTCAGTACATACAAACTAGTGAAAACAGATCCAACAACTAAAACTTTGAAATTAACTAGTGATTTGATAAAAAAGCACTCCGACACATTAAATCTAGATGTCAAATATTTAGTTCCTAGTTGCGCTAAACCACCAAAACTGTATGGGCTGCCAGATACACAAAACAAATGCTCCGTTGCGTCCAATAGTCAGCCAAATCGACTCACCAACCTCTAGATTGGCTCAACACTTAGCCAAAGTACTCACTACACTAAGAGGGAACACGGCAGCACATGTGAAGGACTCATACCATTTTGTCAGTGAAATAAAACACCTACATCTCACCGACAATGAAACTATGGTCAGTTTTGATGTTCAGTCATTATTTACATGCTTACCTGTTGAAGACTGCATCAGAATTGTATCTAGGAAACTAGTAGAGAATAACATGCCTATTGAATATGCTGAACTATTAAAACATTGCCTAACCTCTGGCTATTTGTTGTGGAATAATCAATTCTACACGCAGGTAGATGGGGTAGCAATGGGCTCTCCGGTATCTCCCATTATTGCTGATATTTTTATGGAAGATTTTGAGGAGATTGCCTTACAATCTGCTCCTGTAACACCTAGGTTCTATAAGCGATATGTAGATGATACTTTCACCATATTACCATCTAACAAAGTAACAGCATTTCTAGATCATCTCAACTCCTTACATTCAAAAATTCAATTTACTATGGAGTCAGAGGCTAATAACTCTTTACCTTTCTTAGATGTTTTAGTAATTCGTAATCATAACAACACCTTGAGTCATACTGTGTATCGAAAGAAAACCCATACAGACAAATACCTAAATGGTGAATCGCACCACCACCCAACACAGTTATCTACCGTCGGTAAATCTTTGTTTCAGAGAGCACATGGGATCTGTGATGAGCAACACCTGGCTGCTGAGCTTCAACATGTCAAGCAAGTCCTGCATGACAACAAGCTCCGAATACCGCGCCCTTGCCACAGAAACCGTGTGAAACGTGCCACAGTTGAGCGCTTACCTGCCGTACTACCATATGTTAGAGGAGTCACCGACAAAATTGGCTACATCTTGAAGCGTGCTTCAATTAAAACATACTTCAAGCCGCTGAAGAAGATCAGTCAGTTCTTACCATCTGTCAAGTGCCATATACCTCTACAAGATGCGGGCGTATACAAGCTTGATTGTGATTGCGGTCTCTCATATATAGGCCAAACTAAAAGAAGCATAGGGACCCGCGTAAAAGAACACATCGCCGACGTCAAACACCGCCGTTCCAAGAAGTCAGCAGTTTGTGAACATACTCTTGACAAGGCCCAGCAATATATCAGATTTGATAAACCACAAATACTTGCGAAGGAAAGTCGATACCTACCCAGGATGATTCGTGAGGCTATTGAAATTAAAAAACATCCAAATTTCAATAGAGAAGATGGCTGGGTCTTACCACCTGCTTGGAATCCTGTTATAGATTCTATTAAACCAAAATCCAGGCCTACAACTGCAAGACCAAAGGATACTGTGAGCACGTTTCTTCTCAGAGGTCGTCAGCTAGGAAATGCCGGCTCCATCTAGTTTTAATTAATAATTAGTAATAAATGTCATTGATCATGTAACAATAAAAAATGTAGGGTAGCTGTCAGTAATTATATCATCAAGACGCCCACCACCTCAGTCTACCCGTGACCATGGACGCTGTAAAGGGTCCGAAACGTCGGGATTAATAATATCAATATACGCGATAAAATCCGTAAAAAGTAGTTTTATTTTAATGTATAATATTCGCGTAAATGTCAGAAATCAATAGCATAGTTATGATGATAATCCTTGGCTTGCTGTTGATATTGGCAGTTTATTTTGCTTACAAATGTTACAAAAATTGCCATGAGGCATGGATTGATGATAGAATCATTCGCCAATCTTTGAGGAGAACATTTACCCGGCGAGGACGTCGAGGAGCTGCAGATGTAACCAGGTGTTCGACGTGTACCAGGACAAAGCCTACCCAGTACATGGACGATTTCGAGCTAAAACCGAGTGGGTAAGAACTGAGAGCTGTGCTTAGTGCCACCATGTGTTAAAATTGTGTACAAAAATTGTGTTATGCTGTGCGCGTAAACGTAACTCAACGAGAAAAGTGCGTCTCCCAATGGTAACCGATTTATGTAACTTTTATTTGTATTTTAAGTATATTATCCTTTTTAGTTAAGATGACATATTATGGCCCATGAACTTAGTAATATATTGGAGAAGTTAAGAGTAATTAAAGAGAGTTTAACTAAATTGAGTTATGAAAAAAGAACGCCTGATCGTTTAAAAGAAAAGTTCAATGAGGCAACTGTTGCGTATAATAGTTACACTGTATTATTTCCAAGTATTAAAAAGCAAATAGAAAAGAGAGTTAAGTGCAGAAAGTTTTTCATTAATTAAATCTTATAGTGATAGGATTAAAGAATTATATTTAGAGATTAAGGAATTTTGTCATAAATTACATATACGTGTAGCTGATAAACCTAGTAGCGAAACATTTAGTATGACATCAAATAACGAAAAGGACTCCAAAATGGAATTTAATTTAAAAACAGCTTTAAGTTTGTTAATCATCAACGAGACAATTAATTGACGGTATTGACTACTATAGTTCTACTTTGAATGGTCAACAATGTAAATTAAATTTGATAAACTTTGTTTTAAAGAGTCGTCTTTCTCAATCCGCGAAGTTGAAACTTAATACAAGTTATACAACCGTAGATGCATTATTAGCTGATATGCGTACGATTTTTTTACCTAAAAAGAGTTCCGTAGCGTTACAAAATAAACTACAATCTGTTCGGCAAGATGGAAAATCAATTGATGATTACGGCAAAGAATTGACGGAAATATTCATGGATTTGACTATAGCGCAAGCCGACGGCAATACGCAAAATCTAAAAATTTTACAGCCCTTGAATGAAAAGCAAGCAATCAAACGTTTTGCCGACGGGTTGCGCAATAGGCGTCTTAGCACTATAATAGCTGCACGAAATTTTGACTCATTGAAGGACGCGGTGCAGGCAGCGATAGATGAGGAAATTGCGTTGCCATCTCAGTCGGGAGATATTTTAACCTATAATAAAAATCGTAATAACTATCATAAACCTACATATTACAGAGGTAACTTTAATTCTGGGACTACTCGTCAGTTACGAGGTGCTTCTACTTATAATAACTTTAGCAGACCAACCATGCACCGTGGTGCTACGTTCTACCGAGGCCGTGGTCGTGCCTTCGAGAATCATGTACGAGGTCCTTCAACATCATACCGAGGTAAGTACTCGAACTATAATAATAGGTACAATAATAATTATAGGGGTCATCGAGGGACATGTCAAAGTCCAAATATTCGTGTATTGAACGATGAACCCACTAATGACAATTCGCCTGTGGAACAAAGCAATTTTTTTCGTGAATAATGATTTTATTTGTGCAAGCGATAGTACTTGTTGCATTGATTTTTATGTACATAAATATAACTATTCATTTCTAATAGATACCGGCGCATCCATCTGTGCTATTAAATATAAACATGTTCTTGGATTAAACATTCCACTCCATAAAGAGAGCATTAAAATAAACGGAATAGGTGGTTCAATAGAAGCAATCGGATACGTTTATTTAACACTTAGTAACTGTTATGATTCGCCAGGTCATTCATTCGAACATAAGTTTTATGTTTTTAATTCCTTGCCTTGTAAGGCACGTGCTATTTTAGGACAAGATTTTCTTTCAAAATTTAATGCTATTTTAAATCTTAATTGTTTTACTTTGACACTAAATAATAACATTATTTTACCTTTAAGATCAAGTTCCCATTGTTTTATTTTACCGCCAAGATCAGAATCGATACATTATATACAAACTACGTTTACAGAAGAATGCCTAGTTTGTTCCTCGGAATTACAGGAAGAAGTATTTCTTGCTAGTACGTTAGTAAAGCCTATAAATGGCTTGATACCTATTTTGATTTTAAATACAAGCGAAAAGGAGATTTGTCTTGACAATATTCAACCGAGTATACAGAATGTTAGCGAATATAATGTATGTACTTTTAATCAATGTAAAGCTGTCAATTCGGATCGTGTAAAAAAATATTTAGTTTATTAAATTTAAAACATTTGAATGATGAAGAGCAAGTAACTATTGAAAACATATGTGCGAAATTTTCAGATATATTTTTATTACCAGGAGATAAGTTAACCACAACAAACATTTATAAACACCAAATTAGTTTAAAACCTAATACTCAGCCTGTATTTAGTAAACCCTATAGAATTCCATATTCCCAAAAACGTGAAGTAAATGATCAGATTAGTAATATGTTACGAGAAGGCATAATTGAGCCATGTCAGTCTGAATGGTCTAGCCCATTGTTACTGGTTTCAAAAAAAATTGATAGTTCAGGCAATAAGAAGTGGCGATTGGTAATTGACTACAGAAAATTAAACAATAACATCCAAGATGATAAATTTCCTCTCCCTAATATTACCGAAATTCTCTTTCAGGAGCTATATACTTTTCTACTCTAGACCTTTCTAGTGGTTATTATCAATGTGACCTTGACCCCGAAAGTCGAAAATATACAGCATTTTGTTCGGGTCAATATAAAATTTCAAATAACAGTAACACAGACAATAATTGTACTGCTTCCGTTTCAGGCCAATATCAAATGACAAGTATGCCTATGGGGTTGAAAACAAGCCCTAATGCTTTTTCAAAAATGATGACTGTTGCTATGTCAGGGTTAACTTTCGAGAAATGCCTAGTTTATTTGGATGACCTTGTCGTTTTTGGAAACTCTTTACAAGGTCACGCTAAAAATCTCATTGATGTTTTTACTCAATTACGTCAGGTCAATTTAAAGTTAAATCCCCTTAAATGTAATTTCCTTAAAAAAGACATTTTATATTTAGGACATATCATATCCGGTGAAGGTGTTCTACCTGACCCTAAAAAAATTCAAGCGTTGAGCGATTGGCCAGTTCCTAACAATGTAGAAGAATTGATAAGATTTGTAGCGTTTGCGAACTATTATAGGAAATTTATCAAAAATTTTGCGTTTATAGCGTATCCCCTAACTCGTTTAACTAAGAAAAATACGTCATTTATATGGGATGAAAAATGTTAGAATGCATTTTTAAAGTTAAAATCTATTATATCTTCACCTCCTATACTTCAATATCCGGATTTTTCGACAGACCATAAGTTTATATTACAAACGGATGCTTCGCAACATTCATTGGGCGCCGTCTTATGTAACGAAAATAATAAACCTATAGCGTTTACTGTGGGGTAATTAAGTTCAGCTTTATTTAGGTTTCTACTTGAAACCTAAATAAAGCTGAACTTAATTACCCCACAGTGGAAAAAGAGCTGTTAGCAATAGTTTGGGCTGTGAAGCATTTTCGCTCTTATTTATATGGTAGGACTTTTATTATTCAAACCGATCATAAACCACTTATTTGTTTATTTACTATGCGAGATCCCTCTAGTCGTCTCATGAAATTTAGACTTTTACTTGAGGAATACGATTTCATCATAAAGTACATAAAAGGATCAGACAATATTATAGCTGACTCAATGTCACGCCTACCTATCACATCGACAGACTTAAAAACTATGCATGAAAGCATTATCTCTGTTATGACACGTGCACAACGTAAAAAACATTTTGACCTTCAGGATTCTCCGAATGCTATGGTTCCTACTGACGATTGGCCTGCGCAACCAAAAGTTGTAGAAATTCATAGTAAACCGAGAAATTCTGTGGAACTGAAATTTATTGATAAATATAAACTAAATAACTTACGTAAGTCTAATGAAATTGAGTTAGAGAATAAAGTGTTTTGTTATTCATCATCAAGAATGACTTTGTTTATAAATCCAGTATCCCAATCACAACTGACGCCAGCCGCTTTTGTGAGGGAACTGAGATATATTTGCGAGAAAATAAATGTACTTGAATTAATTTTTATAAGATGTAAAATGTATGACGAATTTATAGAAAAAATAATTAAAGAAATTAAGACTTATACTAATTGGTCCGGACCGCGATTATGTATATTAAACAATGTTAAAATAATTGGGAATAAAGACGACCAAAAAGTAATATTGAATGATTTTCATCTTCTACCAACTAGTGGCCACGCTGGTATAAGACGAATGAATAAAAATATCAAGAAATATTACTTTTGGCCAGGTCTTGAACGCGATGTTAAGGAACTTATTAAGAAATGTGAGAAGTGCCAAAAGCAGAAACATAATTCTCATTACATTAAGGAACCCATGGTAATAACAATTACTGCGAATTCTGCAATGGAAAAAATTTTCCTTGACGTAGTAGGTCCTTTAGATAAAGATGACTACAATTATTCGTATATACTGACTATCCAATGCGAATTAAGTAAATACGTAGAGGCATATCCTATGTTTTCTAAAAGTTCAAATGAGATAGCGAAAAACTTTGTTAATCATTTTTTACTCCGTTTTGGGATACCAGATAGAGTCGCGACTGATAGGGGTTCTGAATTTTTGTCATCAATTTTCCAGGAAACTTGTAAATTATTAAATACAGGGTGTTTGGCGCATGGACCGACAAAAATTTTTGGGGGTTTGGTGTGGCCATGTACTAGTTTTCACCCTTAGACCCAATGTCCTATATGTCACTGTATTCGAGAAACGATTTTTTTTGGTTTTTTTTTAAATTACCAGAACTATCACCTTTAAAACGTTATAACTTTATAGTCTGTAGTTGTATTTACACCAAATCACTTTTATTGCGTTCTCTGGTGTATTATTATTCTAAATAAAACATAAATTCATAGCACTACATGTAAAAAAATACTTGTCAAGCTTCCAAACTCTTAAAAATGAAATAATGTATGAAAAATTACAAATTCAAAATTAATTATAAAAAAAAGTCAAAGCTTTTTTGAACTTCATTTAATTTAAAAAGAATGCCTACTTAATACCATTTCCAACGATATGCCTCATGGCCTTGAAATCATTAATAATGTCGTCAAAATCAAAGCAGGAACGAACACGCACTCTAACAACGAACCCGTTTGATAGAACAATGGTGAGCAGGTAAACAGCCTGTCTCTTTCTTACGCATGAAAAATATCTCTTGTCTTTGTCTATCATTGGGTTGGAGTTTGTGACGTGTCCTTGTTTAGTCAAGATTTGACTATCTCTGCTATCGGAACTGCCCGTGTATTTCACGTTTTCCTAGTTCAGTTATTTTTTTGTTAAAGTTTGTTTTTGTTAAGTTTTATTTGTTGAACTGTTCTGTTAAACTGTTGGTGTGTTAGTATTCACCGTACTTGTTACGATGCCTAACTTCAGTAACGAAGAGTATGCTGACATGTTGTTGGCTTATGGCAGCGCTAATTGTAACGCTCGTGAAGCGCGTAGGATTTACCAGCAGCGATATCCTAACCGGCGTGTACCACACCACGAGACGTTTGCTACAACCTATCGACGTCTGAGGGAGACTGGAAACATAAATTTCCAAGAGCCTCGAGTTAATGTGAGGCAACATAATGTTGCAATTGATGAAAACATTCTGCAAGCTTTTGATGAGGATCCAACGACAAGTATTCGAGTTGTAGCTGAAAGACTTGACTTGTCGGTTTGGAAAGTTTGGTCAGTTCTTCGGGAAAATGGCAAGCATGCGTATCACTACACTCCTGTTCAAGGTACGTTTAGTTTATTTATTTTATTAGGCGGAATCATGAGACTGAATTTTGAACCAGTTATCCTCGACCTTATTGTACTGAAATTTTGGATACAAAAAAACTTGTATTTTAAAATGGTTTTAACGATACATTTATTTTAATCGTTTACAAATATCCTTGTAGCTTTACTGGTTCGTTTTTCAAATAAATACCTAGTAACTTTAATGTTTTCTAATTTTAACTTTTAAATTTATGTTAGTTTTTGCCATTCAAAAAGTCATTTATTCATTGTGGGTGACATTCTTTTTTCTTAGGTCGGTTTACAGAAGAAAATAAAAATCGCGTTTGTACCATTCTTTAACACGTTAACCGCCGTAGTAGAACGGTCAAAATTTACATTATTTTTTTTTGGTGCTCCTGGATTTAGTTTAATAAGATATGGATTTATGTCTAGTTTAGGCTGCAATCGTATGTATACTTTATGAAATAATCACAAAAAACCCCATGAGGTCACCGATGCCCTACGCGGCGCTGTGATGTCGAAAATTGCATTTACGTTATTTTGGCGCCAGATAGGTCACACCTCCGGTCACCCGCCCCCGCAGTCGAATACTTGCACTCAAGTGGGATGCACGTCAATTTGTTTTTTATTTAGTATTCGCGTGTTCGTTTTCTATGATGGATTTTGACGGTTTTGATATAGTAGATTTAGACATATCTCAAGAAGATTTGCATCGTATTGACTTATTAGAAGCCAGTATTTTCCGTGAGATTGAAGAAAGATGTTCGGAGGAAAAATGCGAAGAGGAAAGCGAAGACGAAATCATCCATCCACCGAAACGACGTGCACGAGTTGTTATTAACAGTGATTCGGAAAGTGACAAAGATTGTGTGGAAGACATGGTTCGAAGTCAAATCGACAAGCTTCGGGATATCTCGATTCAAAGGTGGGCAGAGCCAAGAGGTCACCAACCATCTGTAATCGCGTTTACGGAACCTACAGGTGAGAATTTTGTACACCTACTAACTTTTGCCCACGGCTCCGCCCGCGTAGAATTTGGTTATAATTGTAAATTGTTTATCCCGCGGGAACTGCTTATATTTTACCCAAAACTAGCCTTTGTCCACCCTGAAAGTTCATCTATACTTCTTCTATATACTATATTATATAATAATCTATACTAATATTATAAATGCGAAAGTAACTCTGTTTGTTTGTTACCTTTTCACGACTAAACGGCTTATTGGATCGTAATGAAATTTGGCAAGGAGATAGATTGTATCATGGGGAAGGACATAGGCTATATTTTTTCTATCACACACTCCAAAGTTTCTACGCGAACGAAGTCGCGGGCAACAGCTAGTAATTATTATAAAGCTGAAGTGTTTGTTTGTTTGTTTGGATGATCGCGCTAATCTCAGAAACTACTGATTTGAATTGAAAAATTACATTTGTGTTGGATAGTCCATTTATCGAGGAAGGCTTTAAAGTATACAACATCACGCTACGACCGTTAGGAGCCGCGCAGCGGGTGACACCGATTTATTATCTATAAACTTTTTGTTTCAGGCATGAAAGAACCGTTTGCAAGTCAGCTTCGAAACAGACCACCTGGAGAATATTTTAGTTTAGTTGTCCCAGATAAAATCTTTGAAAATATTGCCATACAAACTAATTTATTTGCTGAACAAGCGGGTCAAAGTTCCAAACCTTCATCACGCTCACATTCATGGAAACCAACCACGACCAATGAAATAAAACAAGTTTTTGGATTAATCCTTTACATGGGCCTCGTCAAACTTCCAAAAATAGTAGACTATTGGAGTAAAGACAAAATCTTTGGTCAAAGGTTTCCTGGAACTGTGATGAGCAGAAACAGGTTTGAACTGATCTTAAAAAATCTACACTATGTAAATAATGAAACCGCAGATAAATCGGATCGTATTTACAAAATTCGGCCTCTTATAGAAGCTCTCAACGAAACATTCCAGAAAAGCTATGCTCCGAAAGAAGATGTATGTGTGGACGAAAGTCAAGTCCCATTTCGGGGCCGTATTATATTCCGCCAGTACAATAAAAGCAAAAGACATAAATATGGGATGAAATTATTTAAGCTTTGCACCTTACCTGGATATACGTGTAAGCTACAATTATACGCAGGCAAAAACCATGAATTGTTGAATACATCTCCTACTAATGTGGTCATGGGTCTATGTGATGGACTACTAAATTTAGGGCATACTGTATCAACTGATAATTGGTACACAAATCTTGAGCTTGCAAATCAATTACTTGACAATGATACTCACCTGGTTGGAACCTTGAGAAAAAACAGAAGAGGATTACCAAAGCAAGTAATTGAAGCCAAACTCAAACCAGGTGAGTCAATAGCGAGGGAAAATGAGCGGGGTATATGCGTCTTAAAATGGAAAGATAAGAGGGATGTGCTTATGCTGTCCACTAAACATTCTAAAGGGTTCAAAACTGTCATGAAAAAAGGAAAGATAGTTCGAAAGCCAAAGATGGTTTATGCATATAACATGGCAAAAGGTTCAGTCGATCTTAGTGATCAAATGAATGCCTATTCATCTCCATTAAGAAAGACTGTAAAATGGTACAAAAAGTTGGGAATAGAATTAATTTTGAACACTGCTTTGATGAACTCTTGGGTGATGTTCTGTGAGAATAATAAAACTAAAATGGGGATTGTAGAATTTCGAAGGCAGTTGGTGGAAGATTTGACTGAGACAGAAAATAAAACTGCTGAAGAGGTTGAAAGACCTAAAAGGCTAAGGCATAACCTAACTTGCCAGAAATAAAACAAAAAAAGTTTCAACATTTTGCAATGAATGCGAAAATAAACCGCATTTGTGTTTACAGTGTTTCAACAAGATCCACAAGAAGTAACGTATTTTCTTTATTATAATTAGCAATTTAATTATTGTTATTCATTTTCTAATAAATATTTTCATTACTTACACAATTACTGTATTTATTATTTAATTTTATTACCTTACCCAATATATTGTAAAATAGCAGAGGCTTTTTTCAGTTTTCTCAGAAACTACATAAGCATTTTAAAAAAATATTTTACTGTTAAAAAGCCTACAAAAATGGTAATATAATAAGCTACGTAAAATGTTTAAAACGAATAGTTATGTTTCACTTAAAACCCAAACCTCCGCATCCATGAACGAGTTCGCCGAAAACTGCAGATTTTTGTATGTGAATTTAACAAATTTCAAGGTAAACGAAAACCATTGTGCGCACATATTCTACAGCGCCGCAGCGGTCACACGCATACACAAAATCTACGGAATAAGTGTCCTACGGCTCACAAAATAGGTTTGAAAACAGGTCTGCCTTGAGGTCACCGGTGACCTACGAGGCGCCTAAATACTGGGCAGGGTCAGGTCACCGGTGACCTACGTGGCGATGAACGTGTTAATCGATTGTTCTAGGTCTCATAGATGATGATCACAGGAGACGGCTGGATTTTTGCCGATTTATGATGCATACGGACGTAGAAGATACAAATTTTCTAAAAAGAATTTTGTGGACTGACGAATCCAATTTTAATCACGAGGGAATTGTGAATCTCCACAACCTTCACCATTGGGCGCAAAAAGGACAAAATCCCCGCAAGAAAAGACAAAGTTCCTTTCAAACTAAGTTTAGTGTAAACGTTTGGGCGGGGGTTATTGGAATACACCTGATCGGTCCACACTTCTTACCAGAGCGCCTGACCGGAGAAAATTATTTGAATTTTTTACTCGACGATTTACCTGAATTGGTATTACCAGTATTAGACGGAGAACCAATTATTTTCCAAAATGATGGCTGTCCAGCACATTACCAGCGAGACGTACGAGAACATCTGAACAACTGTTTTCCAAACTCATGGATTGGAAGAGGCGGCCCAATTCCTTGGCCTGCAAGGTCACCAGACCTGACGCCCTTGGATTTTTATGTCTGGGGGCGTGCAAAAGAAATTGTGTACGCGACTGAAGTACCCACAAGAGAAATTTTAATCGAACGAATAAATAACGCCTTTGAAATTATGAAAGCAGAAATGCGACTTAGGACGACGACTGTAGAAATTAGAAAAAGATGCCGTGTATGCATTCGCAACGGAGGCAGTCATTTCGAACCTGATTTGTAACTTAAATTTAATTAAAACATTTTAAAACATTTTTGTGTTTTCATTATCCTGACACTGGTTAATGTGTACCTTTAGGTTTTATGACCACATTATTAATGATTTCAAAGCAATGTGGCATATCGTTGGAAAGGGTATTAAGTAGGCATTCTTTTTAAATTAAATGAAGTTCAAAAAAGCTTTGACTTTTTTTTTTATAATTATTTTGAATTTGTCATTTTTCATACATTATTTAATTTTTAAGAGTTTGGAAGCTCGACAAGTATTTTTTTTACATCTAGTGTTATAAATTTATGTTTTATTTAGAATAATAATACATCAGAAAACGCAATAAAAATGATTTGGCGTAAATACGACTACAGACTAAAAATTTATAACGTATTAAAGGTGATAGTTCCGGTAATTTTTAAAAACAAACAAAAAAAATCGTATCTCGAATACAGTGACATATAGGACATTGGGTCTATGGGTGAAAACTAGTACATGGCCTCACCAAACCCCCAAAAATTTTTGTCGGTCCATGCGCCAAACACCCTGTATAACTACTATTAACTCTACTGCATACCATCACCAAACAATAGGCTCTTTAGAGAATACTCATAAGAATTTAGGTAATTTTTTAAGAATACAAACCGATAACCATTCGAATTCATGGAGTACATGGTTACCCTACTGGTGCTTTGCCTACAATACGTCTGTTCACACTGCTACCAAATTTACCCCGTATGAGTTAGTATTCGGGAAACGTTGTAATATACCATCAAATTTGAGTAAAAATACAGTAGAGCCTCTTTATAACTATGACAATTATCCCTTAGAATTGAAGTACAGACTCCAAACAGCACAAAAAGAAGCGTATCAAAATTTAGTTTTGAAGAAGGTGTCTTCCCTGACTTACTAAAACACGCTTTAATAAAACCAATACACAAAAAAGACTCAAAAACAAATGCAAATAACTATCGCCCCATTGCCCTTTTACCCACTGCCTCTAAAATCTTTGAAAAAGCCATGACCAACCGAATATACTCATTTTGTGAAAAATATAAATTATTTGATAATTGCCAAAACGGTTTCCGTAAGAATAAATCTACAACTTTAGCAGTATACAACTATATCCAAGAAGCCCTTAATATAATAAATAATAAAAAATACGCAATAGGCATTTTATTAGATATGACCAAAGCCTACGATAAAGTGCAATTTAGAATATTACTAGATAAATTATACGGAATAGGTATACGTGGAAAGGCCCACGAATGGCTCAGATCATACTTAACGGGTAGAAAACAACAAGTAGAATTAGAATACTTCAATAAAAAAAGTTATATAATAGAAAGGATCCGATCAGACACAAAAGACATAAACGCCTCAATCCCTCAAGGAAGTGTGATAGGATGCCTATTATTCCTTATCTATATCAACGATCTGCCTAAAACCATTGAGGGATCATGCGTCTTATTTGCAGATGACATCTCATTACTCGTTCCAAGTAAATCCAATTTAAACCTAAATGAAAATCTAAACTCTATCCTAACCAAAACAGCCGACTGGATGAACGAACATAACCTAGAAATAAACTTCTCAAAAACCAAATTAATATCTTTCCACCCCCGCCAGAAAACACAACTAAATATCGATTTCAATTTTAAAGGACAAAAGTTAGAAGTTGTAAACGAATTTACTTTGCTTGGTTTAACAATAGACACCCATATAAACTGGAAACCACATGTAAAAAAAGTGAGAGCAAAACTAGCAAAATTCTCATACGCCTTACGTCAAGTTAAAATAACAACAGATTTACCAACTGCACTTGTCACCTACTATGCCTATGCCTACTCTTGGCTCAGCTACGGTGTAATATTATTGGGAAATAGCACAGATGCACCAACTGTTTTTACCCAACAAAAAAAATTAATAAGAATCTTAGTAAACATAGAAGAAATGGACAGCTGTAAACAGCATTTTCAAAAACAAAAAATATTAACCCTACCTTGCATTTATATTTTAGAAATGTGTAAATTCGTTCATAAATATCCTGAATTCTACAGCAAACGTGAAAATAAACAAACCAAAATTATACTTCGACACAAAAATAGACTAAACCTACCGATCTCTCGGTTGGAAATGCACTCCTCAGGTCCCTTGGTCATGTCAATAAAAATATATAATAAGTTACCAGACATCATAAAAAAAGAAAATAAATTTCATATATTTGTTAATAAAATAAAACAGTTTTTGATAAAAAAAAGCTACTATAGTATAAAAGAATATCTTGACGATACGTAATTAGAAGTATACGTTATTAGAAAGACTATAAATTATAAACAGGTACATAAACAAATGATAGATTGTAAACTTACAAATACCACAAATATATAATTACCAATAAATAATATTAAAGGAATAATAAAATTACATTTAATATAAAAGAATTACTTACATATTATAATACAATAAAAATAATAAAAAAAAAAAAATAGTTATATGGATACCATTTTCAATAAATTAAGCAAAATATTTTACAATTATTTATATAAATAATACAATAACTTATATTTATGAATAGTGCAAATAATAAAACAAAAATATATAATAAAAATTACAATGATTACATTATTATTCTTTAATAATATAATAATAGTGTGACATTAAATGAAAATACGACAAATTATAATACAAAAATAAAAACTATAAAATATTGTAAATTAAATTAAAAGAATAAATTTATATAAATTACTTATATCAATTAGCAATTCTTCCTCTCTCCTACTAAACTATGCTGTGCCCGACAGGGTCCATAATTGTTTCAATAAATATAAGCTGACCACCTGTATACATTATGGAATGCAATAAAATTGATTTGATTTGATTTGATTAGTACAAAGTAAAATACTAAGAAAAGAGAAACATGACTCTAACTGTAATCCCATTACCTATAAGGAGAACGACTTGATACTTGTACGAAATGAGACTGGAAACAAACTTCAAAGTGTTTATAATGGACCATACTTGGTAATCAAAGATGTTGCACCAAATGTTGAAATATTAAAAGATAATGGTAAAACCGATTTAGTACATAAGAATAGGACTAAGCTATATTATTCATGATTGAAATTTTCTTATAAACACATTTTACATATTTTACTATTTTACACCTTATATTTTATATTAATTGTTGTATTCAACTTAACTTTTACTCAATGTATCTATACAAAACATTGATATGTTTACTTACTTTACATTATAATGTTATCTAAATAAAAAAAATATTTAGAACAATGTATTCAGATGTTAAAAAAAAAAAACATGCAATTGTAGTGCATAATACTGCGATTTATTTACTATGTTTGTTGTAAGTAAATAAAATAATACTGTCATATTATTATTTTTTTTTTCCTTTCGATGGAGGTGTAGTATGTAAGCTATACTTATGTATGTATCACCCTTTTACTAATATAAAGCATGTTTACTTAATAAAGAGTTAGTTACTATCCAGCAGTCAGAGCGTTTCATTGTATATTGTCTCCCAACCTTACAAGTCAAGTATTTTCATAGAACATGTTCTTGGTAGAGTGTATACCGTTCATCCCAATAACGCTGAATGTTTCTATTTGCGATAATTATTACATACAGTGCGAGGACCAACATCAATTATAGATTTGAAAAAAGTAGGCGACATTGTTTATCCAACTTATCATGCAGCTTGCCAAGCGCGTCATTTGCTAGAAAATGATCAGCATTGGGATGACGCTTTAGCAGAATCCTGTATGAGTGATAATCCACGACGGTTACGCCATTTATTTGAACCATTACTCACATTTTGAAATATAAAGAAAAATTTGCAGAAGACTTTCTTCGGAACATGTCTCACAATGACGAAGGTGCAACTAATGATAATTTCCGTGATCTTGCCATAAATCAGTGCTTATTAGCTCTTCAGAAAGACTTAACAGCAGTAGGCGGTAAATCACTCTGTGAATATGGTTTGCCAACACCAACCTCAGTCGGACAGGTTACCAATAGTGAATATTCCGCAGAGATTGGTTACAACTCAATGAAACTGTTGGCAATATTAGAAAACGGTGTCCCAATGATGACTGCAGAACAACGTTCAGTTTTTTTTTTATTTTTTTTATTTATAATCCATACAAATTTATGACATTCGTTTTATTCTCGCCAAACTGTTACGTTTAATGGCGAGATGCGCTCATTATACTAATCACTTACCTACTACTAATCAATCATGCAACATGCTAAACAATACAACATTTTACTGCATTAGGATCTATTTCCCAATGGAGGCAGACGTTCCCATAAAGCTAAACTTTTCACTATGTAGAATTAATATCCGAACGGATGTCTCCTTCACCTAGAAACAGATCCCTCAGTTTCTTTTTTAAACTACTTTTGCTAATCTTCGGGCTTTGTCTTAATATGCGTAATTTATTAAATATTTTCGGTACCAACACTTTTGACAATCTCTCACCATAATAATTTCTAACTTTTGGTTATGATCGCGTATGTGAGAGTGTTCAGAATAATTCGGGAACAATATGGTTTTTAGATGCACCTGGAGGAACTAAGAAAACCTTTTTGACTTAAATAATATTAGCTTATGTTCGAAATCAGCGTTAAATTGCTCTTGCCATGGCTTCATCAGGTATAGCTGCAACATTGCTACCAGGAGGTAAAACTGCTCACACTATGTTTAAAATACCAATTGATTTAGATCGCACGGAAAGTCCAACCTGTAGTATTTCAAGAAATAGCGACAAAGCTAAGCTATTACGTGACTGTAATTTAATCATATGGGATGAATGTACGATGGCCCATCGAAAAGGAGTAGAAGCGGTAGACAGAACTTTAAGGGATATAAGACAAAATGATCGACCAATGGGCGGTATCACGGTTTTATTTTGTGGTGATTTCCGACAAACCTTACCGGTAATACCACGGGGAACCCGAGCTGATGAGGTTAGGCCAGGTTCCCACTACGCTCCCCGCCCTGGGACGTGGAGGCGAGAGCGCTCGCGTCACTTTATCTGTGGCGCGAGGAGGAGCGGACGCGGAGCGCGGGACTGGCGCAGCGGCAGATCACGCTGCGCCGGTTGGAGCTCCATCAGGTCCTGGTGGAGGAATGGCGGGACAGGCTTTCGCGCCCTACCGTATCGTCACCATCGAGGCGGTCCGGCCGGTGCTCGAGCGCTGGCTCGGGAGACGACACGGCTCCCTGACGTTTCGGGCGACGCAGATGCTCTCGGGGCACGGTTGCTTCGGGAGGTACCTGTGTCGCATAGGCAGGGAGCCGGACGCCCGGTGCCATCACTGCGTCCATTGCGTAGAGGACACGGCGCTGCACACGCTCACAGAGTGTGCGGCTTGGGAGGAGCCGCGCCGTGCCCTCGTCGCTGCGGTGGGAGACGACCTGTCTCTGTCGGCCGTCGTCAGCTCGATGGTCGACAGCGCGGCGTCTTGGGACGCGGTGATCTCCTTCTGCGAGGATGTCATCTCGCGAAGCTGCGGAGCGGGAGCGCGAGAGTGCTAGCGCTGACCCAATCCGCAGAAGGCGCACCGGGCGACGTCGTCGCCGGGAGAGGGCGGACAACGCCCTCTTCCAGCCTCCCTAAACGGTCCGGGGGCGACAGACGCGGGGAACGTCTGTCGCTCCCCCTCAAGGACCGCGGAAGAATGCTCTGTTCCCGTAGCCCCCGACGCAGCAGGTGCGAGAAGGAACACCGTGTGGTTTTTAGTCGGTAGGTCACCCACTCTCGGTGGAGTCCGACAAGCCCCGCCGCCCCGGGCGGCGGAAGTCCATGATGGGTTTTCCACACGCTAAGCAAAAAAAAAAAAAAAGGTTCCCACTACGCCTCGGGAGGACACGGTGCGGCATACGCTGGCGGAATGCGCCGCATGGGATGAGCCGCGCCGTGACCTGGTTTCGGTGGTAGGACGGGACCTGTCGCTGCCGGCCGTCATCCAATCGATGGCCGGTAGTGCGGAGTCCTGGGACGCAGTGATGTCCTTCTGCGAAACAGTGATGTCGCAGTGATGTCCTTCTGCGAAACAGTGATGTCGCAGTGATGTCCTTCTGCGAAACAGTGATGTCGCAGAAGGAGTCTGCGGAGAGGGAGAGGGTCAGCACTGCCGCTAACCCCTCCCGCAGCAGACGCGCCGGGCGTCGGAGGAGGGCGAACAACGCCCTCTTCCAGCCCCCCTAAACAGGTCCTGGGGCGGCGTACTCGGGTACGTCCGCCGCGACCCAACAGGACCCGAGGCGGTGGCGCGCACCACTCGCGCCTCACTTGTGGTCGCGGGGAGGAGCGTACTCCACCCTCCCCGGGGTAAGAGTCAGACAGACCCCTCCGCGCTCGGGCGGAGGACATCCATGAGGATTTCCACCCCGTGAACAAAAAAAAAAAGGCCGTCACCAGTCGGGGGCCGCGGAAGAATGCTCTGTTCCCGTAGCCCCCGACGCAGCAGGTGCGAGAAGGAACACCGTGTGGTTTTTAGTCGGTAGGTCACCCACTCTAGGTGGAGTCCGACACGCCCCACCGCCTCCCCGGGCGGCGGAAGTTCATGATGGATTTTCCACACGCTAAGCAAAAAAAAAAAAAAAAGGTTCCCACTACGCCGGACCGGCAGATCTGCCGCGCCGTTAAATCTGCCGGAAGGGCTAGTGGCTGTACAATTTATATGAAGCTATTCACATTATCCCGGGTCCGGCATTTATGCCGAGCCCGGCATTTTTACCGAGCGTTTTGTCACTACGAATTGCCGGTAGAACGACCGGGCCCGGAGTTATGTGAACGAGTTTGTGCCGGTATCTGTCCCCCGCTCGTGCTCCCCTCGCCCCGCCCGTGTTCCACTCACGTCATTCGGCTTGCATTTTCTGGTAAAAGTAGACGTTTAGCATGGGTATTCAAGCAGAAACTTTAATTACGCTTGTCCAAGAGATACCTCTTCTGTGGGATAAGACCGAAGACGTCTATAAAGACAAAAACTTAAAGTTAGCAACATGGCGTGAAGTATGTTTAATACTGAAACCAAACTTCGATGAACTGGATGAAAAAGAAAGAAAACAGTACAGTGAGTTTTTAATGTTTTATTGATAAAATGTAAATGCATTGATAAATTTTGTTTTTAGTCCGCCGGTCATTTACACCCGGCGCGGCGCAAATGTAATATTTTTTTATTGGAGCCACGCCGGTCAAATCGCCGGTCATCCTTGTTAATCGCGTAAAAAATTTTTTGTGTAGGTTGTTACAAAAATAATTCACAAATGCATGGAAGAAAAATTGCCAAAAACAAAATTAAAAAGTTTACGACATTTTGTTCAGTTTGCCCAGACAAGCCATATTTGTGCAGATCGTGTTTTGATAAAAATCAATAATTTTAAATTACTTTGATCTCAACACAAATAATGTGTCTCTAAATAACACTAGTCTTTGATTTGTAATAATAAAAATATTTTAAAAAGTATACTGTCTTTAATTTACATCATAATTTTGTTTTACTCACTACAAAAACATTCATACAACCAAAAAATTATAAAAATATTTTGAGGCCAAGTTATCTAAAGTGATCATTGGGGCCGCGCCGGCCACTTGTAATGGTATTTTGCGTTACACGCATGGCCATCAGCGAGCAAAAGGTGTTCAAGTTCACCTTAGTTGTGCCGGTCATTTAAGCCCCCCATGGCCCCAACGCTTCTACCAAGTGCCGGTCATTTTGCACCCCCCATTGCAGCTAACGTGTTAATTACTTACTCATGTAGCACATGACATTTTTTTATAAATATCTAATCACTACTTAATCAAACTTGCCAGTTTTTTATTTGCTTTAAATAGTTGACTAAACTACTACTAAACTATGAGCAAAATTAAAACAATATTTTTAGATCACTATATCACAAATAAAAAAAGAGCTGAAAAGGTTTAGCACATTTGTATTAAAAAAGTCACTTACCATCCATTTCTAAAAATACAGTTATTTTGCCACTTGTAATCACTTCACACAACGTTCCTGACCGTCCATATTAGATTTCGAATGTAAACTAAAAACATTCAGGCCTAAAACATTTAAAAAATGGTCAAAATACTGTTTTCTATGAGATTTTTCCAAAATTGTGTCTTTAAATACTGCTGAATCGCACTCTTTTCCGTATGCACCAACATCAATGTAATTAAAATTATAATTTGCGTCTACCACGGCCATCAATACAATAGAAAAGAAGTGTTTATAGTTGAGGAACATAGATCCACTTTTTTCAGGCTTTATGACTCGTATATGTTTGCCGTCTATTGCTCCTAAGCAAAGCGGAAAGTTCGCTGCACTTTCAAAATTATTGGCTATCATTATCCACTCCTCTGTAGATGGAATTTTCATGTAGGTTTCACGTAATTTAGACCATATCGTTGTACATACTTCTCGAACTATGTAGCTTATAGTTTCCATAGTATCCCAATTCTGAATGTGTATTGAAGATCCGTAAATGAATTTCCTGATGCTAAATATCTGTTTTAAGGTAAACTTGTAATGTATAAGTGGAGTGGCGCTAGAGATAACTGGATGAGATGTGCCAAAAAACTGAAAGAGTACAAATCTGGTTCAGGTGCAAAATCGGTTACTAAATATAAATTTTACGAACAAATGCTGTTCTTAAACAAAATTATGGGTCATCGATCGACAGAATCAAATATGCCCCTTGCTGAAAACGAGAGTATTCCAAATACAGAAGAAAATGAAGTACCAAAGGTTACAGTTCCGAGAAAAAGGAAGAGAAAAGACACAGAGAATGATATTGAGAGAAAAATTTCGAGCTTAGTTGATTCTGTCGTAATGGAAGATAACAGTAGAATTATGTCGTTTTTCCGGGGAATCGCACCAACAATTGAAAAATTTAATGACGCTGATATCGTCGAAATTCAGTTTGAGGTTATAAAAGCGATGAGAAACATAAGTCAAAGAACTCGATCCCCTTATGTTTATAATTCGACTCCAGCGCCAAATTATTCCCAAATTAATTAAAATTAATTAAAATTGGGTTCGATTCCCACAGGACATAAATATTTGTGTGGATAAAACATGAGTATTTGTGTTTGTCTGGGTGTTTCCTATGTATTATAAGTATGTATTTACAAAAAAAAAGTATATATGTATTATATCCATTGTCTAGTACCCATAGTACAAGCTCTGCTTAGTTTGGGACTAGATGGTGTTGTGTAAAATGTCCCAAAAAAATATTATTATTCTCGTATTTATTTAATTTCTTATTTACATTATATTTTTAAATATTTTTACAAAAAAAGAAAACAAAAACATTTAAAAATATAAAAAAATAGTCAGACTACCGATATCGGGAACAGGGTCCAAGCTACCGGTGGTTAGGGCCCCAGAGACAGGAACCTCCTCACAATACGCGCCGTATCAAGGAGTACTGCCTTCTGAATCAGGCCCTTAACCCAGCCACCCAACTCGAGCCTCCTGAGGTGTTGGTCGAGGCTCTTGGCGATAAGTCCATTGACCGTAACGACTATAGGCACAATGATGGCCGAGTCCACATCCCACATGGCGACCACCTCGTGAGCTAAGTCGAGATATTTTAGCTGTTTCTCTATGTATGTATTTACAAAAAAAAAGTATATATGTATTATATCCATTGTCTAGTACCCATAGTACAAGCTCTGCTTAGTTTGGGACTAGATGGTGTTGTGTAAAATGTCCCAAAAAAATATTATTATTATTATTATTAATTGCTTATACTTCAGTTTACCCCGAAAATCAATATAGGGGATATCGTACTGCTACAGCTTCATCTACAAATTATAATGTAAATGAAAACGAAACACCTGAGAATACACAATCTTTTCATCAAATAGACGACACAGTATCTGAAAACAGCCATTTTGATTTTGATTTTTCGAAGTTAGTTGATTAATAAATAATTACCTACACATTTCCACATTGACTTTTTATTTAAAAATCTGCTAAAGGTGTCTCTTACCATAATCCTAAAACTCCATAGCCAATTGTCAAAATTCTTTATGAAGTTTTAAAATATGAGAATTATAGATAAGTACATACCTTAAGGTAACAATCTTTCAGCGGGTGTAATAGATAGTCGCATATTAGTGTAGCATATAGTGCATGTCGTAATTGATCATAAACTAGTTCTAATAATTTGCGTAAACTTTCATGAGTCATTCGATAGAAGTTATTCGATAGAAATTATAGAACTTTCTTCCGTCTTTCTTTAAATCCTCCATCACAGAGTATGGAATACTCCATAAGACTCTCTTTCTAATAAAGTTGGATGAACCCACAGCTTCTTCCTTTTATTTTGTAGCTGCTGCTTTTGTATAAATAGTAGGCTAGAATAAGCTTTTTCTTTGCACTGGACATAACGTACGTGCACTTCTCCCTTCAAATTTAATAGAACTGATATCGACAACAACGGACGCATTCACGTTATATTTAGCGTATCGTGTACAAAGGTAGCCGTTTTGCGTCGGCCCGTTACCCGTTGACAAATACGTTCGTTAACAAGAGCTCTTAGTGTCGCTCGGTGTCCTACTCGTAACATTTTTTTAATATTTTTGGGACAAAATATAACATGATTTAAAAATTATTGGAATCGATTCAGTTACTGATTCTGAACAATCTATATTCAGGTTTCACATATACTAATAATGACCTTGTATATTCTACCTCTCTACAAGAGCACCTAGATAAATGTAAACAAGTCTTCAAAAGATTTCGCACATACAACCTAAAAATTCAACTGAATAAATCAGAGTTTCTACAAAAACAAGTCAAATTTCTGGGACACACTAACAGACAAAGGCCTTAAACCCAACGAAGATAAAATCACAGCAGTAAAAAAATTCCCTATATCCAAAACACAAAAAGAAATAAAATCATTCCTAGGACTAGTAGGCTACTATAGAAAATTTATACAAGATTTTGCCAAATTAACAAAACCACTGACAAAATGCCTTAAAAAAGGCAGTAAAATAAGCATGACCACAGAATACACAGAAGCATTCGAAAAATGCAAACAAGTACTAATCAACGCACCTATTTTACAGTACCCAGATTTCAGTAAGCCCTTCATACTCACAACGGACGCCTCAGACGTAGTCCTAGGCGCAGTTCTATCACAAGGAGACCTTGGATCGGACAAACCAATAGCGTACGCCTCACGTAGACTTACTAGGCATAGTATGGGCTATTAAGTATTTCCGCCCCTACCTTTATGGAAAACGATTCACAATATACACAGACCATCGCCCACTAACATGGATCATGTCCATTAAAGATCCCAATTCTAAACTCACACGTTGGCGTTTAAGACTTGCTGAGTATAACTATGACGTACAATATAAAAAAGGTAAAGCCAACACAAACGCGGAGGCTTTAGCCCGAGTTCAAATATTAAATCACAATGAAATAGATCCACAAAACAACAAAAAAAAACAACCCCCAACCTAGTACTTCAGATTACGACATGTAACCTCCACCCGTTCTATTTTACCTAACAGCACGGTTTAAATAAAACGAGCGTGTACAGTTAAAAGAAGTATAATAAAATAACTAAATAACACACGTGGCTGTTCGGCAGAGGCACACAAATTTGTAGGTCGTGGGTAAATAGGCCTTCTGTTGTCACCTCTGCAGAGATAGGTACTCCCCTGTAGTCTCGTCTCCAGACAAGTTCCCAGGCCAAAGGTGGAAGGTGGCCCAGTCGTTCGCAGTTGGCAGGTGTCGTGACGGTTGCCCAATGGCACAAATGGCAGCTGCTTCGTGAAAATCCTCGTGGCAGAAGAAGGCCCACGATGAATGCGGAACGTAGAAGGCGTTCGGTGAAAGCGGACGTAGACCCCTAACGCGGGATTACAGTAACACAATCACTGATTGGATCTCAACTTATTATATATATATTAAATTTAAATTATCAAAATTCGCGAGAGTAATATTCCTGCTGATGTCTGCTAGGGCGCTGGACAATAAGCTAGAATGGATACGTGCTCTCACACATCAGCCTAGAAGCGACTGCGTGTGCTAGCGCGCGGCGCGGGCGCAATGGTATGCGAGCACTCCCTTTGCCCCTCACCCCTGGCCCGCTCCGCGTTCAGGAATATGAATACAATCAATGAACAAAACCATAATGTAAATAGTATTTCTTTTTTTTTCGCTTTATTTAAGTAATTAAGTGTGTAGTTAATATTATGTATTATTAATTATAATTTAGTGTATATATTAAAAAAAATAAGTAAACATGAAACGTTACGTCACAGACTTTAAGTAACACGGACATAAGTGCAATATTAGGGACACCAACAACACCAGAGATTATTAGCCAAATAGCAGGGGACGAATTAGAAATAGATAGTCAACCAGACATTACAACCGAAACACAAAATCCCCTACAAATACAATTAAATACAGAAAACACAATAAACAAAATAACCGAAATAGACGACGCAATAGATCGACAGTTAAAACAATTTCACATAAGAAAAACACCAGGAGACACCTACAGAGTCGACGATAGATCAAAAGGTTAAATAGTAATTAAAGATGTGTGAATACCAATCAATAATACAAGACAAGTTATCATTCAATTTTTAAAAGAACACACAATTCCGGATAGATTATTCCAATGCTATTTCCATCACGAAGAGTACTACCCATTATTCTGTGAAGTTTATAAAAGCATATTTAGCAATCGCGGCCCAAAACTAATAAGGTGCAAAAACAGTCACGCTAATAGAAAATATTTCCGAACAACAAGAATTAATAAGGAAATATCACGAAGGAAAAACAATACACAGAGGAATTCAGGAAACATACAAACATCTACACAGAAACTGTCATTGGCCTGATATGTTAGCAAGCATCCAAAAATTCATAAATAAATGCGACGCATGCTTAAAAATAGCTGGAGAGCTAGTGAACCCTGGGATGAACGGTCTCCCTGTAAGGTTAGAAATTTGTATACTTACGATTTATGACATGCTAAGAGCAATAGCCATGACCTAGCAGGCGTCAGCCCTGCACGTCATAAGCCCCTTTATTTTTTGGACAGTTAAGTAAATTGAGTTTCAAAACTTGTTTCTGTAAATTTGAAAATTTAATAGGATAAAGTTTATTTATTGTACATCTTAAAAAAAAATTGACAGGCGATTACAATAAGCAGAAGTATATGACAGATCAATTAGAAAAAGTTGATGAGGTAAAATAAACTTTATCCTGTATACTTAAAATTTTTATATGTTTTCAAGAAAACGTCTCAGAGTAAATATGTACAATGCCAGACGGTTTTGAACAGCATAAGACCTTGACAGGCGAGGGAACAGCTGCTAAGGGCGTGCGAGTGAGAGGTGTTGCGTGAATGCCTATAGTGCGAGTGAGACCGTTTATCTAATACGAAGGGACGTATACCTGTTCTCGAGCAACAATGTACAGAGAATAATTTCGTCAGTTGTGCCAATGATTTTTACTTGTGAAGATGCTTTGAGCTATAACATTTCTTATGTTGAGTGATTTCGAATTTTTAAAAAATCAAACTTTATATTATTATCAATTGTGCAGTGATATTGTGTATTGTTGTACTTAATATTAACATTTCAGTAAATAGTGTGCAAGATGGAATTGGAACACGTGGTTTGTGTGATTTGTAACGAAGACACTGACGAAAAAACTGTACGATTTACAGAGACTACGTTGAATAAAAGTAAATCAATATTGAAAATAAGAAAAGACAATCATTTAAAATTTTAAGATATTTCTTTGCCAGAGGAAATTAACGCAAATACTGGTTACCATGTAAAACGTTATAAAAACTTTCTTGCTGTGATGAAAAAATATCGCACAAGTGAATCATCAACTTCTTCAAATCTACCAGCATCATCATCAGGTATTTTTTATGAACTTCTATATTTTTTACTAGGCTTTATTCTTTAATTGTAACTATATTTTTTATTTAATTACGTGGTACAAATTTTGTCATTATTAAATATATATTAAATGGAAATTATTCATAATAATGGTACTGTAACAATAATTATATTAATGTGCAAATCACGATTTGTTAATTATTATTGACGGAAATAAAAATAATTACGTAAAAATAAAAATTATTAAATATGAATATCTCAATGGCTTTTTTTTAATAGAAATGTCATCGACAAACGTAGAAACAGTGACAGTAGCCCCTCCAATAGCTACTGAAGAAAGCGGAGCATCAACATCTGCTGAAGTGCCCGTTACTAAAACTAGCCATGCTGATAGGCTATGTGTGTTTTGTCAAAATAAATATAAACGAGTGAAAGGGCGGTACCAACCTCTTCACTCGTCAGAAAGAGCAAGTTTGATGCAAGTTTTGAAAGAATTTGGCGAAAATAATGAATTTTATGAAAAAGTTAGCGCAGATTTAAGCCCATTGATTTTTTATCATAATAGCTGTCGAACAATTGCCATATATACTTTACAAGAACAAGCGAAGACAAAATCACCACCGAAGAAGACTTGGAAATATTTTCACAAACTGGCTTTTGATGAAATGCAAATTTTTATCAGCGAGGAAATAATAAATAAAAAAGGGACATTTTCATTCACATACTTATGTAAATACTACTTTGAATTATTACAAGGAATACTCGAGGAAAATGATGAAGATGTTGATGTTAATTTTAGTATCCAGCGGTTTGAAGCTAAATTGTTACAGAATTACGATGAAATTACAATTATCAAGAGGGACAGGAAAAAATATGTAACATTAAAAGATTCTGTTGTTGGAAGATGCGGAGATATTGCAAAGAGCAGCATCAATTTTACGAAAAACTATTTTAAAAATGACAGAAAGAATTACCAGAAAACATAACAACTGCTGATTTGTTAAATGGCGAATGTGAAATACCTAAGCAATTACTTGATTTTTATGGTTTTCTTCTGGGTGGTTATAAACGACGTCGGAGAATTAGTGAAGGTTGTATAAGGAAAACTAATTCATTGGCAGAAGATTTGATTTATAATGTCACTAATGGGTCTGTCAAAACCAAAAAACACATCACTCTGGGCATGACATTGAAGAGTTTGACGAGCAGCAGAAAGATCGTAGAAATTATAAATAAATATGGTCATTGTTGTAGTTATCATGTTATTGAAGAATTGGAAACTGCAGCAACAACTACGTTATTGAATCGTTCTAAAATTTGTCCAAATGAAATTTGTAAAAGACAAGATTTATTCACAGGAGTAGCCTTCGACAACTTCGATCGTTATGTTGATACTGCTACTGGTAAAGATACCCTACATGATACGGTAGGCATAATCTATCAAACAGTTCTAGAAAATGAGGAATCAACAGAGTGAACTTCTGAGCAACTCCAAAATCCTTCTGAACATGGTGAGTGCACAGGCGAGCTATCCGTTTCATGTGTTCATGCAGGACATAAAAGAAGAAGGACTCTTGATGCTATCATCCCAGAGTTAGTCCCATATTCAAAAAAACCCAAGATGAATGATGAATTATTGTCTTTATCTAACAATTTAAGAAATGAAGCAACACCAGCTTCACTAGAAATAATTTATCAGCAAAAGTTTCTGTGGATGCTTTGCCATGCTCTAAAAATTAAAAAAACATCGATGTGGGTTGGGTTCCATCATAATTTAAACAAAGATTCTCATAATAACAAAGAAAAAATTTGTTATCTTACACCAATAAACGAATCACCGACAAATATACCAGTTGTAATAGAAACTATGAAACAAAGTCAAAGTATTGCTGCAGAAATTGGACAACCTTGCATTAATGTAACATATGATCTAGCTATAGCAAAAATTGCTATGCAGGTACAGTCTACAGAAAAACCAGTTTATGATAATTTATTTATCCATTTAGGACCGTTCCACATCATGTTAGCATTGTTTAGAGCAATTGGAAAATTTATTGACGACAGTGGAATAATGAATGTAGCTGTTGAAAGTGAAATTATCGCAAATGGTTCAGTAGATGGATTTTTGAAAGGAAAACATTTTAATCGATGTAAGCGGCTGCATCCATTAATGGCACTAGGACTTGAAATATTATGTTTTCAATCTTTCATAGAAAAAGAAGATATAAGTATTGATGAAGATGTTTACAATAATCTCTCTACATTTATCGATGGTAATGAACCGTTTGTGACCGTCATAGAAAATGAAGCAATATCAACATTGATGACTCGATACCAATATCACAAAGAACAATGTAGAAAAGGAACTTTTGGTAAAACGCCTCAATTTTATGTTATTTATATGGATCTTGTTCATCACTATCAGTTACTGAGTCGAAGCATAAGGACTGGAAACTTTTCTTTGTACAAATATATTTTGTCAAAAATAGCAAATATATTTTTTATGACAAATCAGCCTAATTATTCACGATGGCTGATAAAATACCATGATAATTTGTTAAAAGTTGGTCTTACACATCCATCAATTGAAAAATTTATGAAAGATGGATACCTTGGAATCAAACGTACTGATAAATCTTTCTCTAGACAGCCAACAGATCTAGTACTTGAACAAACTATTGTTACGCCGGATACGTAATAGAACGACTGAGATGGCTCACGAAGATTCTAGAAACGCGTGGAAGTTTAATCTCGACACTCGCGTAGGTATAGGTAGGTACTTATATCTATAAGTGCCTATAACAATAGCTCAAGGACACGCGGCTCGCGACACAATAGACCGAGGTCAACGCCCGCGAAACAATAGGCGCGCGAGTACCTACTCGTATTTTTTGTAGCATTTTCGGGATTATTCGATTCTGGAACTTTCTGAGCCATATAAATAGCAGTCCTTAGGGGCCGGCAAAGCAGTTCAATTGTGGACACGGACAAGTGAAGATCGAAGCGAACTACGAAGTGACTACAGTGTGATAGTGAATTGTGAAGTGAACTAGTATAGCGACATACTGGTGATTTGTGTTTTGTATTCGTGTGAGTAATTAAAGTTTTGATTGTTTGTCGGTTAAATTGGTAACATTTAATTTATCCCGAACCCCAGCTCGTAACAATTGGTGTCAGAAGTAGTGGGATAAATAAATTATGCCAGTTCTACCGAAGGAAGACACGGACGGTATTCGTACCAGGAGTCAGCGGCAGCAAGAGATGGACCAGAGACGGTTTGGAGATTCTCCGTCACAACCTTCGGGCCCTCGGCAGCCGACGTTAGATCCGGTCGCTGGTCCATCTGGAGCCCTTCCAGCCCCTGCGGTCGACTTGTCGGCCTTGTTGGCGCTGATGCAGGATCAGACCCGCCTACTGCGGGAGCAGCTGCAAAAGGACAAGGAGGAGCAGGCCCGTAAGCAGGAGGAGCAGGCCCGCCTACTGCGGGAGAAGCTGCAAAAGGACAAGGAGGAGCAGGCCCGTAAACAGGAGGAGCAGACGCGTCAATTGCAGGAGCAATTACAGCGTGGTAAAGACGACCAAATGCACTTTTTAAAGGATGTTCACGCGACATTTGGCAAAGAGCTCAAGGAGGTGAAAGAGCAAGTTAAGCAACACGACAGTTGGATTTCCGAAATCAAAGTGGAAATATCTGATATAAAGAAAACTTTAGGTGATCTCAAGGCAGGAAACGGAATTGTGGGTCCTGTGGGTGGTGGTTCCACGATGCCTTCACGTTGTGAATTCAAGTTGCCACCATTCGACGGAACGTCTTCGTGGTCTGCATATGAGATTCAACTAGAAGCTGTTAGGAAGGCAAATGGGTGGACAAACGAACAGGCCATGACTGCAGTTATTTTAAGTCTTCGCAATGAAGCCTTGACTGTTCTAGAGGTTCTCGGGAAGGATGTGACCTATGAGCAGGTGATTGAGGTTTTAGCGAGACGATACGGTGACGCACACCTGGAGCATGTGTTTCGTGCTCAGTTGAGGAGCCGTGTACAGGGAAATGCAGAGACCTTACAGCAGTGGTCTCTGGAAATTGAGAAATTGGTCCGGAAAGCGTACCGCTCTAATCCTGCACTTATTGACGTTATCCTGGTAGATGCGTTCATCAACGGAATAAAAGATCTGGAGGTAAGGGCTTCGGTGAGACTAGCGCACCCTCAAACGTTGAAGGACGCCATGGCTCATGCTTTGGAGGTGGAGGCAGCAAGATATGACTGTGGAACCTATCGTGTTAAGAAGACTGTGACAGGACCTAGATGCTACTCCTGTGGTAAGAAAGGCCACGTTAAGGCTGGTTGCTGGAAAGATCGTGTACGGAAGGAGGATCGACCTAATGAGGAAAGGAACAGGTCGGCTGCTCCGAGATGTCACCTCTGCGGAGAAAGAGGTCACCTCCGGATGAGTTGCCCGAAACGAAGATCTAGTGAGAGGTTCCCGAGCAGACCTTGCTTTGAAAATTGGAGGATGAACGTAAATGGTAAGTACACTGATGACCGGAAAGAGGCTGTAGTACAGGTAAAGGTACCCGTGCGAACTTTAAGAACAGACTTTAGTGAAGTACGAAAAGGAAGTTCAGAGCACGTCGGACAGTCAGGGCAACAGACATCCGAGGAAACGAAGACCCGCTACGACTGCAAGACGAACAACAAAGGCTTCAACGAAGGTTCACTAGTGTGGCTACATAACCCGGTGCGCAGCAAAGGAAAGTCACCTAAGTTACAGCCAAAATGGGACGGTCCCTACCGAGTAGTGACTAAGATCAACGATGTCACCTACCGAATTCAAAAGGGACAAAGAGGTGCTGCGAAGATCGTTCATATGGATCGCTTGGCACGATATCACGGATCTAATAATGCTCGGGACGAGCATGTCTTAGGAGGGGGCAGTGTTACGCCGGATACGTAATAGAACGACTGAGATGGCTCACGAAGATTCTAGAAACGCGTGGAAGTTTAATCTCGACACTCGCGTAGGTATAGGTAGGTACTTATATCTATAAGTGCCTATAACAATAGCTCAAGGACACGCGGCTCGCGACACAATAGACCGAGGTCAACGCCCGCGAAACAATAGGCGCGCGAGTACCTACTCGTATTTTTTGTAGCATTTTCGGGATTTTTTCTGGAACTTTCTGAGCCATATAAATAGCAGTCCTAAGGGGCCGGCAAGGCAGTTCAATTGTGGACACGGACAAGTGAAGATCGAAGCGAACTACGAAGTGACTACAGTGCGATAGTGAATTGTGAAGTGAACTAGTATAGCGACATACTGGTGATTTGTGTTTTGTATTCGTGTGAGTAATTAAAGTTTTGATTTTCTATCGGTTAAATTGGTGTCATTTAATTTATCCCGAACCCCAGCTTGTAACACTATTAATGCCGACGCGGGAAAAAGATTAACTGGTGTAATCCAGTTCACACATTCTATTTCCGCTCGTCAGCGATGGGCTAGAAGTCACGACATAAGAACAACTGTCATATCTCACACTCTGGACATTACTGGTTTACGAAGAAAAAATGATGTATCAGCAGACCTGGAAGAACATGCAATAAAAAGAGATTCAGCACAGTTGTGGAAGTTCATAAATACTTTTGATAAATTTCTAAATCCATTTATGTTGAATCTAAACAAAGATTGTCTGTATAACATCGGTAATGGTACAGTTGCTTCGATCGCAGTACAGGATTACTTATTGAATTTTATAGAATCAGGAGAAAGATTGAAAGAGAATTTTATAACTGAATGTTCACAGAATGGAAAAAAATTTGAAGAAAGAATTGCACAAGTGAAAATTATGAATTTTGCCTCTGAAAAAAAAAAGAAAAAAGCAAAGTCGGTGATAAGGTTCATGAAATCCGTGTGCAACGTGATTTCTTTGGTCGCCTGTTAGCTCTGTCAATACAACATAACATCGATTTGGAGAAGACGTTATCATACCCCATTACAACTGTTCCATTGTCATTGTGCCTTGAAGATGGTACAATACATAAAACTCAGAAATCAGCAATGGTTGAAATTTTAAAGGCAAACGTCAACAGTGAAGAGGTACCAAGACGTTTTGATGTTGTCATTTTTGATGGATTCTTTTTACTGCATACATTCAAAAACATCCCTAAAACATTTGGTGGTATTTCCAAAAAAATTATGTCGCTACTAACAGCTCCACATGCCTCACGAGTAGATATCATTTTCGACCAATACTTTTCGCCGTCAATTAAAGATTATGAACGAGCCAAACGACAAGAAGTACGAAACATAAATTATTTCATTACCGGACCAGAACAAATTCGACCAGTCGATTTTATGAAAGAACTTCGTAACATACAATTTAAAGAAGCTTTCGTAGATTTTTTAATTACACATTGGAGCACAAATGAAATGATAAAGTTTATCGGGAATACCATAGTAAACTTAAATTACAAACAATGCCATACTTATAGTGTCCACAATAACTCTGTGATATAAATGATGATTTATCATGCCAACATCATGAAGAGGCTGATACAAAAATAATATACCATACATGCCAAATGGATGAAGATGTATCCGACGTATTAATAAAAACATGTGACACAGACATTTTAATATTACTGCTCGGAAACATGGACCATCTCCACAATAATAATTTAAAAATCTATATGGAATATGGCACTAATAATTGTAAAAAATGGATAAATATTTCTGAACTATATACAAAATTGGGACCTTCTATATGCCAAAGCTTACCGGGATTTCTTCGATTTCGTTTATGCATTTTCATAGACTCGAGGCTCATGGCTAAGTAATAACTACAAAGTTAAGCTGCGCTAGTCGCGGTCAGTCTGTGGATGGGTGACCATTCTTAGTGCATCGAGGTCCCTCCGTGCCTCGGAGAGCACGTTAATACCGTCGGCCCCGGTTGTCATACGAACACCTACCGCCGTTAGTGATAGTTTGAAACCCAGATAGCCTTCTCAGGATATCGGTATTACCCAGAAATTGGATTGCGGAAGTCTGCTTAGGCTATGGTCCACCACCGCATACGGCGCCTGGGCCTGGAGGTGGCCCTCAACAAGTCGGAGGCCATCGCTTTTCATGGCCCCCGACGGGCGCCGCCGCCGGGATCTCACATCGAGGTGGGGGGAGCCCGAATAGCTGTCGAGTCAACCATGAAGTACCTGGGATTGGTGCTCGACAGCCGGTGGGACTTCGGGCCCCACTTCCTGCGGCTGGCGCCAAAGTTGATGGGCGCGGCGGGCGCGCTGTCAACGCTGCTTCCCAACTTGGGAGGCCCGAGCACCGCCTGTAGGCGGTTGTACGTGGGGGTCGTGCGATCCATGGCCCTATATGGGGCCCCGGTGTGGGCGGCCGACCTGACGGCCCGCAGCATCGCGGTGCTGCGGAAACCGCAGAGGGCGATGGCCGTCAGAGTCGTCCGAGGGTATCGCACGATCTCCCACGAGGCGGCTTGCGTACTGGCTGGATCCCCGCCCTGGGACCTGGAGGCGAGAGCGCTCGCGTCACTTTATCTGTGGCGCGAGGAGGAGCGGACGCGGAGCGCGGGACTGGCGCAGCGGCAGATCACGCTGCGCCGGTTGGAGCTACATCAGGTCCTGGTGGCGGAATGGCGGGACAGGCTTTCGCGCCCTACCGCCGGCCTCGTCACCATCGAGGCGGTCCGGCCGGTGCTCGAGCGCTGGCTCGCCCCTTTATCATCACACACTGCTACAGCTACTTCATCAAACATCTATGGTTCCAAGTATACCGTTGCACAAGTTTTTTCAACCGAACAAGAAAAGGCATTGACTCAATATTTATTGAATTGCAGTAAAATGCACTACGGCCTTACATTGAAACAGCTTTTGACTTTGGCATACGAGTACGCAGAATCCTCAGGGTGTAATTATCCAAAATCCTGTAAAGAAAACAAATGCGCTGGAAAAGATTGGGCAGCTGGCTTCAGAAAGAGAAACCCAGAATTGAGTCTACGAAAACCAGAAAACACAAGCGCAGCAAGAAGCTTTGCTTTCAATAAAGCTGCTGTAGCTCAATTTCATGATAATTACGAACGCATAATGAGACAATACAATTTTACATCCGATCGAATAATAAACTTAGACGAAACAGGCATAAGCACAGTCCTTTCCACTCCTAAAGTTATTGCTGAAAGAAAACAAAGACAAGTGGGACAAATAGTTTCTGCAGAACGCGGAGAGTTAGTTACTTTCTGTGGTATTATTACTGCAACTGGTTCTTCTCTTCCTCCAGTTTATGTCTTTCCAAGAGTTCACTATAAAGATCACTTCCTAAATGGTGCTCCTGATGGAAGTCTAGAGTTGGCAAACAGAAGCGGCTGGATGACATCAGAATTGTTTATAAGAGTTTTGAAACACATTCAACGCCATACTTTGAGCAATAAAGATAACCCAATTCTAATCATATGTGACAACCACGAATCTCACATTTCAATAGAAGCTGTTAACTACTGTCGTGACAACGGTATTGTTTATTTGAGTCTTACCCCACACACGTCACACAAATTGCAACCGCTTGATGTCAGTGTGTTCGGACCCTTCAAAGGCAAATTGAAGATAGCTTTCAACGACTGGCACATTCAAAATGTTGGAAAAACTTTGACCATATACAACATTGCTGAACTGTCAAAATTAGCATATTTGGAATCATTTACACCAAAGAATATCATAGGTGGTTTTTCCAAACCTGGAATATGGCCAATTAATAAACTGGTATTTGGCGATGACGACTTTGCACCGATAGACATTTTCAGCACAGGTTATCACGATTTGACAGATGAGAACACTCACAACACACAAGATTTACATTTTGTAGACTCAGTAACAAGTCAAAACAATGAGGTTGTTGATAGAGAACAAAATAAATCTCCTACTTTGGATGCCGACCCAGTTTCAGTGTCTGATGCTGACGATCCTCTACATTTTTCTTCATCAAAGGCTATTCTTACTCCGGAAGTAGTTAGACCTTATCCAAAAAAGGCGATTACTGACAGTGTCTTAAAAAGAAAAGGAAGAGAAAAAGGACGATCAAGAATATACACTGAAACACCAGAAAAAAATAGATTAGAAAGCTTATGTAATGAAAAGGACAGGAAAAGAGAATTACAAAAAGCAAAACAGCATGCAAAAGAATTGAAAACAGCGAAAAATCTGTTGGGATTAACTGAGCCAAGAAAGAAAAAGAGAGTGACTTCTTTGCCTGCAGAAATAGATTCCGATTCTAGTCAAGATGAAGTCGTGATGACGAGTGATAGTGAAGACATTGAAATGCCGTCGGAATCAGAAGAAGAGGTAATTAATGAAGAACCAGTTAATGCTGAACACATAAATATTGGAGATTTCCTGCTAGTTAAGTTTGAGAAGAAGAAAACTGTGGTTCACTACGTTGCCAAAGTTGTATTTAAGTATAATGTGACAGAATATGAAGTATTATATCTCAGAAAAAAAGCAGGGTCTTCTAAGTTTATATTTCCAATTGTGGAAGACAAAGCAAGTGTGGATGTTAGAGATGTAGTTTTGCAATTACCAAAACCAACTTTCTCCAAAGGCACATCTCGAACATTGTCGCTTTATTCATTTTCCGTAGGTTTAACTCGATATAATATACAGTAGATTGTTTTGTAATTTATATGAGTTTTATGATTATTTTTGTAAAATTTTTGATGTTTGTTTAATTTTTTAAGAAAAACATTGTTCATTTTGATAGGAGGTTCTAATATAATATTTTCATTAACAATATTCAATGTTAAAGTCTGATTACTTAGTAAGTATATAACTGATTATATAATTAAGAAAATAACAGAGAATTAGTCTTGTTCTATGATGACAATATTGTTTTTTTGTGATTATATTCCTTAAGTAACTTAAGACTAGACTGGCTAATGTACACTCTTAATAAAAAGTGTTTTGCGATCTCAATCAATAAAATTGTTTTATTTCTTAATTTTAAGTAATAATACAATTTATATTGGGTTTTTAGTCAGTTTAAATTTGCATTTGATATGGATCTAAAATACGTATCAAACTGCCTCACCCCATGTATCAAAGTGCCCCATTGGTGGGGCAGAATGATACAAAAATGTTTTTTTCTTAAAGTCAGTGTATCTCTATACGTCGCCAGTTTTTGCGGTTTTTGCGTAGCCAAAATATAAGCTGACATATCAGCCATTGCACACATCCAAACAAATATTTTAATATAATGCTTTATGGTCCTCAGAAAAGAGATTGAATTTTTGTGTATCAAAGTGCCCCCCCTCCCCCTACATACCATCTAGATGAGTGAAAAAAATAATTATTTATGTACCTACTCGTAATTAGAAAATCTGTATGTGAAAATACTGAATATTGAAAGTAGTTTGCAGTACTAATACCTACTTAGTTTTGGGTTAAATAGGTATTTAACACAAAACTAACTACTTACTAACTACTAAGTACTACTACTACTTAGTAAGCTAGTACTAGTAGTACTAGCTTACTAAGTACCCTACCTAGTAAGCTAATACTACTAGTAAGCCTACTTAGTAAGCTAGTACTAGTAGTACTAGCTTACTAAGTAGGTTTGCGTGTAATTACTTGTTAGATCTCCTAGATATTCCTAAGTCAGAGAGACTTACTTCAATTATAATGAGACATTGTACATTAGAATTACTTATAAATATAAAATGTTATTAAATCGGTTTTGATTTCATTTCAGCAACTATGGAATCACAACGTCAGTTGTATTTTAAGCAACTGGTAGCGAAAGAGTCGTCTGAACAGAAAACTGAAGTACCTACAAATGCAGAAAATGAAAACAGTAAAAATAACGAAGCAGATGAAAAGTTTGTTACACTATTAGGAAGTCAATCCTACTGTGATCAAATCCAAAGATTTCCATTTGTGCTAACGGAAAAAGAGTCACAAGTAAATAAAGCTTTATACTTATGAGAATTTTATTATTATAACATGAGTTCTCGTTGATTTAAGTTATTTTTTTTCTTTTAGAATGATCATGACAGTATCACGAAAGCTCTATTTGAAAATATTACTAACAAAGATCTGACCAAAGAAAAGAGTTATACAGAAAATATAGAAGATATACGAATAGATATGGAATTTGAGTCGGTATGTAATTAATTGCAATACTAGCTTTTACCAATTTTGTAAATAAATAGTTTGAGTTTGAGTTTACCTACGACTTCATCCGCGTGGAAATAGCATTATTATTTTTTGTTTTTATTTTAGGTTGTGAATACTGAAGGAGTGTGGAATAAGGAAAACTCGAGTGATATATTTCCACAAAAAGAAAACGATGATGACGAACTGATATCTGAAAAAGAAAAAAAAAAAGAACCGGAACTTATTTATACATTATCGGAAGTAATTGCTGAGGGTGAGATGGAGTTGCTGAGGGTGAGATGGAGTTGCTGAGGGTGAGATGGAGTTGCTGAGGGTGAGATGGAGTTGCTGAGGGTGAGATGGAGTTGCTGAGGAAGTCCCTTGAAGCAGACGAAGATGAGATAGAAGTAAACAATAAATCTAAAAAAATGAACAAGAGAATCAAAACTAATAAAAGTTATGTTGATTTTCTATCTGAGGAAGAGGACTTCGTATGGGATTCCTCTTCTTGGAAAGAAACTGGGGACGAATCTTCGTCAAATGAAAGCAATGAACCTCAAAAAAAGAAAAAAAAGTAAGATCAGAAGATGGTAAAGTACCCGAAGCAGGATTGAAAAAAACTTGCGAGAAAAAGGAAAAGAGTATGTGAAAAAAGACGGAAGTATTGCAAGTGCACGATCACTTAAGCCTAATCCATGTCTAGGAAAAAGCTGTGGCAACGGCTGCAATAATGTTTCCGAAGAAAAAAGAAAAAATATTTTTGATTATTTTTGGGGACTGCCATCCCAAAGAAAAAAAGATTGGCTAGTAGGCATTACTGCTAAAACTGACATAAAACGAAAGAGGTCAAAGGACTCTGGTGTGAGGCACAATACATATTTCTACTATATTAATGATAGCGAAGGCCGACGTAAGGTTTGTAAAAAATGTCTAGTAGACACTTTGGGCATTAGCCCAAAATATGTTAGTTATACCTTAGCCAACGCATCGTTTGGGTTGTCAAAAGAGGAGAGTAGAGGTAAAACTGTCTCTAAAAATAAAACGCCTCACTCAGTAAAGGAGTCAAGCCATTAATTTTATCAAAAGTTTACCAGCACTACCATCCCATTACTGTCGTAAAGACAGTACCAGATTATATCTCCCCACTGAATTTAAAAACATAAAAAACATTTATAGGATTTATAAACAGTCGAAAACATCGTGAGATTTTCAACAAGGATTTCTATATTGGTTTCCACGTTCCAAAAAAGGATAAATGCGCCAAATGTTTACGTTTTGAAGGCCAGAATGAAAAAGAAAATCCTGAAATGTTAATTCATTTAAAGGAAAAAAAGGAGTCAAAGGATAGATTAGCTTTTCACCGTGAACTAAGCAAGAAGAATAACGCAATGCTTTGTACTTCTTTTGATCTACAAAAGGAACACTCCACATGGGGAAAGTATGCTGCTATTTTATTCTAGAAAATATACAGTATACAACCTTTGTTTTTACGAAAGTGGTACCAGAAATGGCTTTTGTTATACGTGGGGAGAAACTGAAGTCTTTCTTTTCAAAGCAGAGAAACGTTTTTTTTGTCTCCTGTACAGTTAACTTTATTGAGATAGACTATTGATTCTTAACCGTCAATATAACAAAATAAGATGCTTAAAACGAAGAAGCAGTCGATATCACACACTAACATCAAAGTACTTTGCCACCATACATTTACATAACTAATTTAAATCATTTATAATTGACGAACAAATCTACCTGAACCAAAGGTGATCCAGACTTTCAAATATTTTATTAACCAACCAAGACCTAGACCATGAAATTTTATAGCAATGCAAGTTTTTTTTAAACAGAAAGAGAAAATTTATTTTGACAATAACAAGTACCTTTCCTATATCAAAAATATGAGATCTACCAGTAAACACTATGCTACAACTTCAATATCACCAAGAAATGTCAACACAGCTGGAAGACCTTTGACACACAAAAACTTCATTATGAGAAATGAAGAAGACTTCTGTGAAATGGTTCAGAGAAAATAAAACAAAGCTTTCAGTATCTTCTAAATTGTTTCTTAAACTTTTCATAATGGTAATCATCAGTAGCCCTTTCCCCTTTTGCCTTTTTAACTATTTTGTCCACACTGTCATCAATCACACTACTCTCAGTTTTAACAACTTCTGGCTTCTCCACTTTTCGTTTTTTGGCAACGTCACTATCCATATTAAAACGATTATGTTGCACAAAGTTCACTGCCATATTAGTTGGCACAAACTGTGAAGGGCAATCTTTTTTGTTATGTCTCTCCCATAGTAATTTCATTTTAGCTTCTTCTGTAGCTTCAATGTTTTTAATTTTCGCATCAATGCCTAAGTCTACTTCAGGAATGCCACTAAGCATTTGATTAGACAACATTTCTTCTGATCGGTGAGCTGATGAAACCCTCAGATGTTCAGGCAAAGACAATAATGCAGCTTCTTCAGGGGATAAATATTTTAATGTATCATTATGTTCGGACTCCTTTGTGTTTTCATTACGTCCCTCTGCAAAGAAAAAACATATCTCATTAACATCTTTTTAAAATAATATAAAGCCGAGAGGCGAGTTGTGTGTTTAAAAAGGACCACGCGCCTGCAGCGGACATGCAGCCTGGTCAGAACCCTCAGCCGACAGCAGCGACTTGGCACAGCACACTGCACTTCGGCCAGTCAACAAGCAGAGGCCGTCACTCCTGGTCGACGCAGCAGCCAGCCCCTACGCTTTGCTACGCTTCACTGCACTACCTAGGCTCACTGAGGTCTACGCAACATCGCCCCGACTCACTGGGGATTCACCGCAACACAGTCCCGACTCACTGTGGACTACTCGGCATTCTGTTCCGACTCACTGGAACACGCACTTCACTGACACTGGCAAGCTCTTCAGAAGCACAGACAGCTGAGTCATCTGAATCATCGACCTCCGGTCTCGGGGAGGAGTGATGTAACGACACCTACCGCGCTACATGGAACTACGAAATCCTGAATCGCGCAAGCAACATTTGCAACGCAAGTTGCATATATACAACCGCCCGACATCAACCGTATTAATTTTTTTTTATTTTATTTTTTTACATCGCTACAAGCTCAAAGCTTTTATAATAGTAACAGTCAACACTACTACTAGTTTATTGACTTGTAAAAGTGTTTTAAAAGATCTATTTACAGAAATAAATACAATTACATTTCATTTCATTACAATACATATCATCACACTTGTATCCCCCAAAGGGTAAGGCAGAGGTATACTACTTGTACACCCACTGTTTGCCAATATGTTTCAGGAGTCCCATGTACGCCCAGGGGGCAAGCTTTATAGCAATAGGCTTGCCCCCTGGGCATAAGAGATAATATTTAAATTATATTATTATAGCGTTATCACTACAATATTATATTTTAAATTATTTTCGCTTGTTTGGTAATCAAAATTATTACACAAATCTCATAAACCTACACCATAATGAAATCTCTATTATCTATTGAGAAGTGTGATTAATTTAAAAATTTCTTTGCTGCGCCCCACAGTGGTCCGGTTTCGAAATTTAGTGGACATTCAATCAAAAATGATATTTTGATGTTGGAAAAAAATTTCATTCTACAGGTTGTTTCTACGACTTTTCATAGAAAGTTGTTTTTATAGACGAAAAAAAATACAGAAAAAATTTATGGGGAAATATATTTTTTTGACCTATACTATTTCTTTTTCACAAAAGTTTTAGAAAGTGTAGAAGTCTAACTTCAAAATATGTTAAGTACTAGTGCTATATAAAATTAAAAAAAATATACCACGTGCGGTCACCTGCGGCCTTGCCCGCAAGGGAGTTTTAAAGTTCCAACTTTGTTATAGTACAGACGCCAGCAGGTCAAGCTATCCAAAACTATCAAATTTTCCCAGTTAAATATGAACCTTACTGTATTGTAATAAAGTTGAAAATCAATCAAAGAAATTTGACAGATTGTGGTAGGTTGATGTGCTGGCCTCTGTACATTTCTCTTAATTTCTTTAATTTTTATTATATGTTTTGCCTTCTTTCATATTATTTTGCCTCAAACAAAATATTGGTACGGTAGCAACAACAAAAAATTATAATATTTTGGAAATATTTTCATTCAATTTAAACCTCAACAGCAACTGCAATACCAATTAAACATTATGTTTTGTTACCCCCACCCCTAGCAACGGCTTGATTATAGATAATATTACCGTGGCTTGATGGTGATCGGTTGAAAATTGACAAAAAAATCGTGTAAAAGGGGGTGATTTAAAGGAAAATCATTATAATGAAAATGTAAGATATTAAGATAAGTCTTGATTGTGGGTGAAGAATTATGATTTTCCCACAATATAGTATCTATTGATTCTAACTTCAATGGCACAAGACTAGTCATCATATACCACACTTCTTTGCTTGTAATTGCTGTGGGAAGACGACCCATCAAATCTCCACTTACTAATAAGATCACTGCAATTTGTTGAATCGAATGCAACATTTTGAATACTGAATATCCTTTTCACTGTCACTTTACAATTTACATCTCTATGGTCCAGTGATGGGCGTAACTAGTTATTTATGTAATCTAATTAATAACTGAATTACATAATAATTTGATTAAAATGAAATTTAATTACATATTATTCAATTACATTGTAATTAGATTACTTTGGATATGCTATGAAATTAATTACAATGTATTTAATTACGAAATAATTTGATTACAATGTAACCTAATTACATAGTATTTAATTATATTATAATTATAATTGCTTTGAATATGAAATGTCGCATGCTTGCATCGCACAGTTGCGATATAGGTACTGCAAGTGCGGCCCATACGACGTCATCGGGAAGTAGTGAGTATAATGTGCCTTCACCCGCCCCCTTCAGTTACTTTTAATCTTTTGTATTGTAAGCACGTAACATTTTCTTAAGATTACAAGTCATATGTATTTTGGTGATTAGTGTAAAAACTTTTGTGTTACGTGCAATGAATGAAAGTGCAAGACTACTTTTAGAAGATGACAGTTCAGTGGACGAATCTGTGTCTGCAGGTCAATCGACATTACCGTCACCAAGCAATATTTCTGCAGTGCAACCCACTATACTTGACGGTAAATTCATTGAGATACTTCATGATTCACCAGGAACTAATAAAATAGTCGCCATTTGCAAGAAATGTCTGCCTAATAAAGTAGAAATAAAAGGCTCGAGATTGTGTACATCCAATTTCAAAACACATTTAAAACGGAAACATGGACAAGAAACCATACAAGAATACCAAGAATATATTAAAACTAAAAGATGGAAAAACGTTTGTACTTCGAGTTCGTCAAACGAACTATCACAGCGAAAGTCGTCAAATGTACCCTCATATTCTCAAGCTGAATTCGATCGAGATATTGTTAAGTATTTTGTCAACTCAATGGTTTCTCTAAAGTGCACTGAAGACCCTTACTTCCGACAAATTTTACGTCGATTAAATATAGGTGCGAATAATCTAAGAATCATGAGCCGGCGGACACTTGTAAGAATGATCACGGAATTCTTTGATGAAGAGTCTACTTTAGTGAAACAAGAACTAAATCAAGTGAAACACGTTTGTACGACAGTTGATATTTGGTCTGGACGTCGAAGAAGCTTTTTAGGTGTAACAGCACACTGGATTGATTCACATAGTTTAAAGCGTGTCTCAAGGGCATTAGCATGTCAACGTTTTAAAGGCACTCATAGTTATGACAAAATATACGAATTGTTGCAAGAAATTAACTCAAGGTATGGCTTAACTAGCACAAACGTTGTGGCTTGTGTTACAGACAACGGCAGCAATTTTGTGAAAGCGTTTAAAAGTTTCGGTGTACATCGTATCAATGTTTCAAACGAGCAAAACACTATTAATTCTTGTGATGAAGACTCCGATACTGATAGTACAGACGACGAATTAACGTATCTTAATGACCTTTCTTCAACAATTACCCATTTAGAGACTCGTTTGCCATTACACCTAAGATGCGCTTCACATACTTTGAGTCTTTGTGCCACCGACGCTAACAAAATACTAGAAAACCAGGAAACGGAGCTATCGAAAATGCATGACCAAACAATAAAAAATGTAACACATTATGGAAAGCTTGAAATAGGCCAAAATCTGCTGAAATTTTACAAATTATTCTTGTCCATACTCTAAATAGGCCAGTAGAGACCAGGTGGAATAGCCTTAATGATGCCTTGAAAAAAATCGCAACCATAAAAGATAAATCTGCAACACTTCACAGAGCTTTAAACATAAAAAATCCACTTCCTGAATCTGAATTTACCTATATAAAAGAATACCTGTCATGTACTCAACCTGTCGCTGATGCGCTTCACATTCTTCAAGGTGAAAACGCAACCTATTACGGAATATTATTGCCAACTATACTCTCGTTGAAGAAAAAGTTGACAAATTTAACTGAAACAGTGTTGCAGTACTCAAGTCTCTACTATGAGTACTGCAACACTCTGACTGAAACTTACCTCAAAAGTGTGCCAACAAGGTTTAAAGATTTTCTGAAAATTTCGGGACCTGAAGCTGAAAATACTGCTTTAGCTGCCGTTTCTCATCCTAAATATAAAAAATTGAAATGGACATCATTAATTGGCCAGGCAGAATATAGTAAAATGAAAAATTTACTCGTAAAAGAAGTCGTAAAGATAATACCAAATCAATTATCTCGAGAAAGACCATCAACGAAGTCTAGGGAGGATGACTATTTTGAAATAGATTCAAGTTCGGATTCAGACAACCAGAGCAGTGAACCAAGATCCAAAGCTGAACTTATAGTCACTCATTTTTTGGCAGAAGACAGCAGAGAACTTCAAATATTAAATAATCATAAGGAAATTAAAGAAATATTTTTAAAATTTAATACCCCTCTACCTTCTTCTGCACCTGTGGAGCGTATGTTTTCGTTCGCGACAATGATCAATTGTCCGAAAGCAAATGTTTGAAAAACGAGTGATATTAAAGGTTAATTTAAATTATAAATCGGAAAACTAATTTTTTTTTATCAGCCAATGGTGAAAATTAAAACTAATAAAAGATTTAAAACTAAACAATATTTGACAGATGATTACATTTTTTTATATAATCATGTGTTTTATTTTCGTATTAGTCAAAACTGTATTAAATAGGGCATTTTTGTGAGAAGTGTCCCAATCCCTACTAATATTATAAATGCGAAAGTAACTCTGTCTGTCTGTCTGTTACGCTTTCACGTCTAAATCACTGAACTGATTTTAATGAAATTTGGTACAGAGATAGAGTTGACCTTGAGAAAGAACATAGGATAGTTTTTATCTCGGACTTTTGAAGAGTTCTCTTGGAAACGCAATATAACCGAACTCGACGCGGGCGAAGCCGCGGGCGGAAAACTAGTACTTATATAAATGTGTAATTACATTTTATCAGATTACATAAGTAATCTATTATAATGTAATCTATTATAATGTAATTAGATTAACTCGCAATTCAATTACTTTGTATTTAATTACAGTATGTACTCATTGCAATTAGTTACTTAAGTAATCTGTTACAGAGTATTTCAATTACTAATTACAATGTAACTGTTATTTGTAATTGTTAATCTAAATACTTTTTGCCCATCACTGCTATGGTCACCATAGAGATGTAAATTGTAAAGTGACGACGATTCTTTGCATCGATATCGACCTACATGTAATAAAACTTATTATAAATATAATCCGAAAAGCCGCCGCCGACACCGCATATCACCTGTCATTCGTCACTAAGTATGTACACTTCGATTATGTTTTTTATCAAAACTTTTAAAAACAAAGTTAATATGTTGTCTTTTTTTATTATTATACAATATATCAGTCACCGATATTGTTATTATAAATCATTATAAATAAACCAACAAAAAATCCATCGATTTATCTACTTTTATCGCGTCAATTAGAAAATATATTTCGAGAACCAAGTTGTTGACCCCACAATTTAATTTACGTTTGAAACAAATCAGTAAAAACTGAAAATTAAATGAATAATAATATATATATTTAATAATATATATATTTAATAATATATATATTTAATAATATATATATTTAATAATATATATATTTAATAATATAATATTTTTAATAATATTTTTTTTATAATATATTTTTTGGGACATTTTCACACAGCACCATCTAGTCCCAAACTAAGCAGAGCTTGTACTATGGGTACTAGACAATGGATATAATACTTAAATACTTTTTTTTTTGTTAAATAAATATTTATAATACATAAGAAACACCCAGACAAACACAAATACTCATGTTTTACCCACACAAATATTTGTGTCTTGTGGGAATCGAACCCACGACCCCATGATCAGCAGTCCGGCACTCGAACCGCTAGACCACAGAGGTCGTCAATTAATATGCTATTAATTTAGCTTACTCTAATTTAACCACTTCAACTCCATCCACTTAGTATCTTTCTAATTACAAAAGGTTGCATCACTGTCTATCTCTTTCTAATGATTAAACAGCAACATAACTTAATTTACTCAAACAACAGAATCTGTTTCATAAATAAACAAGGATTTTTAATGGGATGACATATTTTAAATTAGGAAACCTACAGGAATAATAGGTTATATTTTTTTTGTTTAACACAAAACATGCCCTATTCCAATCGGTTGTGACAACTTCGTAAACAAAACATCACTCAACATAAAATCGTAAATTTCATACTTAATTCACTTAAAATTTGTATTAAGTAATATGTCATTATTTTTTTTGTGAAGTTGTCAGCACTTCAGTTGTACGAAATTGAACGAATGCGAAACAGATTAAAAAAAATAATATAAAAAGGATTTATGCCATTAAGCCAAATATTGAATGGATACGAAACAGACCTGATCCTGGGGCCGGACGGACTCCTGATCATGGGGTCCGGCACTCGAACCACTAGACCACAGACGTCGTCCAATATTCTTAATTTCTCAAAATTAACCGACAATACATTTGGCATAATAGCAAAACTCCTTTTACTTTTCCCTTTTTTTAATCTGTTTCGTGACAGACGAACGTGGATGATGCATCCGGTTTGCGGTCAACAGCGACCGGACTCCAATCCAAATCCAAGGCGTCCAACTCCGTCTGGGTCCACTTGAGTATACCAAAGGAGTACATCAGAACCGGCATAACCCAACCGTTAAACGCCCACCTTGTTGCCGCCTGACAAAGAACTATTAAGTACCTTTTTCAGGCGGCCGAAGAAGCGGTCCTTTAACGCTTGTTTCATGTCAGCCCCGTTAATGCCTAACCCCTCTGACATACCCAAGTATTTGTAGGTATCAGTTGAGGAGAGTGATCTCAGGTTTATAGAATCTGAGAGTTGTAGTCCCTCAGATTCCACAATCCCGCCCCGCCTTACATGCATGACTGCACATTTATCTACACCAAATTCCATCCTGATGGAATTACTAAAAGTTTCAGTTGCCTTTAATAACTGCATCAGTTGCAATTTGGTGGAGGCAAACAGTTTTAAATTATCCATATAAAGCAGGTGGGATATTACCTGACCCCCTCTCCGCAACGGACAGCCCAGCCCCGTACCCTCCAGCAGGATGCTGAGGGGGTTCAGGGCTAAACAAAACCACAGTGGACTCAGACTGTCGCCCTGGAATATTCCCTGCTTAATCTCAATAGGTTCGTCGTTCCCTTGAATTTGCCTACATCCTGGATAACGAAGAACAGTTCTCCACTGCCCCATACATGACACCAGGAAGGTGCGTAAAGTAAGTTGTATCTATTTTATACAACTCCAGCACCCTCATGAGCCATGTATGCGGCACCGAGTCGTAGGCCTTCTTATAATCTATCCAACATGTCGACAGATAATATTATTATTATTATATATTTACCTAAGAAAATTATGCACTTAACTAGTGTAAAGAATGTGCACTTGCATAGACAGACACTAAATACTCTGTGTATGTGGATTACATACACAAACTGAAACTAAGTACACAATAAGTTACCAACATATTACTGTGATTTATAATAACCCAAAAAATTTCTAGCTGTAATCCAAAAATCGAGTTTTTTCAATTCAAACCTAATTTGTATAAACACTTTTAATACCAACAATTAATAACATCATCGATTAATAATACAGGAACCTTAAAATTTTTAACAAATTTTTCACTCCACCCTACAAATTTTTGAGCTAAACACAAAAATTTTTGAAGAGCTCTAGGCTAGACTCTAATATCGGTACATTAACCTATAATGTTGTAATTTTTATTGTAGGTTCCTACTAATATACGAAAACGATTTGCCAAATATCAACTATCGGAAATGAATAGTTTCGGAGATATTCATTGCAGAATTATTGATGAATTGTATTGAAAAACACGATATTTTACAACACACCACAGACAATTATTTTCATATTATTAGTTTTTACCACATTGTAGCTTAAAGTGTCATAAAACATACTAAAACGCATATTAAAAAGGAAGAACTCCAAACGTAAAACTCCTTGCTGAATGTCCATGATGAGACAGATTGCAATAAAAATCATATTTAAAAAAAAAAAAACAGCCCTTCGTAAACATGCTTATTACAATGACCTTGAACTCAGAAGCAACTTTGCCAACCCCAACACACTGTGGTCTTGTTCTGCCCTACCCCAAGTAGGTTTTTTAGAGCCCGGAGGCGTGTGGGGGCTGCTGTTCCGCAGCGCCAGAGATAAGGCAGAAGTATTGGTTCTTACTCCCCTACCCTATGAAAAATTGTAACTCCCTTTCAGTAGGAGTTACAAGGTGGGGGGTGCTGGGTACTCTTTTCTCCTCCGCCCCCATGAGCAGGTGTCCCCTATGTATAAAATTAGCGATTTTTTAAAGCTTTTATTAGTATAAAACGAAAAAAAAAAAGACTGCATTTCCGACGAATTTCTCCCCCCCTCGGGGAGTTCCTATGGCCAACCCCCTCCTTTCCCCCGCTCACCACCCCCCTACCTACATGTAACATTATTAGAGTCCTTCCCAAAATTTTATTGCTAATCCAAGGATCATGACGAAATACAGGCAAAATAATGTGATGTTATACAAACCTTTTCGTTTAGAAAGTTGTTCCTCAATATATTTCATCATCTCTTCGTCTTCATCGCGCTTGTTAGTCTCCGCTGAAAATTGGGTGCCGATGCCTGTGTCATATGCATCGTCTACTTGTTTCACTTTACCACTTTTTAACGCTTGCATGTTCACCATACCACCAGATTTTACTTTGAAGGGGTCTTTACAAGTCATCTCTTCCTCTAATGTAGTCTTTTGTCCTGTCGCCAATGCAACGACACTAACACCGTTCGGCCTTTCTCGAAGTTTCTGTAACACTTTAGTCTCTTCCAGTTTGGCTAAAATGTGTTGTTCATCATCTGAATCATCATCTTCTTTAATCCGTTGACGCAGGTTCTTTCTCTTGGTTGGTTTAAATTTTATTTCTTCAACTACAGAATCATGGTCTCTCGCGTTCTCCATTTTTGTGATTGTGATTTGTGAATTTGTGACACAAAGTCTCATACTTTGTGTCACAATCACAAAATGGAGAAAAAAAATAACAGTTATCTGTCATAGATAACTGTTTTTTATTTTTTTTATTTATTTCATGACCATGGAAACAAGTCCTTCAGTCGAACAGATAACTGACAACAGTGATGGTTGCCAGACGTCTGATTTTTTTCCTCGTACCAAAGTTGCCAAATAACTCTTAATTTCAGAACAAAATCTCGTACTGTACAGAGAATAGTGATGTTGATAATCGATCGATTATTTGTATAATCGCCCATAATTGATGGTAATTTATGAAATCGATTATAATTAGTAATCGTCTAAGTTACTGAGATCAGAAAATATGGATTTTGTTATACACTATTTACTAACCACAGCAGATTATATTAGGCACATATTACGTTAAAGTTTTATTTAAATAGTAGCCAAGTCTCTTTTTACACTTACAACACAATTATTGATTAATATATTATAGTAAGTGTTTGTGTTTTAATAAGTGGCGTTCTTTGGTTTCTGCCTACCCCCATGGGAAAAAGGTGTGAGTGTATGTATGTATATTATAGTTTCATTTGAGTAGGTTTTTTTTTTCTTAAACCGCTATTTAATATATTATAGTTAAGTATGTAGTGCCTCTTGCAGGACCCAGCTAGTAACAAATAATTAAAAACATATTTATGTTGTTTTGTGTGTTATGAAGAAATTTATAGGTTTGTTATTTATTTCTCACTGTTGTCGAACTAATAATACTGGAACTGACTGTTAAAAATTGTGAATAATACAAAGGAGGTCATCAAAAGTCGTATGGACTTTCAAGTTTCATTAAGTAAAACAAACCTATATATTTCTTCATAACACAGATAAAAAAATAAATATTTTTTTAATTATTTGCTACTAAGTAGCTGTGTCCTGCAAATCTGCAAGAGGCACAGCTAGTATCATGCAACTTTTTTTTATTGGCATCTTAGAGTAAAACCCGAATTCAGTTTTTTCATTTAAAACATCGCCATCTATCAAATCCTTAAGGGAAAAAAAGTATCAAAAATTGCAGTGTTGCTATGGTTAGATATATTATTGTGTTACTGGGAGTTTTCAATAATATTAAAATACATGTTTTATTCTTGTAGTAATTATAGAAAAATAGCACATTATGTAAATTTGAGCTTAAAACGTTTATAAAACGAGCAAAATTTTGTTTTTGTACGGGCACACTAGAATAGAATTGCAAATGGCTGGCTGCGTGTGTGTGACTGCTCATGCGCATTTATTTATTTTCTTTACTTTTGCAATAATGAAGTTCTCGTTGTTTTTAAAGTGCATCCACGTTAAGTTGAGCTTCCGTTCCTCCGTGTTGCTGTACCTCGATACAATTCGTTTTGTTCACTCTTGTTGAGTTGTGTGACGCCGTAGCGTAAGCAAGAATCATCCAGATTCCAGAACTTGTGAATTGTGAAGCTATTGTGGACTGAAAAAGGCAAACCATAAAGGCAGGAAAAGGAGAACACAACATTTTATTTTAAATGTGTAATTTTTTTATAGAAAATATAATTTAGCATACAATAGCTATAATTTAACAGCAATAGCTGTTTTTTACTTATCGAATTCCTTTAAAATCCCATGAAAACAAACCCTTATGCAGCTTGCAGCGTACAGTAGCTCTACGCGATTTCGCAATCTTTATTTATATAATTATATTCATTAGTTCCCCTAATGAAAAACCAGGTGGCGCTGTTTCCTAATACTAAAAAAAGATCGAGTTGCCTGTCTATTGCCAGTATACTTAATTGCTTAGTAGTCTTTGGCTAGTATAGAACTGAACTTTTATTTAGCGCGTTGAGACATGGCTGGCATGGCACAGGTTGATCTTTGACAATGCTAAGCAATCTTTTTAAATATTCTCGTAGGTTAGTTATTGTATTTCCGCAAAGTTTTATTGATTGATTGATATAATCTAAAAATTCTAACAATAAGTAACGAACTATGAACACAAGTTAAAATTAAAAATATTTAAGAATTAAATAAAGATATAGTTCGATAAATCTTGCACTGAAAATGACATTATGACAGTGACAGTTAATATTTCGCTGTTCGTTAAATAAGAGCATACCAAACTGGTTGCAAAACCTTGCAGTAAATAATAACACTAATAAAATAATAATTTTGGTAGGGATTTGAGGTAAATGAAAATTAGTCTTTGGGAAACGTAGGTATAATGTTCAAACACACAGATGAATAAAACAACTTAAAGGAAGTGTTACAAGGGTACACAGTGGGTAGGTATGTGGGCGTTTTTCAAAAAAGATGTACACGTGACGAACCGGAACAGATGTTTGTGTTATTTAAATTTTACTGTAAATTCTTATCTCATTTGATTAAATATACTCTTAAAAAGTTAAAAATTAAAAAAATACATCAGTTTTACGCAAAACAACGTGGAAATATTTGTTTTGATGCAAGGGTTCACAGGAACGTGCTCCGGTTTGTCACAAAGGAAAAGTGTAAATAAAATGCAAAATATGAGTTGTTATGATACTTTGTTTGTAATATTTATTCAATAAACCTTCAAATCTTTGAACTAAAACATCTAAACATAGATAAATCACTATAATAATAGCTTAGCAATCATTTTAATTTCGAGATCGTAACAGACGGAACATTTGACCATTAAAACTTTACATTTCTACCTACTACTTAAAATGAAATTGAACGAGATTACTAATAATATAAACAACAAATTCAGGGTCAACTACAACTATATAAATATTATCAAATAACTAAATATTTCTTAAATAGGATATAAGTTTATTGTCTCGGTAAAATATGGGACAGTGACTATCTGGAATTCTATGTGACTAACTGGAAAAAAATAAGCTAAGTTTACACGGAGTAATATTTGGTCGAACATTTTTATTTTAAGTCGTATTAATAATCTAAAGTAAAAACAGGTTATTATATTGCGAATTGCTTCATTTTTTAATTTTAATTTGCGAACATTTACTAAAGCTCCTCATTATCTCCTACATATTTTATTGTAACGGATTTTTAAGACAGGAGCTGCGCTGTTTTGGGACTTCATTGAACTTTGGGTAGCTCTTTGATTTTCGTTTTCTTTTTTATTCTTTTTTACTTTCTGTTTTCTCTTTTCTTCCCTCCATTGTTTTCTTCTACATTTTTTATCTTCTTCTGTCAACTCACTTATGGTTTTTCGACTCTTCTTAAGTCGTTCTAACTGCTCCTTCCGCTGTTCTTCAAATTTTTCAGGGTTTTTTCTCCCGGTAGCGTTTAGCTCTTTCTGCTGCCGAGAGAGCCATGTTTACTGAAATATAGCAGACATACTTATTTATAACATTATATACTTAATCAATATATACACAACTCTTAATTATTTACCGAATTACTGAGTGACTGAGGACCTGACAAACAACGCACAGCCAAAACTACTGGTTGTAAGGTCAAATTTGGCATGTAGGTTCCATAAGGAATCTAGGGGAGCACTAAGAGAAGATTTTCCGAAATTCGTATTTTTATATTTTTTTCATTCAAATTGGTTCAACCGTTCCGAAGATTAGCGGTAACAAACATCCAAATATCCAATCTAACATTTTTTTAAATGTCAGAATGATTATTTATTTTATTCCCTTATCAAATGTAACCCCAGCCTAATAGTTCCGGTGCGTCACAAAATGTTTCCGGCTATACAATACGTGACGATCCCGATGTGACGAATTCATACCTACAAAACTTCTATACACGATGATTTTGTAGTCGTTTTGGAACCGAAAATTTTAGACTCTATATCAGTAATAGAACCTATTAAAATATAATTTAAATTAAATAAAAATATATTATTTTATTGATTATTAAAAGTAATATCATATTCGAACAAAAAATGAGAACTCATGATAATTCCACTCAATGTTACGTACTACGATCACTACGATCGATGTCATTCAATGTTACACACACAACACTAAGCGGTAAAACATGCCTAGACACGTTATCCGCCCATTGGATGCGGCGCGGCGCCCGCTGCCTACAATCCACGCACACAGCTGTAATGTATTATGTACCTACCCCTAGTAACAGGCTGCGCGGCGCCGGCGCGGCGAGCGCTCTCGCGTCGTCGCGTCGCCCGCGCCGCTCCCCGTTAACCACCCCGCACGGCCGCAACCGCCAGTTCTGTTGCAACTCGCGCGCGATAAAGGTTGCATTTTTTACGTTTTACGTAGCCACGCGAAAATGAGTCTTCAGTATGAATATTCGAACGCGGAGTAGGTACTTGACAATGGTTCAGCTGTACACTGTTACTAGTTACAATTTGGAAGGCCAAAGCTGAGGCCAAGCGGTTGTATTCCCGGCCAGAACATTTAAAGGCGCTGCGGCTACGAGGGATTGAAAGTCCTCAAGTACCTTCAACCCCTACCAACTTGGCTGCAACCCAGCGCCTTCTCAATCATGGACAATTCCGTGTGCCGGCTCACGCGCAAGGTCGAGGGCGCCTAAATGACTCGCAGGAGAACGAAGACGCTATTCTGGAGTAGGTACTTCGAGCGGGCTCCGCGGCGAAGCACGAGAATGGCGGCACAAGAATTTAATGTTAGCTAATGCTTTGTATGGAAAACATTAAATAATAATGGCTTAACATCCCTATAAGTTCCGTCGAGCTCACGTCATCAACAACAATGATGCACCGGCAAGAACTGCCCTATGTCAGCTGCCCGGCTCGTTATGCAAGTGTTGTGCGTGCTTACCCAAACAATCAGTTCCGTGATCGATGGATAGGCCATGTCGCGCGGCGGTCCCGTGGCTTGCCCACCACGGAGCCCAGACTTAACGCCCCTGGATTTTTCTTGTGGTCGGAAATAAAAAGACTCCTTTATACCCGTGAACATGAAAGTCTTAACGAGTTATGCAGTGCGATAGTGGACGCCTTTGATAAAGTGAAAAGTGATAGGCTAAAAGACAATAGCATAAAACGGGCACGTTTGTGTATTGAACGCGGCAGACTCCATTTCGTGTACTTGCTTCGGTACAGGGAAGTGTAAACAATTTATAAATAAACTTTTAATAGGTAAGTACTTAGCTATGTACATAAGTTAATTATTTTGTAAATAGCTCAAATTCCAAAAATCCAAACGCCTGAAGTACCTACTCAGTTCATTGTCTCTCTGTTTCTAATTATTGATACCTACAGTAAAATAAAGATAAGTTCAATTCAAATAAAGTATTTCTGCCGGTCCTAAGCCCGTGTAAAGTATGAACGAGAAATTGGAGTAGGTACAATTTACGTAGTTGGCGTGAAAATGTTGATGCGCAGCGGCTGTGCGAGCGACTGCTGCGCCTGTCGCGGGTTCGATCCTCGCTCGGAACAAATTTGTATGATCTGTGGGTGAATGTTCTGGGCTTGCGTGTTTGTGTATGTGAAAATTTATGTTTGTAAATGCACCCATGACACAGGAGAAAATCCTAGTGTTGGGCAACGTTTTTTTTTTCTTAAATAAGAACTACGATAAAACCTACCTACACACAGTCTTATTCTAATTTTTTTAGTAAGAATGTAGGTATTACGTTCGTGTCCCGTATCAGCTGATTCGCTGGGCGCCATACTTGTCCTATTTGAACTGTGATCCTAGGTACCTACCTAACATCAAATTACGTCGCTATCTGCATCGTAATGCAATTTATTTTAATAATAAAATGTACTTGTCCAGCTACTAGCTATTAAATCACGCGTAGTAGGTACTCAGACGGATCATCCGACCGTCCGTCGCTCCCGTTGCTGTAGGTAGGTGACCAGCTGATGAGCTGACTCGTACCGCGCCGCGCCGCCGCGCCCGCGCCGCCCGCCGCGCATCATTGATAAATGGCAAGCTTGAGACTGAGGCGGTTTAAGAATGAAATATTCGTGCACTACTACGAACAAACTCGAACAAGTGAAATTTTTTTTTGAAATGCCAACTTTTTTATTATTAGCTGTACAGTCAACTTAATATTTTTTATTTGTACTACTAATTATCCTAAGTTACCACGTTGCGGTTCCAAAACGACTATAATTTCACGCTGTATAATTATAATAATTCAAGCTGTTGTATCCCCTTTATGACTACTTCTGACTTGTTTTACAATAAGTTATAAATAGAAATGTCATTGTGTTACGGCAAATGACTTGAAAATTTGCTACATACCTCATAAAATCCTGTTACTATCTGGAACTCCAATTCGGCACCACCGTAACGCGCCCACTTTCGTCACAGATTTTGTTGACACTGAGGTTTGTTTCAAAATGGTGGTTGACACCACATACAAGATAAATGTTACCAGAAATGAAAAATAACAATATTTTAGGGTAATATTGCGTTGAAGTATTGAAAAAATTATCGTGACGTATATGTGAATTCCGGTTCGGTCATATTCCTGGGACAACAATAAATATAGTATTCTGAACTATTAAAACCCAAATTCGAAATAAAAAGCCCTAAACTGTATTTATGAGTTCAACATACGTCTACTGAGCCTAAAACAGTGACTCCATTTAATTTATCTAATCTTACCTGAGACTTGAAAGTTCCAAACATGCAGTTGGGACACGAATATTTTACACGTTTTTTAATGTTAATTTTATGATATTTTAATAACAGTGATAATTGGGTTGCATATTTTAGCCAATTTTATAACTTAAACATGTAAGTATTAAATAAATATGCAGTTTATTTGAGTACGGTGCATACAAAAATTACAAAAAATAGCTAATGTGAGGGGACACCCCAAATTCGCTATGTACAGAGGCCAGCACATCAAGCTACCCCAATCTGTCAAATTTATTTGATAGATTTTCAACTTTAATACAATACTATAAGGTTTATGTTCAATTGGGAAAATTTGACAGTTTTGTGTAGGTTGATCTGCTGGCGTCTGTACATCTTTTTTGAAAAATGCCCATGTACATCGCGCGCGACGCGACCGTTCCGCATTAGGATCTCTCAGGCAACTGCGGCGGGAAAATGCCGGCGTGTGCGCGCGGGGCACAGGGATGCGCGCGCAGCGGATCATTCTAGAAAACGCATAGGGATGCGACCGCGAGTTGCACGAGGGGCCCGTGTTGCTTACGATATAATAAAATTTCAAAAACTTTTGACAATAATGAAATACATACATTTGCAGTAGTCGGTTAGTAGTAGAAATTCAAAAGGTGTTAATTAGGCCTAAATAAAATTATATAACTAAAATATATTAATTAGCGGTACAAAAAAAGAAACCTACTCAAATAAAACTATAATATATTAATTAATAATTGTGTCGTAATTGCAAAAAGAGTCTTGGCTTCTATTAATAAACACCTTTAATAATATTATGTGCCTTGTATTATCTGCTGTGGTTAGTAAATAGTGTAGATAAAAAATACATTTCTGATCTTAGTAATTTTGACGATTATTTATTATAATCGATTACGTAATCGATTTCATAAATCAACATCGATTGTGGACGATTATACAAATAATCGATTATTGATTATCAACATCACTAGTGTCACTACTTTTGTTAGTCGCCTTTCATCCATACGCTAGACATGCTAAAACCATCTCAACTTAAATTCTTCTCAATTCTCATCATCTTATAAACCACAACGTTTCCTTACCACAATATTTCTCAATCTGTCATTTAAATTATTACTGAGATTCTGTGTGATTCTTTTTTTTCCTTGATGGCAATTGAGTCGTTGTTGACTATTCTGCCAGCGTCAAAAGATGAGGTTATTGTAAAATTCTGCTCTTCGAACACTGTTGCCTACGTGGTAGGTTTTAGTACATCATTGAGATAATTTATAACATAAATTTCCTTCTACAGTTTAAGGTCATTATCATTTAAAAATTTAGATAAAATTTTAACTAAATATGGGGAGAAGTGGCATAAAAGGGATTTAAAGTTATTGGGGAGAGGAATTTTTAATCTTATTTCAATATTGTAGTACATAAATGAGTACAGATTACTAATTATTAGAATGAATTCTATAAGAGTACTAGCTATAGTATGTACATACGTTATTCAATATGGTTTTAATTTAACGGAAATGGAGAGATGTGTTGGGTCTTCCGTTTTAAACGTTTATTACGAGGACGTTTTAACTTGCACTGACCTATATAATACAAGTAATATAGTGGTCAGTGCCTTTAACCCACTTACAATCGTGCTCAGTGCTTTAACATAATCAGTTAACCTACCTATAATTATAATATATTTTGAAATCGTTTTTAATCTTTTGACTGAAGGACTTGTATCCATGGTCACGAAATAATATAAATAAAATCCTTTACATAGTCTCGTAAATTAGGGATGAGCTTTTTTTAAGCTCAATCCGATTTTGTAGATCGAAATGGGTCGCATCCTCTCGATCTGTTTATCAAAAGATCGATCGAAAAAATGCATGAAAATACAACATTTAACTAATGAATATATGTCATTTATTTAAAATAAAAAAGAGTTGGATGTATAAACAAGGCAACAGAAATTACATGAACCTAAGAAAACCAATTTTTAGATTAAAATTAACTAACAAATTCCTACCCAGATTATGTCTTAGAAATAATAAATACGAGCGTATTGTTTATTTCGTGTCATCTTTTTACCCGCCGTCATCTATAGCAAACGGTAATAATAATTAAGATGTAAAATACCCACATTTTGTTTATATTTGTAACAACAAGCTTAAACTTCCAGATCGTACTTTGATTCACCTCGGTCGGTGATCATAACATACCTAAGTTACACTGTGTGCAAACCGCAATATTTGGACCGCGATCCGATATTTTAAAGAGGAATCGTTCCGCGGTCGGATCGTATCTTTTCGAATTTCGAACCTACCCGAAATCGATTGTATCGAATTCCCACAATCCACTCTTCGAAAAGATCGGATGATCGGATCGGATCGGCGCATCACTATCGTAAATTTGTATTATTAATAATTTGATAGGTTTTGAAGGAACCTGGAACACTGACTGACTGATAAAGTGATAAGGATGAAGACAAACAACAAATCTATTCAATTGAGACTGAGGGGCGAGCGGCAAGAATACCTAATAGTCTTATTATATCACGAGCAAAATAAAACGAGCATTTTATTTCAAAATTTAAATAGACTGCAATTCAAGAAAGAAAAATGACCCAAGTAATTTTTTTACAATCGGCGCCGCCAAAATTTGAGGAAATACAAAAAAATATTTTTAGTGATGGGGCTGTGGAGTTTTTATCTTGTATTCACAGGAAGTTTGAACGAAAAGTCGAACAACTTTATAAAGATAGGTTGAAGCGCACTGTGTCTACGAAGGAACTTTCGACTTTGGAATTCAAAAAGTCAACAGAAAGGAGTGATAAGACTTGGACGATAGCTCCTTTGCCTTCAAGATTACAGTAAGTTTTGGTTGCATTTGTCTTTAGGATTTCATAGTTATCAACCCTAACAGAATTTCCTATGTCCGTTTATCCATCACAGCAGATAAACTTGGAGACTACAAAACATAAATATATAAATGTAATGTATACATTGTTATTAAAATAATTAAACAATGTAGACAAATTTAACTTTGATTGTAGGAACCGTCACCTCGATCTTGGGGATGTGTCAGCATCAAACACAGCCCACTTCATATCATCGCTCAATGAAGATGTCCAAGGTATTCAAGTAGATTTTGATGATGGTCACTGCCCCACATGGAAGAACCAGCTGCAGGCTTATCATAATATTCAGCTGGCTGTGAACGGGAAGCTTCCCGGAGCACCTCTCACTATCACAACTAGCCCAGTACTAATGTTGCGGCCAAGGGCCTGGAACATGGTTGAACATAATATTTTGGTAAGTCCTTTATTTTGTTAATCAGTATTGACTGAGTCTTGAAAATCTTGTAATCATCATCATCATCATCTTTCACAACTTTCATTAACCCACTGTAGGACACTTCTTCGCTTTTATGCCATTAATTCCAGTTTTCCAAATATTGTTCAGGTCTGTCTAACACACTTTACTATATCATTCACCAACCTAGCCATTGGTCTTCCTACACTCCATGTGCCTACTCTTGGCTTTCCATCAGATATCTATTTCACGCGCCGTCACAACGTCTAGTAAAATCAAGTGTCGCACCCAACGCTACTTGCGTTTTGTTAAACTCATATGGATACCGACATCCTTGACTTTGGTCCTTTTTCGGATATCCGAATTTCAAACTTGGTCATGCATTGTAATTCCTAACAGCTCTAAATCTTATAATAACACAGAAAATATTACAACTAACCAGTTTACTAAATCTAATTTCTTATATCACATCATCATCATCAGCTCATATTCGTCCACTGCTGGACGTAGGCCTCTCCCAATGAACGCCACAAAGCCCGATGTTCAGCTTTCCTCATCCAGTCACTGCCAGCTGCCTTCCGCAAGTCGTCACTCCACCTGGCCGACGGGCGTCCTACACTACGCTTACCTAGACGCGGCCGCCACTCGAGAACTCGTTTGCTCCACCGTTTATCAGTTCTCCGCGAGATGTGACCGGCCCATTGCCACTTTAGCTTGCTTATTCTGTGAGCTATGTCTGCAACTTTGGTTCTCTGACGGATAACTATATCACAACCTATTTGGAATTAAAAATGTTTAATTATCTTTAAGATTAATGGCAAAGAAGCTGTGGGCCCCTTAGTGGACTTTGCAATCTTAATGTACCATAATGCAAAGCAGCTTTATGAGGCAAACAGTGGTCCATACTTTTACCTGTCAAAGTTGGAAGGCGCCACAGAAGCTCAGATATGGAATGAGATATTCATTTGGGCACAAAACGAACTTGGATTACCACAAGGGACAATTAAAGCATGTGTTTTAATTGAGAATATAGTCTCCAGTTTTGAGCTAGAAGAAATTCTATATGCCCTAAGAGATCACTCATTGGGTCTTAACTGTGGAATATGGGATTACTGTGCATCTATCATATCCAAGTTTGGTGAATATTAACATTTTTTCCTTATTTATCTCTTTTAACATATTTTAGGAGTGCTTTGAAAATTGTTATAATAATATTAATCTGAATAAAACATTTTACTTACAGTTGTCAGGATCAGCTTATAAATTATTATTATTTATTAACTAAGTAGTCACGAAATAAGTACTTAACTGTTTTTTTTTCAGGCGATCGGGAAGAGTTCTTGTTACCCGATAGGAATAAATACGTGAACATGGATCGTCATTTCCTAAACAGTTACTTGCGTCTTGTAGTGAGCACGTGCCATGCTAGAGGTGCTCCCGCCACTGGCGGAATGGCAGCTGCCATGCTCAAACCTGGCTCCGATATTACCGATAAAGAGTAAAATTCCATATATAATATTTTAAAAAACAAATAACCAAAATTGCTGGATCTAGAAACTTAGCAGGATATCCATGTCGTCTTCATTTTCTTCTGTTAATATTAAGGGGAAATGCCATGAGAATTAAGAAAATAAGATCAAGGTGGCTAACCCCTTTTTATAGTATCACTATCTGACCCCACAAACGTTCTTTTGCCATAAAAAAAATATTGGGGTGGGTCACCCTTATCATTTAGGGGTATGATAAATAGACGTTGGCCGATTCTCAGACCTCCCCGATATGCACACAAAATTTCATACAAACGGTCCAGCCGTTTCGGAGGAGTACGGTAACATTGTGACATGGAAATTTTACATATTAGATCATCCGCCACTTGGGCAGGCGGCAGGGTATGTTGGACTCGTACCGACTAAAAATCGCAGCTGTTGCTGAACCCATTCGATCGACAAGGCTTTACCTCGTGTTCTAGTCGAAGGCACGCCCTACTGGATAATAATAGATGTCGCATATCTCATATTGGTAAAGTAACGAACTTTTTCAGATCCAAAATAATTATTACAAAGATACTGACGGCGAAACAAAAAGAGATAGAACAAGGTGTGGACGGCTTCATGGTCTACGATGGGAGGGTAGTGCCGCATGTCAATGAAGTTAGTGAACATTTACTTATAATAAGACATCCTTACACATAATACCTCTATAGGAACTCGTTTCTAGTTTCCTCCTTACTTTTGTACCAGCTGTTAACTAACGGCTAGCATCAATTCCAATAAAAAAAAAGTACCTATCTGATCGGCGTTTGAATTTGTGGCGGGTTAATGGAAAATAGCGAGGCTTGCCCCCCTTGCCCTCCATTACATGGGGTCTAGACACATACCGACCAACTGTCATTAGTACACCTTCAGGGCGTACAGGCATATAATGTATGTTTTTTTATACCAAATTAGGTTTCTGGGGTCAAAGGATAACAAACTCTAGAAATAGTCACTGAAGTTGCAATCTATCATACAATACAAATAGGTACTATTATTCATAACTCGTCCAACAGAGGACTGTCGTTCGGCTATTACGTTTAATTAGATGTAAGTAGTAAGTACCTACTTAGCTGCCTACCAACAAAAAAAATATGAATGCAAAATAATTTTTTTACACGAAACCGTAACAATTGGATAATTCGCGGAAACGGTTTGTAAGTCAATTGCGTTTTTATTTACCGTAATGCGTAATCATTAGTGGAAATTTTCGATGCCTTACAACAATCAATTGGCTTCTTTTTAAAGGCAGTCACCGTACCTACCAGGCTTCGTTCTACAACTTATTATAGGTATACTTACTAAAAGTATCCAGAATGTTACAACTGTTTATTATCGATGTTTGCCCTTTAAGCTATTTATTATGATAAGACCTAGATGCGAGTGCTGTGTATCAGTAGTACAGCTATATATTTAAGCCTATGACTGGGTGTGACTTAATTGATACGGCATAAAAGCCAAGATAAGTATCGATAGCCAGAGTCGTAAGTCAAGAGCGCAGAACAAAAATAATTCATACTTACTATTATTGCTATTAGGAAGGGAAACCATACAAACCAGTTAGACCAGAAGATTAATAAAGACTTATGTTTTAATTTTGTGTGCTTGAGTCAGAGCGCTCCGCAGGCTGTGGGTCTGCTCCTTTCATGGTAGAGGGGAATTTCGTGGATCCCATGGCCATGACTATAGGGCAAGTGAAGGCAAGTGCGGTTTTTAGTCGGTACGAGTCCGACATACCCTGCCCGGGTGGCGGAGGATCCATGACGATTTTCCGTACGAAAACTATGCTGTGGGTCTGATAAGTGCGCCACTCCGAGGGTTGCGGTCCCTTTTTGTGGTATCTGTAAAATATTCATGGATTGCTTGCCACCTCGGGAAGTGGTAGGGTATATCGGAATGGTACCGACTAAAAACCGCACTTGCCTTATAATCATGACCATGGGATTCGTAATATTCATCATAACCAGCTAAGACCTGGCAGCCGGACAGTTATTATGGTGCTGACAGCATAACGTAGTAGGCGTTTCAAAAAGCATTTTAATTTATGGTCACTTATCCAAGGCTGTTTCAAATTTTTAACGGTGTTTCGCGGGTTAATCAATTTTATGCGTCTGAGCGTTACGTCAGCAATCTTAATACAAAAACTAACAGATCTTATCAGCGGTGATAAATGTTCCATTGTTCTAGTAGTGGCAAGTTCGGCAGCTAGCAATAAGTCCATGATTCGATTCCCAGGACAACCAGTGTTCTTGGGTTATTTATGCCCAGCAGCAGTGTTCATGTTGTGTTGGTACCTACTAGGCGTATTACCTACATGGAATCTAAAACATACCGAATAAATCTGAATCACATTAGCACCTCGTGTCTTATCATTGGAAATAAAACTTAAATTCATAAACCAACTGTAACTAGTAACGAAATTAATGGGCATTCATAGCCGACGATTCTTTGCATATCAGAGACGTTCCCTAAATGCAAATCAACTTCAAAAAAGGTTGGTTTATATTTGTTTTCTTTGATGCCTGTTTAAAGAAAATACAGTCGCAAAGTTAATAATCTTTCTTTGTTTTTTAACTTTATTATTCAACTAGGTAGACAGGCCAAGATTTTACAATTTTAAACATGGTAATGATTTCTGTAATACTGATAAATTATCGTGAATTTATTTATTTCTTATTTAAGACTGTATGCTCAACTGCTAACAAGGAAATAATTTTACTAACTACATGCTAAAATATACATATTAAAACACTATTAAATAAATACATTCAGCTTCAAATTTAAATAAATACATTTTCATACTTACCTTAATATGATAAATTTTAATGAAAACTGCTTCATTAGTCAAATGGTCTTAAGCGCGACTACTTCTTGGTCCTGGGTTCGATAGTATACTTTTTTTTTTCTATGTAGTCCACAGTAGCCTGCTCCTGGGTAATAAGCTCGCCCCCTATTGGGGCCTAAACATATCGGCAAAATGTGGATGTATGTGATAAATAATATTTATTTCTGTAAATAGATCTTCTAAATATACTTTTACAAGTCAATGTTTTAGATTTCTGGAACTAGATAGCGTCGACATTTTATTACTGACATTCCTAATTGAAATGGTTCCTTACATAATATACAAAATTCAAATAGGGAGGTGATAAAAAGCAAAACTAAATTTAGCACCCCTGGGCATCAAAGTGATGATATGAAATGTATTTGTATTGTGTATTTGGAAATTTAGAATATATCAAACTCATAGGTAGATACTGGTTATTTTAAAAAAGGCCCTCATAAGTTTCCAAGACACAACAACTAATTTGGCGCCGAATCATGCCTGCACCTAAATTCCCAACATAAAGTCTTTATATTAACACTGAGCCTGAACGAACCCAAAACCTCATGGTCCGCAGCTGTGTTTCCGGCCACTGGACCAATGATGCAGTAACTAATATTAATATCAATTTATTATCGTAGCTTTGGAAGAAAAGCGGAGCCACACCAAATCAGATATCCAGAAAGTTCGAAGTGAACGTTAGCCCACAGGACCTGTTGTCCATACCCCGTGACGGGGTGACGTTGCAAGGGCTGAAACACAACGTGGCTATCTCCATACTCTTCATATACTACTGGTTGGCGGGTATCGGCCATTTCTTCTACAGTGGTAATGTTGAAGACTCGGCGACTGCAGAAATATCCAGGTTTCAGATCTGGCAGTGGATCCGATTTTCAGTAAGATTTTTTTAACGTTGCCTCTCCACTAGGATTTTTTAATTTTATAAAATGTTGCTTTTAAACAAGTATTCTCACATATTGTTTGTACCTTTATGTGAGAATTTATGTTACTCATGCCTGGAACAATAACTGTAGATAGACGGCACCATAGAATTCCTTTTACAAAATTATTTTACAAAATACAGACTAAGTGATGGCCTAGTCTATCAAACGCTTTGTTTCTAAGTAACATCGCTATCTAAAATAAAACTATTAAACATCCTATCAAACGTTTTTTTTTCTATTTTCAGCCGCCTTTGGAAGACGATCCCAAGCGAAACGTAACAGCTAAGCTAGTTGAGAAGACTGCATCTAATTTCGCTGCTCATGCGCATAAAAATCTTTGCCGATCAAACGCGGAGCGCAAACGTTTGACGGCTGCGAGGTACATGAGCATGGAGCTGTTTCTAAACAGAAACCCACCAGAGTTCATAACCAGCTATCTTAATGACAATCATAAATTTAGAACACTGCATAATAAAGCGCTACTGAGTAACTTGTAAACACTAACATTCCAGATACACATCAACGTTTAGGTGTATGGTTTCTTTTTTCAGTATCTACCTGTTTTTTGGGATGTACTTGGTTTGACATAGGGTTAAATATATTTGGATATCTTTAAAATGCCACGAGACCAACATTCATAAATAGGTACCATATATAGGTACCACAGATTAAATAATAGATATACCACAAAAATCATTCTTTTTTATAAATTGTGTACGTACAGAGGCTTTAACTTTAACACGTTTTTACGACGTTTCAACTTTAATACAAAACAATAAGGTTGATTTACAATTGGAAACATTTGACAGTTTTGGATAGTTTGACCTGCTGGCGCCTGTACATAATATTCTAATCAATTTTATATTTAGAACTGATTTTCTAAACTGTGATATTCCATGATTTAAATTCACATAATATGCGTAAGTGTTATAGTACATATTTTTGATGTTAATAATAAATATATTTTGAGCTAAGTTTGATGCCATATTATTTTCTGCAGTTCCTGACAAAAAAATCTTCCTTGTTACCCGACTCCGCGGGGTATATAATATGTATGTATGTTTGTTCCTTTGTGGCACACTAGAGACCAAACGCGTGGGCCGATTTTGATTATTCTTACATAATCGATTTGTCATATTCATATTCTTGTGTCACTAAAGACATGACAGTAATCAAAATTTAATATGGTGATAACCAGACGCCATATTCTGAAAAAGAAAAAATGAAAGTTGACCGAACTAACTATAAAGACTTTCACAGTCGGGACCCATTAATGAGAAATTTTGATCAGGTCCAGAGATTTTTTAATGGGTCCCGACTATTAAAGTAGCTATGTTCCTTGAATGAATGAATGAATCTTGAATCCTTAAGTGTTGTTATATATCGTTTTGGCATAGGGGTAAACAGAAACTACATACAGTATTATTATGTTGATTTCTGACATTTACGCGAATATTATACATTGAAATAAAACTACTTTTTACGGATTTTATCGCGTTATATTGATATTATTAATCCTAACGTTTCGGACCCTTTATAGCGTCCATGGTCATGGTCACGGGTAGTCAGTCTACCCGTGACCATGGAGTTTTATTTCAATACAGTATATGTACTACATGCTTCATGGAATATTGCCTTATCCATTTATTACAAGACTATCATTAGCTTAGACAGCTAGGCCATTTCAGACATTACCCTGAACTGACATATTTGCTACTATTACTTGTCTGGACTTTGTCTTTGTCTGGAAAGAGGCCATAATTATCTGAGTATTTCCGAGTTTCTTTAGGAAACACCGGTGCCATCTAGCATTACAAAATATTGACTTGTAAAAGTGTCTTCAAAAGATCTATTTACAGGAATAAATGTCATTTATACCTAGTAGGTACCTATATTATCCATGAAGTCACAGTGACAAAGACAAATATTATTGTAAAATAGAGCTTAATTAAGCTTAACTCATTAGTAGCACACTTTTTTAACACTTAAAAAGGTGAAAAACAAAGGAGGCATTATAGTTTGTAAATTATTTATTTCCTTAACATTTATCTCAAAAATATTCAATATATTAAACTTAATATTCGGCTTAACTGTAGCTGAACACTGTACAAGCAAATTGACAATATAATATTATAATAAACATTGTTATCGCATATTTGATGTGCCCTGTGCTTAAAAATAACAAATCCACATTGAACAAAATTTATCAATTTTCCGCCTTATATGTAATGTATGAAAATTAATGAACAAGGGAGTTTTCGCCACAATCAAAATGCAATGAATTGTAATTTGACGTACGAATATAATTGCATTAGAACCTTTTAAAATACTGCAGTAATTTATGTAGCATTTCTATTATTCTTGAATACCGTCACCCATAGGTATGTGTGATGGAAAATACTAACTTAGTTTATGATAAGCATATAATTGCTACGGTTGAAATGTTACGAATAATAAATAGGTGGCCAGCAGGTCAAGCTATCCAAAACTGTAAATTTTTCCCAATTGAAAATGAACGTTATATTGTTGTATTAAAGTTGAGAATCTATCAAAGAAATTTAACAGATTGTGGTAGCTTGGCGTGCTGGTACAGAGGCCACCATTAAAATTTCATTTTCTTTTATTCTCTCGCCGTGTAGCATTCGCTGCTTACAGAATAATTAATTTAAAGACCTATTTTGTGCCCGGCGTCATAAATGGCGTGTACATTAATTTGAATAGGAACGTTTTTTTCCTGACCACTGTAGGTAGTCTCAATTAAGGTTCTCAATTCGTCGTTTATATTACCTGTTGCCCTCAGTTCCACTCGCAACTCAAAAGGACTATTTTTTTACTAATTTTTTAGACAAAAGAGCATAAAGTAAATTACGCCCTTCCTCAGTATGGAGGTAAGAGATAAACAGAGTTTCAAATTATAATGTCAGTATGGATAAATATATTTTACATTCGATTTTTTCCTGACCATCGATTCTCATACTTGATTTTGTTTTTTTTTTTAAAAAAAGACATCAATGCAATTATGTCATTTATTTGGCGAAAATTTCCGTTAATATTCATAGGTGATCCTCCACACAATAAATCAAGTTTTATAGTAATAGATTGGAATGTTTTTTGTATAAATAATGTAATTGTTTTAATGTTTTCATATGTTAGGATTTAAATACCTACTTGATTCTTCCTTAATTTTGTGCATTGAAAAATACAGTATATGCCAATCTGAACACATTCTCCGTACCACTAACTGCCATACAATCCCTGGACGGATTACTGGTAGTAGGATTATGTAATGTAAAGAACCTCAAAACTTTATTTTTATAAATATTTTTAAAATATGGATATGTTATTGGTCAGTCCGATTTGTAATGTTGTAGTCTGTGTTAAGATGATCAACATTAACACCCTTATTACCAAAGAGGGCTTGCTAAGTCTAATCTAAACTCGGGCTCAAATTATATCCATCACTTTGTAATATCACATCACAAAAAGAGATAGAGCTAGACTGCTGAATTACTACAGACTAATCAATAAATTGAGTTATTTTTTATTGCTTAATCACCAAGACACCGTTAACATTTGGTAAAGTACCTAACTGCTTATATTTCAAATCTTATTTATAATGAGTCTTTTAATGCTTTTTTTAATTAGGATATGAAGCGGCATCTGTGACGTCATATAAATAGCATGCCGGTAACTCGTATAGCGATGACGTCACCAAATCCTGCATCGCAAGCAATGCGCCAGTTGACCAACTATGACTGTAGCCTCAAATTAAATCAGTTTCATAACAATTAAATGAATTTGTAAGGACACTTTAAAATATTATTGCATATATTCTGATACTTATTAATTTACCCGATAGTTAATCAAATGGAAAATAAAATGTATGAATTAAGTTTTCGTCTATGCATAATTTTATTTCAATTGTTATTATATGGTTACAGTAACGTAACAATACTCAATGAGCATGCTGTCCAATCTTGGATACCAATTGATCCAAGAATATTTTCCCCATCAATAGAAATTTAATATCAAAGAAACACACTATTAGTTGGTTTCAAAGTTCTACTTGGATTAGATGGTATCCTATGATTTATTTTGTTGTTATAACTATGTAGATTTGCAAATCACAAAGCAGCTTTTAAAACCTTGTTAAAAATGAGGTAAATGTGAGGTGTGGAACCTCCTACTCAACCTTTTTGATACATTAGCAACAAGTAAAATAAAGCTAACAAATAGTAATGCGTGTTAAGACGTGTATAATGTGTCATAATAGATAATAAAGACATTTGCAGCACCCGACGCGATCATAGATTCCTTTTTCAGTTTTTATCAGACTTCTGTGTAACACGCCTACATAATTATGAAGCTATAAATTTGCAGTATAAGTTGACCTATAATTGTACGGAAAGCCTATACAATGCAAACTCAGCTTATACTGGCAATTTACAGCTTGATATATATATATACGATATATATACAAGGCGCCGCCATCACAACTGTGTAGTAGTTGGTCACTAATAACTATTCAATTGCATCATCATTCAACCAACTCCGTAAAGGTTTTCAATTCGACAATATTTTTCAACAGAAGAAGTGCCACTTTCTCCCAATTATATTTGTACATGCAGGCGTCTACAGCGTCGGGTAGGTATAACAATTTTATTGCTGTGTGAAAGCAACTGAAGTTGTTTGTACATTGTAACGTTGCTAAGACACCGTGCACCTGGAGTTTTGTTCGCCGCCGACTCGTTGTCTTGTTAGTGCGCGGGCAAAAGCGTTGTCTCGCGACTGCAGGCTGCCGTTCTGATCTTGTAGGGAAATAGCCAGAGCGTGAGCTAATGCCTCGTCTTCAGTCTGAAAGAAATATACACATATTCATTGACAGTATATATTAGGGGAATATTCTGAAAGTTTACTATACTCGGACACAGGTAACTAATAAATTATGTCAAATACCATTTTATTTTAATGACAAAAAAATTACAAAGACATGTATGTATACAAGGTCACATTTCAAAGACCAGCCAAAATTAAAAATTAAGAAGTTAAGATCAAACCCAAAATGGGTTAGTTCATTATTTTGACAATAATGTGTAAACATTATTGTCAAAATAATGAACTATATTGTAAAAAAATGCATATAAAAATGTCCGATAAAAGTCTAATTTCATAAACACTCAATAAGGACAACGACGTCGCTCTCCGAGTATAGGCCAGCACATCAACCTATCACAATCTGTCAAATTTCTTTGATTGATTTTCAACTTTAATACGTCTCATAAGGTTCATATTCATTTGGGAAACTTTGACAGTTTTGGATAGCTTGTGGCGCGCTTGAGTACGTAGTTACGTAACAACATATCTACGTACCTATCCATGCGTCCGGTTTTTTAGAGGCGGACAGGAATAAAAAAAATATATTTTTTTTAATTCATAAATCGAAAATATTGTCTCGGTAAATTAATTAATTGAAAATTAACCCTGTATATTTCAGTGTCATTAGTTCAAGCTTTTTGGAATTAGATCATAGACTTTGTTTCGTACGGGAATTGGACCTGTGACCCATATTACAACAGCCGTTTGCTCAGCCACTGCAACATTCGTGCTGACTATGTACAATTAATCACAATTAAAAAGCAATAAAGCCCTTTTATGTAATAAATGTGATGCGCTAAAGAATAGCTTGCGAATGTGAAGGAAGAAACTACTAACCATATTTCCTTGTACTTCAGAGAATGTGGTAACTGGTGCCGTGATTGAGGTATTGTTGAGATTAATTCTATTTTCAGCTGCCTTCATACGCGCCATAGCTGCCTCACTGTAAGAAAAATAAAATCATGTTCGCGACATCTATTTAAACCTCCTTGGTACACTTGCACAGGGAAACTTGTACCTTGAAAAATGTTGTTAGTCTTTTTTGGTGTGCAAGATCCATCAAAATGTTTTCTTTCACCACTAAAGAGAGTATTAACAATGTCGAATATGTATATCGAAATATCATAATCAAAAATATCAAAGCATTCACTCATTTTTGAGTAGATAACCTTTAAAACCTCAGGTCTCCTGTGGGACACACCAAGGTTTGTGGGCTTTAGTCTAAAAAAGTGGATGATACAAGCAAGTATTAAGCTATAAGATGTTAATACGTACGCTGCTGCTCTTCTCTTGGCGGCAAGTTTTCCCTCACAAGCATGATCAGTGGCGTGTCGATGTCGGAGACAAAAATTGAGTGTACACTCGCTACATACGAGTGGCACCATTTCTTTCGTCTTACAATTCTTGAATGAGCACCGGTTTGTAAATACCTTTAAATTACAACAAAATTAATTAATATTATATTATGATCAAAGTTCGGATTTTTGTACCTGGTTGGTTAATGGCAATAGGCTACTACATAGGACCTAAACAAACTGGCAAACTGTGAAAATTGTCACACACCTTTGTCCAATCCCCTCGGGGTAAATTGGTGGGATGAAGGTTGTCTGCATTCTGTACATTTTTACAAGGCCTATTGTATGTAAATAAGCCACCAGTTCTATCAGTGTAATCATGTACACTGTCAAAGTGCCATTAAATACACATTATTAGAGCAACTGCCAAAAAATCTTTTTGATGTGAGAAAACCACTTTAGCATTCATTCGATTTGCACAGGAGTCTGTCCCTGCAGCCAAAAACAGAAAATTTAAATATGCCTTGTAATATTAGGTATTCCAGGAATTTGGGTATATGCTTAGTAATGGCAACAATTAACCTTAGCCCCTATTACATGGGACCTAGAAGGCCATAACTGTGGGAAAGAAGCCATAGAGCAGTATATCTCTGCTTAACATTTTGGGCACATATAGGAGTGATGGTATGTTATATTCAGAGTTTGATGTGCTTATAATGAATATTTTCCAGCTTACTTTTTTCCGTCTTTCTCGAGCTGGATCTGAAGTACACTGGTTATCAATGTGGGCACCAACTGCTACATCTGGGGGCTCCCCGCGCCGGCCGGGCACTGGCGCCCCACAGAGAGGACAGTCGGGAACCTGGACGTCACGGGTGTTGGGTGCTGGGCATTCATGCTTTGCATATGCAAAGTGGTCTGAGCTGGAAAAGCAATTGAAAACTTAACTGGTGTTGTATGATGTAGATACTTATATATTCTAATACATGGTTACATACATACATAATACATTAATTAATTATTCATTATATTTCTATTGTAAAACTTATGTCCCCACAATCTATTTTGCTAAATATGAAGATTTTAGTTGAAATATTATTTCAATTAATTTTGGATTTTTCTACAATATGCTAATAATTAATGTTGATCTCCAAATCACTCACCAGAACACATCTTTACATGCACCACATTTGTAGGGCAAGAAGTCTGAAAGAGAACATGATTTTAGTGTTAATAATATACTATACTCTGTCCACCGGTTTATTCACTTGCCTAGGAACTTCCAGATTATGTAAGTAAACTTCAAAATATAGTCGCCTTGGAGGGCAATGGAGCTAAGCCACAATTTTTGCAATTGTGATTTACGAATGAATATAATAACAGAAATAATATGTAAAATCTTATTTATTACTTCTTACAGACATTATTATACTGGAAATGTATCAGTTTATATAAAAAAGAGGATAATTCTTATGCATATTAAATATAGTAACTTTCGATACATAATGATAGGCACAAATCTATTCACTGCGAATGAATAAATTGAAAATGATTGTTTTACACATAGGTAAATCAGTTTATGAAATACCAAGTATTTCTTAAATGTCATTAGCAATATAAAAACATTGTTTTGGTTTTTATTTGGTTGTTTAATTTTCGATATACAATCCCTGATAGGTTTAGACATTTAAAGAAGATACCTAAAGAACATTGATTAAATTAAGTAGTGGGTATTTTGTTACGATTAAAACAAACTAAAAAATATGGTATTGATAATTAAATATATTGATGGTGCACAATAAACGCTATAACTATCATACGACTGAATAATAAGGCCTAAATTAAAGTCTCATTTGATAAAGATGATCAAAAATAGTGTTGTTCTTTGTTTGTTTACATATCAGTCAGACATTTCAGTATTTCTGTAATATAATAAATATAATGCTAACGATAATTTCTTAATATTAAAGAGTAATTTACGGCTTACCTAGTCTGTTGCAAGATCTATAGGAACAATTTTTTCCAATATGAGGAAACTCCATCGTAACTTATTAGTAACAAATCAAATTCTAAACACACAAGTGGTCTTCCACAAACGTAGCACGAGCAAAGATGACGACGGAAATTTGCTGCCCCTTTTATTTATTCACGGTATTGCAAAACAATTTCTCTATATTTTATTCGTCATCCCCTGCAAATGATGACGATAGTCAAGATCGAGAATTTGCCAATTCGAGAATGAATGTCAGAATCAGGATGAAACGACGTTTTTTGTTTGGTAACGTGCATTCACAAAGGTCGATTAGATCTGATCGATTCGAGATGTTTCTAGGTCATACCTCTAGAACCCCATATTATAACAATAAAATACTATAATTATTTTGAATATTACGCTTAATAATGATTTGCTTTATTTACAGACATTGAAATCTTCTAGAAGATCGAAACAAATGTTTTTCTATTTTGTTTACTAAATTGAGCCTTGTTTATGTAACCATAACTGACCTTAACTATCTTTGGACATACTACCCTCAGGCAGGATGTTAAATAATTTTATTATACTTAAAATTTACAATTATTATAAGAAAGGTAGGGCATAGTGGGAGTAATTCCACTCAAATTGGAGTTGCCCCACTGGGGGGGGGGGGGGGGGGAATGGAAGTAAAATAACACTGCTTTGAGCTGTGTTGTTTCTTACGATGAGCAGGGTTGCCAGTGCTCTACGAGAAAACGTTGTGTTGGCAGTGGAGGGACTTTGACCATAAACAGCTTATACTGCCAACCCAACTATTCCTCTTTCAATACAGGGTCGGCAACGCGCAAGTGATACTCCTGGTGTTGCAAGCGTATATAGGCTACGGTAACCGCTTACCATCAGGTGGGCCGTATGCTTGTTTGCCATCTTAGTAGAATAAAAAAAATACAGTATACTATGCATTTCGAACGGTTTCAATTAAGAATAGAACTGACCTCCAACCATCTTGTGACAACCAATGAACATGCCAATCGTCACTAGTAATTGAATCAATAGTTTCCATTGTTAGATTCTCAATTTGGCTTTCTAATTATTGAACATTATTGTCAGCTACCCTACGCTTATCAAGTGCCAGGTATATTCAATTGGATTAAAATAACAATTATAGAGTGGCAGATTCAAAACTTCAAAGCCATGGGAGTTTATAATATTGTCTGTAATATAGTTTTTTGGCAGATTGTGCCTTTTTATTAACTCGGAGAGTTCCGGATTTGGTATTACGCTTATAAATATAATTAAAGTTTTAAAATTTCAATAAAAAAAAAATGTATTTTTATTTGCAAGCTGTACTTTTTTGACAGATTGGGGTCATTTTAGGTCATTGACGTTCCTATTCTTATTTGAAACGCATAGTAGGTACAGCTACACTTTTAAATAGAACATTAATTATTATTAGTGTGAATAAAATAAAATATTTTGAAAAGACACATACATGACGGTACTTACAACATAATTTATCGGTTTATTAATTTTTTTTTTTTTTCCTTGATGGCAATTGAGTCGTTGTCGACTATTCTGCCAGCGTCAAGTGTGATGTGGTAGGTTTATTAATTTATTTATCACCCTAAGTATTGAGAAATGTCAATGTCATAATAAACGTCAAAAACGTCACTTTCGACCTGTGCGACGTCTGGGACGATTCGTATCCGTATTTTTAGTCTAAAATACCCTAATTTAATTTGGAAAAAGTAGTCCTTATTGGGAATCACTAAATAAACTGGGCTTTCTAAAAGAACTCATAACGAAAATGAGTAAAATCATTCCTTCCGCCGCTAAACTTCTAGCGGGTAATGCGGTTACGGTGGGTGCTTTCTGTTGGATTCTCCAATGATTCTCTTCTAAACTATTATGTATAATATAAATGTTTATGCTGTACGACGTGAACACCTATTCACTGCAGTCTTTATTTTTAGAAAGTGGGTGCCCCAGTTGCAACGACGTCTAACGCTAAATACAGTACGAAGAGTGAAGCCTCGTTTGAAATCAAGGTAGATTTAAATTTATACTCGATCTCGATCTAATTGTGTTCTTTTTATTTATAATACTACATTACACCATGGTGTGGATATGCCGAATACTATTTAAATGTTTGTTCTTATATCAATTTTGTTAGACTATAATAATTATGTAACCTAACCTTCACTATGTCAAGCGTATTGGTGTTTGTTGTCAGTAATTTGACATGTTACCTGAAGCAATGATAACAAAACCGTGTAAGTAGTTCAGGCTAAACATTGGACATGTCTATAAATAGGCATGAGAAAACTATAAATTATCTATAGTAAAATCTTTGCATTAAGTATAAGTGAGTCTCATGCTCATAAAAATGTGTAAAAATTATGTGGCAATAAATACAGTAAATAAATACACAAGCTTTTAGCCAGAAAAAGTGCTCATTAGTAGATAAAAATACATTAAAACAATGGTCTTGCTTGACTACTGGTAGGTAACTAACTGGGAAAAGTAATGCCTAATGCTGTTGTGTATTACTACTTTAGTGTCTATGAATGTGGAAGATTCAAATGAAGTATTGAAGTACCTATCATAGGAAGTGGCAGTCTATGTCTACCTATCTGTGCGATAGACAGGAAAGGCGTAATGTGAAGGCATATTTATTATGTGTCTACTACTGTAGTTTGTTGTTTGTTGAAGTGTCATTCTATAGTCTCTACCTACCCCAATTACAAAAATTTACCCACTATAATTTAAACTTTTAAAGAGTAATTATATTATTTAGGTGATCAATGCTTTGTGAAAAGATTCTTCTTTCCTATCTATAAAAATGGTTTTTATTCTTTTGATAGCCGTTTAAACTTCATAAATTGGATAAAGGCCCTGCTACCACATCAACCCTAACCAGTGAAGATGCTCTCAAACTGTATGAACATTTGGCAACTATCCGACGAATTGAAACAGCAGCTGGTAACTTGTACAAGGAGAAGATCATCCGTGGTTTCTGTCATTTATATTCAGGTATGTTATTCAAGATAATCACTCCTAACTTGTAACTGTTGTAAAGGCTCTGTAAATATGGTTTCTTCTTGAGTTGTGTTTATTACATACTTTGAATCTTTATTTTAATATAGATTAGCACTAAGTAACAAACAAAAGTCTGCCACTGTATGCTTTTCTTATGTATTATAAGTATGTAGTTACAAAATAAGGTATATCAGTATTATATCCATTGTCTAGCCCCAAACTAAGCAGAACTTGTACTATTACAAGCTCTGTTTAGTTTGGGGCTAGATGGTGCTGTGTAAAGTGTCTCAAAAATATTTATTCTGCAAAACAGTTTTTTTTACTCTACTCTATCTTATAATAGAAAAAAGAAACAACAAATTTTTGTATAGGTATTTATTTTGAACTAAAAAAAGTGGTATTTTTGATGTGCCATGCCGTCGTTGGCGTCGTGAGCAAGTTTTAGTTTGACGTCTATGGACGTCCGTGGCGGTCAAAGGGTTAAAGACTAGCGTGGTGATGACATTCTAGAAACATGGACAACCAGGGAAACTAATTGATGGAGATACTTTTAATAATGTATAAAAAAAAACAATAGGGAACAGGAGTTAGGCTCAGGGAGGGGGTTCGGCAAAGGCTTCGAAGTATGGTCCGACCAGTAGTGGGCGGCACTAGCGCTGCGCGGTGTGAAACTTGAGGTGGTGCGGAAAGGGTGGCGAGCGCGTACCGTGTCACAAGACCCTTTAATCATGACTGATAATGAAATAATAACTGAATAGACTAGATCTTCGATTATAAATGTTTTCTGCACTGTGTAGGTACTTTTCTTGCTCTATAACCAAGTTAATAGTCACTATACCGTTGAGTAGAGTTTTTAGTAAAACAGACAGCATATTATTGTCCATTGACAAATAATTAACTACTAGGTCAAGAGGCAGTAGCAGTGGGTATGCATGCAGCAATGCGTGATGCAGACTCTGTGATCACGGCGTACCGCTGTCACGGCTGGACTCACCTGATGGGCGTCAGCATAATCGGCGTTCTGTCCGAGCTTACCGGCCGCAGGACCGGCTGCTCGCGCGGTAAAGGAGGCTCTATGCATCTGTATGGACGCAACTTCTATGGCGGCAACGGTATTGTCGGCGCACAAGTAAGTTCCATTTGCCATTGACTCAAACATAAATCTTATATTGCTTGTAATTATGCACTGATAAGATGTTATAAATATGCTGTTTTAATTGGTTACTGTAAATGTTTATAGTCTAATTAAAGTGGACAACATATTTATTTATTTTATATGTATAGATCAAAGACCAACAATACCATTCCCCGAAGAGTTTAACAGAGGTGTACTAAATGTACACCCACACTTCACTGGTATAGACCTAACTATTTGCAACCAATTTTATAACATGCTGTATACTGTAAATTAATATAATGAATAATTTCTAGGTCCCATTAGGCGCTGGCATTGCCTTTGCGCACAAATACACGGGCGATGGTGGAGTAAATTTCGCGCTATATGGCGACGGTGCCGCTAATCAAGGCCAACTGTTCGAAGCTTACAACATGGCCAAATTGTGGGGTCTGCCGTGCGTGTTCGTTTGTGAGAACAACGGATATGGTGAGAGCAATCAAAATTACCTTCCCCTTAACCTTCTTTATCTTTAACAGCAATGTAAATACTTTGACCTGTTGAAGGGACGTACCGTGCTGTGCTGGAGGGCCTAATATTTAGCGTAATATGTTCAAAAAGTATGTAATACATTATCTTTAATATTATCGTAAATAGTAAGATTTATTTTTACGATAAACATTATTTTCCTATTGTATCATATTTATTATTAATATAGTCTAATACGAGAGATGAAAATCTACAAGAGCTTATGCATTCTTGAGTACGACCTCTAGTTGACCTTCAGAACATACAAATGATATGTGACTGATTACATTGTGTTGTGTCAATTTTCGAATCATATACACATTTTACATTCTGGAAATTCCTTTACACTGCTTGTTTTTTTAATATAGTGTATAATAAGACTTCCGTCTATCCCATGTTAAGAATTTGTTTACTACGTATTATGTCTAATAAAACAACAATTAGGTAACTTTGTTTTATTATAGGTTATGCACTTGGTAGCACACAGTACTGTGAAAAATCAGACTGACAGTTTACTTTTTACAACGTGGGGTACTTGCACATATTAAATGTTAATCACATAAAATATACAAATATACCCACAATAGTTAGACATAACACTACGATAATATGAAAACATTTAAAGTCATTTTTAAATAGATAGCTAGACATTTCAACTAAGAAATTGTCAAAAGTAACATATAAATAAGTAACATATAACATAAACATATTTTTTTAACCTTTTGACCGGCACGTCAATAACGAAAATCGATGTTCTCTACGCCAAACGACAAATTCTAGTATCTAATGATAGGTAAAAAAAACAACAAATTTTTGTATAAGTAGGTATTTATTTTGAACTAAAAAAAAATTGTATTTTTGACGTGCCATGCCGTCGTTGGCGTCGTGAGCAAGATTTCATTTGACGTCTATACACGTCCGTGGCGGTCAAAAGGTTAATATCCATGTTTTTTTTTAATATTTAATACATAAAACAACTCGTAAAGATTTTATCGCGTATAGTTAATCCCGTAAAGAATCGGTAAAATCCGTTAAGAGTTGTTTTGTTTCAATGTCTAATATTCGCATAAGTGTCCGATCAATAAATAATCATGTCGATTGAAGTCGACATTTTCTCATGCTATGTCTGCTTATCTCAGTTTTTTTTATCACTGAATGTTTGTCTAGACAATATTTTATCTTAACTTAATTTTCTGTTGATAATCCCCAGTACTTTAATGGTTATGCATAATTTAATCTTATTTATGGGTTTTGGTTATCTTAAGCTTAGTACTAGATTTTACTTAGATATCTCACAATTCTTATGAGAATATTTGAAAGTATTCTTATTCAGACTTTATTCATAATGAATCTGCTTTTTCCTTTCACCCGGACTGTTTCGCATCACTGATCCATACTCCTCTTCCCTACTATATAAATGCGAAAGTAACTCTGTCTGTCTGTTATGCGTTTTCGCCGAAATCGCAAGACCGATTTTGATGAAATTGCACAGAGGCACAGAGATAGATTAGACCTTGAAGAAGGACATAGGCTAACTTTTGTCACATCAATCCACCACAATCTGTCAAATTTCTGATTGATTTTCAACTTTAATAAAAAAGGTACTTATCATATTCAATTGGAAAAATTTGACAGTTTTGGATAGCTTGACCTGCTGGCGTTAGTACATCAATAAAGTTGTGTATTATATCGACAGGTATGGGCACGAGCGTGGACCGTTCTTCGGCCAGCACGGATTACTACTCGCGCGGCGACTACATTCCCGGCATCTGGGTGGACGGCATGGACGTGCTCGCTACCAGGGAGGCCACTCGCTATGCCATCGACTACTGTACCAGTGGAAAAGGTACCTAAATAACCACACTCATAAATTAGTATTTTCTGAAATAGTTTTTTTTCAAATGTAATTTGACTCTACGTAGTCCTGAGTGTGTCTAGATTGCTATACAATTAAATAATTGTAAATTAAAAATAACAGTACAGGTGGGTGCCTTAAATATATGGCTCTGCATATTTTACGGGCCCGTAGGCCACTATTGTGGACCTCGGGAGATCGATGTTTGAGCAATTGTGTCATACATACCCTAGGCAGTAACTACAGAGCGCCACATGCTACGATTCTTATTGCTTCGTCCTCATTCATCTTGTCATAAATACGCACCAGTTTCGAGTACTGCGCCTCAATGTCATGACTAGACCAAAAGTCCTCCAATTATTCCATTTTCTCATCCAGGACCGTTGGTAATGGAGATGGAGACGTATCGCTACTCTGGTCACTCCATGTCTGACCCCGGCACGTCATACCGTACCCGCGACGAGGTTCAGGAGGTCCGTCAGACCAGGGACCCCATTACCTCTTTCAAGGAGAAGATCCTGAGCAACGAACTCGCCACACCTGATCAACTTAAGGTTTGTCAACACCTTGCTATTGCTTTAGTTTAATAGCATAAATTGATGGAAATCAAGCTAGGGATGAGTTTCACGTCGACACAAATGATATTTTCTAACATCCATCATATCATCGACCCCGTATTTCCATTTAGACCATGACATCTTAGTCAACAGTCGCTTAAGACCACCAGACTAAGCTCAAATCGTTTAAGACTTATTTCCGTACGAACCACTCACGGTCTGATATTATATATTAATGGTTTTCAGTGCGACCTAATTGGCTATATGTTGCATTATATTGGCTATATGATATAATCTTTATTGAATTATTCAAATTGTTAAAGCTGTTAGTCTTCCTATAAATAAATAAAAATACTGACTATGTTTGTGGTCTAGTGGTTCAAGTGTCGGACTGCTAAACGTGTCGTGTCGTGGGTTTGATTCTCACAAGACACAAATATTTATAGGAACGTGTTTGTGTTTGTCTGGGTGTTTCATAATAAGCATATATATATATTTACAAAAAAAGTATATAAGTATTATATTCATTGTCTACTCCATAACACAAGTTCTGAATAGTTAGGGACTAATATTGATGTATACTACAATTTTATTGTCCCAAGAATATTTTATTTATTTATTAAAATCTAATTCAAATAGTCGATAATAAGCAACATTATTCAGTTCATAATGTATTTAAAAAAACAAGGTTCACTTAAATAATAACTGTGTTTTGTGATTGCAGGAAATCGACACTAAGGTGCGTCAGGCAGTCGACGAGGCAACCAAACAGGCGAAGGCTGAGCCCGAGATCGGTCTGGAAGAGTTGGCCGGCGACATCTACACCGAGTGTCTGGAGCCGGAGATCCGAGGCGTCCACCCCAACAACGCTCTACAACACATCTCCGTCGCTCAGCGCAATTAGAACACTTATAACCAAGGAAATTAGGTCTGTTATTCCATACTATATGATCCACTATATTTTATAAGTGAGATTAGCCAATTTAAGTGATTCTGTTGCTTGGATGTAAAGTTTATATTTCAACTTTGTATCACAGACATTTTTAAATATCTTGCTTCGAATCGCTCAACTTTAATGTGAGTATCGCATCGAAAATTATCAAATTGGATTTTGATTTGCAAATGTATTTTCTTAGTAATATAAGTTAAATTTAGTGGAACATATTTATGGAATAGGGGTGACTTCATAGCTTGATTGAAAATGATAGTAAAACTTTATGGTTCGTAATATTCTCGATTTAAAATGGCGGTCGATATGTGGCCCTTTTATCTATGCTTATCATTCGCTAGTGGTGATATATATTTTTAATATTTTTAGCTAGAATGGCTACATTTTCGATCGCTTCCTCGTGCCGAGTCCGTATTAGATGAGATATATAGGTTTGTCAGAAAATAAGATCAAAATAATATGCTGTCATCTCATAGAAATGTTACTCAAGTAACTTGAGTCAAGTAATGATCGGCATTATGCACTTTCTAGAATATGAGCTTATATTTTACTATTTTTTCGTCAATCGTGAAGGCCTCTAATTAGTAGAAAAATATAATTTATTATTAAATAATTAAAACATATTGGTATAACGAAATTCCGGGATATTAAAAATAATGTATGTACAAATGTTTAAAAATCATACTTATACCATTTCCGTTTCGCACAGGTTCATCTTTTATATATTGTTATTTTTTTAATGTTTCACATTTTGTAGTGTAAGGGAAAGTGATACTGCCGATAATATACCAGTTTGTATTATTTTAAAGTTCATTTTGTTTATTTATTTATAAGGCAGATGATTATTAAAGATATAAATTATATATTTGGCTCTTTTAGTTTTTAGTTAGAACATAATAAGGGTGCATATGTATTTCCAGGCTTCTAACCACACAACAAGACCTATAATGTTTGTTTTACACTTAAATACTAAACACCAAGGAGAAATTACATACATAATACACATTGTAGACAACTAAAAATAGGTCACCCCAATGCGATCCATTGAAATCCTGCGGCTACATTTGATTATAATTATAATATAATTTACATTCGATAAAATGAGGATTGATATGCTGAGGACTCCTACCGTGTGTCGGGTTCCTAGTAAGTTGTAGCGTATGGCAGGGAAAGTCAGTCCACATTTTAGTCGGTACGAGACCAACATACGCCGCTTCGCATGGCGGCAAACGATTATTGAGGATTTTCCGAAATACTAGCAAAGGATTTCTCCGTATGATATACGATACAGGGGAAATTCCTCGGATGCGCAGGAATCGCCATCCGTTAATGAAAGAAAGAAATCAAAGCATAACGTTTACAGTTTATTTCAATATAAATCTGTACAACTACATCATAAAATGTACTTTAATTAGCAAAATACCAATTAATTATTATAAACTGTAATATTGTACAAAAATATCATTTAGATCACAAAAAATACACTACACTTGAGCACAGTTTATTTGATGATTTAATACAGTACCTACCTACTCTAGAAATGCTAATTAAAGATGCTTTACAATACTGAAGCAATCATTAATGTTCAATATAATATCTCATCAGTAAGTATAAAGATTGATTTAAAAATAAGATATCTTTGGTTAAGTTATAGCCGTTTTAGCTACTAGGTACATATGTAATATTTATGTAGACACATGTAAGGGCAAAGCTCGTATTATAATTCAAAGTTACAATAAAAATTATATAAAATTAAATATATATTATTTATATTTAAGCGCATAATCTCAGAGAAGTATCTATACATACACTTCCATATTCATTTCGAATAATAACATGTTAAGGTATGTTGTACTGGGTAGGTAAATGTAACAATAATTAAATTTTACACTAGAATACGGAGGGTATTATTAAAGGTACAAAGTTACATTATGACAGGCACATATCTACATTATTAGAACGTAGAAAGGAACATATTGTCTTTTATTAAGGGAATGTATGGGGGATGGGCAGGGAATGTCATGGGGAGCTGAGAGGAATGCTTTAAAAACAGCGCATGTAGACAAGTTGCAATCTGAAAATCGAATCGACGAACGAATAGAAACAAAATGTATGGGATTGACATCTATGAGCGCCCGATTTGTCGAAAGCTTATGTCATTTCCATATTTTTTGTTTCTATTCGTTCGTCGATTCGATTGTCAGATTGCAACTTGTCTAAGCCCGCAGGATTTAAAATTAAATATTTTTTTCTCTTATTTATGATGACTCTCATTTGTTATCTATGTTAATATATTTTATCAAAGGTTGAGAGTGGAGAGTTATAGAAGTTATTGCGTGCCGTCCGTGACAAACATGACAACCGCTGTGAGGTCAGTGACTCGGGTAGGATTAACTTATTCAAGATTACGGATAGGTATATAGATCAATAGAAAATGGATATTTAAAATCCTTAGAACTTTCGTCTTTAGAATCGTTTACAGGTTTGAATACCTGCGAATCTGGTTTTAACCAGTTAGGCACTACGAAATGCTTAGGCACTATTGACAAGCAAAACAAGTCGCTATCGGGCTTAGGAACCGGATATTAGGAGGTTACGTTTCGTGGCTCGTCTAAAATTTTCTAGAAAACACCTTTATTATTTATGTGTTTACCTCATTTGTTTGGGATTCGTCAGCTTCTTCAGCGAATCCACATTGTAATTCATACAGTTTTGCGTATATACCTCTATAGTCAATAAGTTCCTTGTGTGTGCCTATTTCGGCGACTGTCCCTTTGGATATGACTACGATCATATCTGCGTTTTGTATAGTGGACAGGCGATGGGCTATGATGAGACTCGTCCGGCCTTCGCTGGCCCTGTCCAATGCTTCTTGTACTACCTGTCGAATGGAATCTTTAATTAGTATTATGTTGTTACGTTTTTTTTTGTCCCTGGCCCTTGTCCCAATTTATTTGGGGTGGGCGCAGTATGTCCTTTTCTTCTATTCATCTCTGTCAGCCGTCACATCATCAGTCACTCTCTTTTCTATCATGTCCGCTTTAACACACTCCATCCACCTTTTTTTTGGCGTTCCTCTACCCCTCCATCCTCATATCATATTTTTTTCCTGCCCGTGTCCCAAATAAATTGGGACAAGGGTAGGAAGATGATGATGATGATGAAGGAGTACATAAAGAGTACATAAGGAGTACAAAAGGAGTATACAGGGTGGAAGGGACATCGACGCGCAACGGCTTACCATGACTTCAGTACATGATTCTGGACCCCCTGCGTTGGAATTTTTCGTCGGCATTTTCTTAAATTTTATGTTTTTTTTTGCAGTTTTTTCAACTTTAAACTGTATAACATAATTATTTCTATCTAACCCAATAAGAATTTTAATTAAAAAGTTATTAATTCACTTTTTTCACTAAAAACAGCATTGTAAATTAAACTCGAAAGATCTTCTGGTCAGCTGTTTCCTTAGAGTTCACTTGCAAGTTGTAAAATTTAAGAAAAAGCTGACGAAATATTCCAACGCAGGGGGGTCCAGAATCATGTACTGAAGTCATGGTAAGCCGTTGCGCATCGATGTCCCTTCCACCCTGTATAAAGAGTACATAAGGAGTACATAAGAAATACATAAGGAGCACATAGGTTATTTTATGAGGAGTACATAGGTCAGTAAATAAGTAGTACATAGATAAGTACATAGGTTAGTACATGAGTAGTAAATAGGTTAGTACACAAGCAGTACATCGGTAAGTACATAAGGAATAAATAAGTTAGTACATAAGCAGTACATCGGTAAGTACATAAGGAGTAAATAGGTTAGTACACAAGCAGTACATCGGTAAGTACATAAGGAGTACGTAAGAAGTACATACGGAGTACATACGGTGTACATAAAGAGTACATAAGAAGTATATAAGAAGTGCATAAGGAGTACATAGGTAAGTTTATAAGGAGTACATAGGTAAGTAAATAACTAGTACATCGGTAAGTACATAAAGCGTACATAGGTTAGTACATAAGCAGTATATCGGTAAGTACATAAGGAGTACATAACGAGTATATAAGAAGTACATTAGGAGTACATAAGAAATACACAAGGAGTACATAGGTCAGTAAATAAGTAGTACATATGAAGTTAATAAGTTAGTACATAAGCAGTACATAAGGAGTACATAGGAAATACATAAGGAGCACATAGGTAAGTTTATAAGGAATACATAGGTCAGTAAATAACTAGTACATCGGTAAGTACATAGGGAGTACATTAGGAGTACATAAGAAATACATAAGGAGAACATAGGTAAGTTTATAAGGAATACATAGGTCAGTAAATAAGTAGTACATAGATGAGTACATAAGAAATACATAGGTTAGTACATAAGTAGTAAATAGGTTAGTAAACAAACAGTACATCGGTAAGTACATAAGGAGTACATAAGCAGTACATTAGGAGTACATAAGGTGTACATAAGGAGGACAGAAGGAGTATATAAGGATTGCATACTTACACAGGAGTACTACTACATAGATATGTACATGAGTAGTATATAGGTAACTACATAAGTAATACATAAGAAGTACATATACACACTCATACACTCACGCCTTTTTCCCATGGGGGTAGGCAGAAACTAAGGAACGCCACTTGCTACGTACTACGTACCTGACCTTTTTGAAGAACCTCACCAATAAGGTCGGCGTAAGTTTTTCTAGGGCGCCCCTCTCGGCAGTTCCACAGATATTCGCCCTTTTGTGAGTCGCCTCTCATCCATTTTCTCGTCATGCCCAAACTATCTCAGCATATTCTTCTCAATCCTCGTCACTACATCGTCTTTTAAGCCGCATTCTCTTGTCACATTATTTCTCAATCTGTCATTCCGAGTTACACCGCACATACTTCGCAAAGAACGCATTTCTACAGCATTTATTCTACTATTATGTTTCATCTGCCATACCCAACTTTCACTTCCATACATAAGTGTTGGTACCGACACACCGTTGTGGATAGCCATCCGTGCCTTTTTTGACAACGACTGGTTAGCCACAACCGCATGTATGCACCATTTACTTTATTTCCCGCATTCACTCTTCTTTCCACATCTGCATCAATCTTACCATCCCTTGTAAAAATATTTCCCAAATAAACACTCATTCACTTGTTCTATACTCTTACCTTCAATCTTTATATCGCACATATATACATCTTCATCTCTTTCAAACCCTATAACTTTCGTCTTATTTACATTTATTTTCATTCTCTTCAACTTATATGCTCCATTCATTACTGTTACCATGTCTTGCAACTCTTCTGCCAACGATGCAAGTAAATCTTGATCATCAGCATAGAGAATACACTTAACAAGTAGCTCATTCATTCTTAGTCCACAAGCATATTCTTTCAAAACTGTCAGACAACTATCCATGTATAGGTTGACCAGCCAAGGCGACGCTACACATCCCTGTCTGACACCTCTGGAAATGCCAAACCATTCCGTGTAAGCCCCATTTAACCTGACACAAGCACTGGAATCCTTATACAGGGACCTTAAGGAGAAGGTCTGGTCCGTACATCCCATTCCCGCTCTAAATCCTGCCTGAGTATCCCATATTTTCTCATCAGTTATTCTAATCACTCTCTTAGTCTTTTAAATATAGTTTGCCGACAACACTCACAAGGCTAATGCCGCGGTAATTTTTGCAATCCTGCTGTTATCCTTTTCCCTTATATAGTGGTACGATAACAGCTTTGCACATGTCTTCCGGTACTCGGCCATATCTCCAACACATATTAAAGATCCGGTACAACAGGCTTGCTACTACTTCGTCACCACCCCTAAGCATTTCGACAGACACCCTGTCGTACCCTGCCGCTTTCCCAACTTTCATACTACTCAGTGCTACTACAATTTTATACATACTAATTTCATTCGTTTCATTGTTTCCAGACAATTCACTTCCGCCCAATGTCCCACTCTTTGCACATTAACTTGCCATCTAAATAAACTTTCAAAATATTCCTTCCAGCGTTCCAAAACCTTGCATTCATCACTGATCAAACGAGGAAAAATAAGGAGTACATAGCTTAGTAAATAAGTAGTACATAGAAAAGTACATAAGGATTACATAGGTAAGTACATAAAAAGTACAAAAGTACATAAGCAGTACATAAGGAGAACATAAGGATTACATACTTACACAGGAGTACTACTACATAGATATGTATATAAGTAACTACATAAGTAATACATAAGGAGTACATAGCTTAGTAAATAAGTAGTATATATAAAAGTACATAAGGATTACATAGGTAAGTACATAAAAAGTACACAAGTAGTACAGAGGTTTATTAATTAATAAACTTAACGCATACGGTATACGGGGAAATATATTATAGTTGATCGAATCTTATCTTCATGATAGGCAGCAGATTACAGTGGTTAATAGAATATGTAAAAAAGCAGACATCACATTTAAATCTAGCTTAAGAACTGTAACCTATGGAGTACCACAAGGCAGTGTACTCGGGCCTCTCCTGTTTATTATTTACATTAATGATTTTCCAAACTCATTAATGTAAATAATAAACAGGATTCAAATTAAATCAATATTCTTATGCCTTGCATATACTAAGTAAAACGGCAAATCGTGCAACAGTTTTAACATCATATCATGGTCTAGTTGCCTCAACACTACGATACGGCATTATATTTTGGGGAAATGCAACGGGTAAAGATATGGTATTTAAGTGCCAAAAAAGATGCATTAGAGCGATCTGTAAATTGCAGACTACTGACAGCTGCATACCTTATTTTAAAAATATGAAAATCTTAACAATGCCTTCACTATACATATACGAAACCTCCATGTTTGTTAAAAATAACTTGTATAAATTTTGAAATAAAACTACTTTTTACGGATTTTATCGCGTATATTGATATCATTAATTATAATAAAAAAAAAGGGATTAATAATATCAATATACGCGATAAAATCCGTAAAAAGTAGTTTTATTTCAATGTATAATATTCGCGTAAATGTCAGAAATCAATTGTATAAATTTGCTCGAGTCACCAGTCGGCGTCGTTGTGATCAGTTAAAAATAGTTGAGTCTCGAACAGCATTTTATAAAAACAGTATTTTCGCAATGGCTCCAAAAATTTACAATAAATTACCAAAATGTATCAGAAATGTAGAAAATGTCGGCCATTTTAAAAAGAAACTTTTCTTGTTTCTAGTAGAAAAGACATATTATTCCGTTGACGATTTTTTAAATGATACATTTTAATATCCTTACTTTTATTACTAACGGCCATTATTATAAAAAATGCTTAAATTGCTATAACAATTTGTACACCAATTTCATTGGTAGAACATAGAGTTAAACTAAAATGTATATTAATTTTAAGACCTTTACCATGTACCTATGTTCACAAATAAAGATTGATTTGATTTGATTGATTTGAGGTTAGTTAATAAGCAGTATATATGTAAGTACATAATTAGTACAAAATAAGTACATAAGTAGTACATTAGGAGTACATAAGGAGTACATAAGAAGTACATAAGGAGTACATAAGGAGTACATAAGGAGTACATAAGAAGTACATAAGGATAACATACTTACACAGGAGTAATACTACATAGACATGTACATAAGTAGTATGTAGGTAACTACATAAGTAATACATAAGGAGTACATAAGAAGTATATAAGGAGTCCATAAGGAGTCCATAAGGAGTACATAAGGAGTACATAAGAGTACATAAGGAGTACATAGGTTAGTACATAAGTAGTTAATAGGTTAGTACACAAGCAGTACATCGGTAAGTCAATCAGGAGTACATAAAGAGTACATAAGGAGTACATTGGTAAGTACATCAAAATACAAAAGTAGTACAGAGATTAGTAAATAAGCAGTATATAGGTAAGTACATAATTAGTACAAAAGAAGTACATAAGGAGTACATAAGAAGTACATAAGGAGTACAAAAAGAGTAGATAAGGAGTACATAAGAAGTACAGTCAACAAAAGAGTTTAGTATACAGATAGCAAACGAAATATGCATTTTTATACAGATTTCGACATAAATAATTACGCGCCAAAGGGTTAGGTATGTAGGTGCTTACTATACCTACGTTTTGACACATATTGCGTGATACATTTTTACACTATCTTTATCAAAACATAGATTATTAATTAGCTGCCTGTATACCTAACTCTTTTGTTCACCGACCATAAGGAGTTAATAAGGAGTACATAAATAAGGAGTACATAGGTTAGTACATAAGTAGTTAATAGGTTAGTACACAAGCAGTACATCAGTAAGTACATAAGGAGTACATTAGGAGTACTTACATAAGCAGTACATAAGGAGTAAAAAAAGAATTACATAAGCAGTATATTAGGAGTACATAAGGATTACATACTTACACAGGATATGTATGCATAGGTAACTACATAAGTAATACATAAGGAGAACATAGCTTAGTAAATAAGTAGGACATAGAAAAGTACATAAGGATTACATAGGTAAGTACATAAAAAGTACACAAGTAGTACAGAGGTTAGTTAATAAGCAGTATATATGTAAGTACATAATTAGTACAAAAGAAGTACATAAGGAGTACATAGGTTATTATATAAGTAGTAAATAGGTTAGTACACAAGCAGTACATCGGTATTGGAGGCCTGGGAGAGCTCACAGGAAGCTATTGGCATCTTCTGTGATCTCTCCAAAGCTTTTGACTGCGTTGACCACAATACGCTACTCTGTAAATTACATCATTACGGAATACGTGGATGAGCTGCTGATCTTATACATAGTTATTTGTCTAATCGACAGCAAAAAGTAGGGGTTAATGGCGCAGTTTCTTCAGGCTCTGTAGTCAGGATGGGTGTGCCACAGGGCTCAATCCTTGGGCCTTTTCTATTTTTGACTTATATAAATGATCTCCCATATATGATGGCATTCCTATCAGATATTATTCTGTTTGCCGATGACACCTCCCTTATTTTTAAAGTAAATAGGAAAGATAGAAACGTTACAGTTACACAGGCCAACGAAAGCCTACTCCTTCTCTCGAAGTGGTTTGCAGCAAATAATCTTATGCTCAATGCTCATAAAACCAAATGCCTTAAATTTTCATTACCAAATGTCCCCCAAGTAGATTTAAATTTAACGCTTGAAGGCAATAAACTAGACATAGTTAAGGAAACAGTATTTTTAGGTATTACTATCGACAGTCAATTGCAATGGGGTGCTCACATTAAGGTCTTGTCGAGTAGGTTGAGCTCTGCTGCATATGCGGTTAGAAAAGTTAGGGAGCTTACCGATGTTGCTACAGCTACGCTAGTATACTTTGCATATTTTCATAGCATCATGTCCTACGGCATCCTTCTATGAGGCACAGCAGCTGACAGAGACTCCATTTTTATTCTACAAAAGAGAGCTATCCGCGCTATCTATAATATGGGGCCTCGGGAGTCTCTTAGAACCATATTTAAGGATATCAATATACTTACAATGCCGTCACTTTATATTTTAGAAAATATTTTATATGTTCGCAAACATCAGCAGAATTATAATATTAAGAGTGATATCCATAGCTTGAACACACGTAACAAATATAAACTAGTAGTACCAAAATATAGGTTGTCTAAAACAAGTAAGTCGTTTTAAGGAAATGGTGTACGATTTTATAACAAGCTGCCCAAATCTGTAATAGAACTTACCGATGGAAAGTTTAAGGCACATGTTAAACGCATCCTAATTAAGAAAGCATACCATAAAGTACAAGACTATGTCGATGATAGGGACGTTTGGGGACTGATACTTCTGCACATGTGGCTTCCCTGGAACCTCTGTAACGACGTATGTGTAAGTCTATTAACCACCACGTTTTTGACGTGATACTTACATCTAATTCCGTAAATCTTGGTGACAAGTTTTGTCAGTTGCTTTATATAGTTTATTGGTCACTGCTGTTTGTAAATGGGAGAACTGTTTAGAACTTTATTTTATGCCTAGCTGTATTTTATTTAATTGTAATCTTCGCAACTTCCCTAAATTGTACTCTCATGTATGTATCCAACTTATAATTATTATTGTACCGAACATCATTGTAAACCACTATAATTTAAAAGAGTAACCATGAAGTTTATTGCCGGTTCTTCTCCATAGTAAACGACCAATTTGGAACCGTGCACCTAGACTCGACATTTCATAAGTGCCTGTATATGGTTTATATGAAAATAAAACTATTTTGATTTTGATAAGGAGTACATTAGGAGTACTTACATAAGCAGTACATTAGGAGTACTTACATAAGCAGTACAAAAGGAGTACATAAGCAGTACATTAGGAGTACATAGGTTAGTACAAAAGAAGTACATAAGGAGTACATAAGGAGTATATAAGGAGTACATAAGAAGTACATAAGGAGTACATAAGGATTACATATACCATTCGGTCATCCACATCATCAATAAAGAGAGATCGTTGACTTAAACTGCACATCAAAATCGATTGGAATGGGTTTTTCGCAAAAATCCATTCCACCTATTTCGGTTACATTTCGTCAAGTTTTAGCCATTGCTTACGCACAACTTAAACATTTGACATTTTTGTGAGATCTCTACTATCATGATAATTATCAGTATTAGGTTCGAAGCAATTCAGTTTTTGCTGGTTAAATCCTTCTTCTGTCGTGTGGTAAAAAGATTAGCTAGCGAGCCACTTGATAGCGAGGCTGATTGACCAGTGACCACTGGACGAATATTTTATAATAATTGTCACTCGTAGAGGCTCTCTTATTGCACTTCATAGAGTTTGGTTTGTTACCCCGGATTACTGTATAGAAAAACCCAGGAAAATTTGGATATGGGAATCGAATTCCGGTCCTTATTCCGCAGTCGGGCTTACTATTAGATTTATAATCAGGAAGGAAGATCCTTTTGTTCAATAAAATAATTTATTTTAGTCAGTCTTTTGAGGAATTCCGAAAAACTTCATTATCTAAATATCTTTGTAAAACTGAGGTCACGTGTTAACGCGATCATTTTTAGGTTGTTAGAAAAGCGCCATTTAATGTGTAGAGCGACCTCTCAATAATAAAACGATCGCAGTAACATGTGGTAGGGCGTCAGGTCCTTCAATATGTACCTTTTCGCTATGTGTATCGAGGGCTGAAGTGGCCTCGTCCAGTAGCAGCACGCGCGGGTTGCGGACGAGAGCGCGTGCGATGGCGATGCGCTGCTTCTGTCCGCCCGACAGCTGGGATGCGCGCGCGCCGATACGCGTCTCGTACGACTAATAAAACACATCATAAATTATTTAAAGAAGCAAAAACTTAGATTTTATAACAAAATCTTATGTTTAGAGATATAAAAAAAAGACACCATAATTCTATGCCATTTACGTATTGGAAAGGGTTACTCAAAAAGCTTTTAGGCAAAATTGTTGCAAATTATACTATTTCTGTACTGTTTCATAACCAAGTCAATGTTTTAGATGTTCATTAGGTACTAGAGAGCGCAAGCTGACTGAAGCCTAACTGACTACAGTGAGAAGAGTCGCAGAAACAAGCTCTGAGAATCATGGTCTACTCACATTGGGCAGCGCGGCGATAAACGAGTGCACGTTGGCCTGCTTGGCCGCGTTCACGATCTCTTCTATGGAGACAACGCGCTTGTTGTCGCCGTATGCGATATTCTCGGCGATGGTGCGGTCGAACAGCACCGGCTCTTGAGACACGAGGCCGATGTTGCTGCGCAAAGTGGCTAGGCGCATGTCGGTTACTATGTTGAAGTCGTCCATGTACTGTGCACAAAAAAACACATGCCAATTATTTATTTTTATAGGATCCTTATTGATTGTAATAAAAACGTTAAGCCTTATTTTATGTCGAATTTAATTTATCTAGGTATAGGTAGTGAATGTCTTTCATGGAAACTGGGAGAGCAGTAGCTGGAGGACTTTGCTCAGGAGTTAAAAGAGAATTGTTAAAAATAAGAAGAAAATTGACAAAACCAGACCACCTAGTTCTTGATCGTCAAAATTATTTTATTATTTGATTTTATTTATTTATGTATTTACGTCATGTATTTTTACGGTAGGTATCTTTAACTGTATTTACACTGTATTGAGAAAAAATTATGTAACCTAGTTTTCTGTAAATGTGTTGTTGGTGTACAGACGCCAGCAGGTCAAGCTATCCAAAACTGACAAATTTTACCAATTGAATATCAACCTTATTGTTTTGTGTTTAAGTTGAAAATCAATCAAAGAAATTTGTCAGATTGTGGTAGCTTGATTTGCTGGCCTCTGTACATTAAATAAATAAACGGTATCTCACCACGCTGCCGTCGTCGGGGTCGTAGAGCCGCTGCAGCAGCTGTATGAGCGTGGACTTGCCGCAGCCGCTGGAGCCCACGAAGGCGACGCGCTTGCCGCTCGGGATCAGCAGCGACAGCCCGCGCAGCACCTCCACCTCGCGCCGCGTCGGGTACCGGAAGTGCACGTTCTTGTACTGAATCTTACCCTTGGCGACCTGGGCAGCATTAGCATTTTTGTATTATTATTACTTAGATAATAACATTTTCTATTTCTAATTGAGCTGAAGTAGGTATACCTATCCGTAATGCTCATTTGGGCGTACAAAGTAAGAAGTGTAAGAACGACTCATCGCGGTTTAAAAAAAAATGGATATGTAACAAGTGACGGTTTTTACCACAGCGCCGATCTTACCCCGACACTCTATAGATACATTTAGGTAAGTGTTGTTTAAAATGAGCATAGTAAAAAGGTAATTGTTGTCTTTAATCGTCGACGTAAAAATAACAAGATTAATAAAGTGAAAATAAATAGAAATGAAATTAAATGTTTGATGTTGACTGAGCCAATTTGGATGCTTAGTGTTGATCTAAGCGGTCCTGGTGAACAAACATATTAGCAACCATCGCAGTTGGCCACACTGCAAGCGATGCGAACCGGTAAATGACTTCTTGTAGTCAAGCATTGCTCCTAGCATAACATGTACATGTCTTGGCTAATGGAAGCATCAATATAAGCAAGTATCTGAAATGGTTGGATATAAACAGAAGTTCGTACGTAATCTTTGCACACGGCGGGCGTGGCGGTGTCGGCGACTCGCGTCTTGCGCGCCAACAGCGACATGACGCGGCCGGCCGCGCTCACCGCCGCGCCGAAGTTCGGCGCAAACGCTAGCGCTTGACCCATCATCCACGCGCCGAAGATCAGCGCTTCCGATACTCTGCACACATTTTCATCATCATTATTAGAATTAGATATTATTCAACCATTGTAGCCTCACTGCAGGGCAAAGGCCTTACGAAAATATAAATAACCTTAGAATAAATCATAACATAAGTCTGTGTGGCGGTAAAGACGTTATTGATGTTGTTGTCGCATGTCCGGTCATTTCACTGCACACTGGCAACACTGTAGTCAATTTAAACCGGAACTGGACCACATTACATGCTTACTTGACGTGTTCTTATATGTATACTATAATAAATTCTTGGTACAGTGTCAGATGTGGGATTGATCAAGTTAGTGTTAGCCCTTTTCCTGTCACGCGGATTTGCGCCTGCATTCGTGACACCCACATGCATGTCATTTATTTAATTTGTATGAAATTTTGAAATTTCAATATCGTGCGCTTAAACTCTGAAGGAAAACATCGTGAGGAAACCTGCATGCCTGAGAGATTTTCTCGACGACGTGTGACGTCTGCCAACCCGCACTAGGCCAGCGTGGTGGACTATATCCTAATACCTCTCATTCTGTGAGAGGAGACCCGTGCCCAGCAGTGGGACAATATATGGATTGATGATGAATATCGTGCGTGAACCCCTGGTGACAGGGGTGGGCAGTGAGGGCCAATCCCACTTGCGTGCGTAAATCCACGTGACAGGAAAAGGGCCCTTACTCTAGCTACTTGCATAGTAGCCCAGGTATACTTCGCCGGCACTGATATTGTAAGGGAGTATATTTTTTGAGCAGTCAACTAATGTATATGGATATACATAACTTTATTCAAGAATAGATTCATCTTTCAGTGATATACAACTTGGAAAAATAAAAATTCGGCTGTACAGAATTTGCCAACAAAAGTCATAGTCATTGTGAGATTTTCTTTCACTAAATCGGATCGGGGAAACGGATCTTTGAAAATGTTTAGCATGCGTTAATGTCAAATAGAATAAAAAATAAACAGACTCACTTAATAACACTCTTGTAGTGTATCTCCTGGTTGGCGACGAGCACTCCGCCGTACCAGAGCGAGAGCGCGTAGCCGGCGACGGGCGCGGTCTGCCCGAACGAGAACACGACGCCGCGCCAGCGCAAGCTCTTGCGCGCCGCCACACGACCGTTCACGAACGCTTCGTGGTAGCGTTGCAGTACAGCGTCTTCCCCACCTACCCATACATAAATTACGCTTGATTAACTGTTTAAGTATTGAGCACACCAGTATAGGTAACGGACCCGAATGAGAGGACTATGGCATACACGTAAAACTATTATTTAATTGTTGCAGGAAATGCCTTAGTTATGGTTACTCATCGTTTTATACAAAATTATATTTAAATAAAGTTGTTACTTATTGTCTCTGTTCCAGAGCTCGACCCACCCGAAATTCTTGCTACAGACTTGTCACCTCCTCTTGTCTCGTCTTTGCCGCCTCTGAGCCCCATATTAAATAAAGTAGGGGTTTTTTTAATATGGGGCTCAGAGGCGGCTTTAGCTATCTGCAAGTTGTGCGTTGCACATGGGCGCAGCAGTCTTAGGGGGTACCGAACACCACTGGACGGGCCTAGCGCGGAATTCTAAATACAGTTAACAGCACATCATGGCATCGAAAACTGTCAAATTCTTTCAATAGATTTTCAATTTAAACTCCAAACAATAGACTTTATTATCCATTGGGGAAATTTGTCAGTTTTCGGTAATGTGCTGTTATTTGTAAGTATCCTTTCCATTTTGACCGCGGTCACTAGAGGGCGCTAGGGTAATGATTGCACACGGGCGCTACATGGGCTAGAGACGTCTCTATTGGGGCTTATGATAAATCGTAGCCATAAAGTTTAGAAAATTTAGTTATTTTAGCGATGAAAAAATTCGACTGCGGGCAGTATTCAAATCTGCGTCTTCTGGTTAAATACATTAGACAGTATGACCACTAAGCTTAGTGTCGCTAAAACAACTTTATAATCTTAGCATGGAAAATCCAAAAAAATCCAAAAAGATTTCTAAAAATGTACTCACAGAATGCGCAAACCGTTTTGATATTAGTGATAGCTTCTGTTGCGATCGTGGTGGCCTTGTAGGAGGCCTCCCTGACGAGCGCGAGGCCGCTGGACAGCACTCTGCCCTCCAGTATCACGGCGCCGATGACCATGGGCACCGATACCAGCGACACCAGCGTCATCTTCCACGTGTAGTACATCGACAGACATATGCCGATCACTATAGTGGCTGTAGCTTGCATCAGCGCACCAATTCGAGTGCCCGTAGCCTATATAAAACGAATATCTGGATAAATTTTATAATAAACAAATAGGTACAGGTTTGTGGAATGTGAACTAGAATGTGACTAGCGTGTTAAGCGTAACGTTAAGGGTTCACAAAATATATAAGTGTTTAGTTCTGTTTGCCTGTTTAGGTCCCTGTAAAAGTAATTTGTAGAGCCGTTACTAAGAATTTCATAGAAAAACTCAATAACACTGCTTGACCTGTGAAACGAAACTTTAGCGTAGCAGTCGCTCTCACGACCACTGAAATATACGTCCTCGCTACGGTAATTAATGACCATACCTCAAGAACATCGACAGAAAATTCACGTTTAGTTATGTATCGTCAAAATTAGAGAACATACTTACGCCTTGTACTGCAGCAGCATCAGCGGCAAGTCGAGCTGATAAGGCCCCTACTCCATTCCTTGGGTCGTCAAACCAGCCGATCTCTTGGTTTAACATTGCCTGGAATGCTGCCACCCTGGAAATACGAAAGAGATTTTTTTCACACAGAAATATGGAATATTTCATAATAATAAATTTAATATTTCATTTGCCTATTTGTAGCACCGCTACAAATAGGCAAATTTGTTCTTAGATATTCGTCTAGAATTTTTAAGCGAATTCTAAATGATATGCACCTTAATGTATGTAGATACCTCTGATTTTTCGTAATTATATGCTTAGGTATTAATAATTAATTATAACGTGGAGAAATGGAAAAGGGAAATATCGAGAGGGAACCTGCATGCAGGCCCCTCTTCCTAGACCTCTGTCACATTACGTCATAGAGCCTCATTATTCTAAAGTGCTTCATCATCAACCCATATACAGTCCCACTACTGGGCACGGGTCTCCTCTCACAAATGTGAGGGATAAGGCTATATGTCCCCCACGCTGGCCTAGTGTGGGTTGGCAGACTTCACACGCCGTCGAGAAAATTTCTGAGGTATTAGGTTTCCTCGCTATGTTTTCCTTAACCATTTAAGCGAGTGATAATTAATTATTAATACACACTGAAGCGATTAGCTGAAGAGATTTTCCTAACGGTGTGTGGAATCTGCTAATCTGAGAGGAGTCCGGAGCACTGTAGTGGGACAGTATAATATGGCGTATATACCTATTATACAGTTTGGGGATAAAAATTACACACAAAGATAAAAAATAACTATTTTCTTTTTAAAAATCATAACAACCATTAAGTTTTTAAGGGATTGTTAAAAATTACCTAAGTCTAGCTGTTAGTCGAACTCCAGTCAGGTTGAAAATGAATATTTGGAAGAAGATGCCGAAGCCCGTGTACACCCCCACGAGGAGGAACAGGACAGCAATGAAATTCGTCTCTCCGCGCACCCAGTCGGAGTCTGGACTTTCCAACAACTAAAAAAATATATTCATGTAATGGTAATCTAATCTTACTATTGGGCTGGTTTAGCCAACAACACTTCGACCAAATGTGATCGAATTTTCTGTTGTCACCCACGTCGTGCATTCCTTAGGTACCTACGCTTCAAAGAGTAAGCTGTAATAGGTTAGCTTCAATTACGGTTGTACGGTTTCTATCCCAAAAGTGGTAGCCAAAGTTCACATGTCTGGTCAAAGACATATACTACCCCCTCCCTTTCCTAGAAGTATGATTGTGCATTTGAACAGAACTAACATTTTAGCTCACTAAATATGCCAACAAAATGTAATGAGCCAGTGCATGGCCAGCACATCAAGCTACCACAATCTGTCAAATTTCTTTGATTGATTTTCAATTTTAATACAAAACAATAAGGTTTATATTCAATTGGGAAAATTGGACAGTTTTGGATAGCTTGATCTGCTGGCGTCTGTACAACATTGGAACATAAGGCGGACTTAATACCAGATGGCATTCTCTGCCTGTCAACTTTTGGGTCAAGAAGAAATATTTCAAAATAGTTTAAAAAAACATGAATATTAAAATTAAAGTGTATAATGTAATACGGACCTATTAGCATTATAAAAATTTTTTTTTTCCTGAAGCTTTAGATGACATGCAAACTATTAGTAAATACGTTACCCCCGCAAAGCCGGAATGGGTCCCCAGTATTTGTACAAAAACTTCACATACCCCGTAGGTCTCTCCGAAGAGAATAGCGAAGGTTGGGAAGGAGGAGCCGACAGCTATGGCAGCCAATACGCCTGCCACCATCAACCACTTTTCTGGCTGACACAACTTCAGGATCTGCCACGTCGTTGGACTTAACTCCTCTTCTTCTTCCACAACGTCCAACGAGCTATCTGATGACCCAGAGCTCTCCATTGATGAGCTACTTTGTATAGATTCAATAGATTTTAGCTTCGGTCTTTTCATCTTTGCACCTGAAATTAACACGTTGTTACTTTCTGGCCATAAAAATTTGCTTTGAAAAGCGAGATTCTCTTTCAGTGCCCGATGCTTTCATTTCATGTAAATTGTACTTCGGTTTTATGTTAAATAAACAATAATTCGCAACGCACACAAATTTTATTTTGAGCTGGAAATTGTTTCTGGCTTTTTGGAAAAAACCTTAAAGCTCCATTGTATTTACTCATCATTGTGAACAACTTTTATTATGCGACCAACCTTGAAATCGCGATTGAAAAGCTGATTCATACATTTATGTCCACTCAAATTTACAAATTTATATGGAATAGCAGATTATTTTTTGCGGTGGGTTTTTATTAAAAAATGCTGCTATCCATTTATTTAAATTAAATAGTCCTGTAATATCGTCTTACGTTTGGCTGCAGCGGTATCGGTAGACAAGACGCCCGCTATGCTGGTGACGTCATCTGTTTCCACTTTATTCTCCAAAGTAAGGTGATAGTATCGGCCTTTTTTAGCGATCAGTTCTGCATGTGTGCCCTCTTCAACCACCTCGCCTTTGTCGATAAACACTATGCGATTCGCGTTCAACACCGTGGACAACCTATCAGGATAATAAGGTAAGTATGAATCATAGCAGGATAAAACAAAACATTAACAGTAAACGAGTCGAATTCCCCATAGTTTAGAAAGGGTGAGGTATAGTTTGATGAATACAGAATACCTGCTGTTCATTCAGTATGATAATGTTTGAAAAAAAAAAAGTGTTACGTATCTGATGGAAATAATAACATTATTGTTGTGATTGATATATAAAGCCTTTTCAATATAAAAAGGAGCCGTAGCACTCGCAATGGTGTATAAATGAATATTAATAAATTAACAGTTTTTCATTATTTATCAAAAACTAATTAAAGGATTTGCGATAAAGTAGGTACTATTTATTGTGGTAGAATATAAGTAACGAAAGCTGTTTTATACCCTTTCCTGCATGCTATTCTAGAACCGTTTCGGGCCAGACCATTTCTGAGGTTAATTCAGTAGGTATACCAAATTCCTGAAGGCAACCGGCTTCTTGCTCTGTGCCCATCCTTTACGTGTCATATGTACCTGTGGCTCACCATGATGGTGGTCCTGCCAGCCGCTGCCGCGTCCAAAGCCTTCTGCACCTTGGCCTCGCTGTTAGAATCTAGAGCCGACGTGGCCTCATCAAGAAGCAGGATCTTTGGTTTTCTTACCAACGCCCTCGCAATTGCAATGCGTTGCTTTTGCCCCCCAGATAGCTGCGCCCCCCTCTCGCCGATCATGGTGTCGTAAGCCTGTTTATAGAACTACGTTAATACGCTTCTAGAGAATCATTATAACCTACTAGCTAGAAATGTACCTTTAGCAAATGTTGCAAAGCTAATGTTTAACAGGTGTTAATAGCAACATTTTGACGTTTAGGGGTACATACATCAAAAAAAGTTTGCGATCACTGAAAAATCTAAATCTTTTTTGTTACGGTAGATTACTTATATTATGATTTCTTCTTCTTTTTAGATTCTTTCAAACAGGGTACCTATTTCTATATAAAGAAAACACACAACAAAGAATTTTCTTGATAAAATTTAATTTAAAAAATTATATCAGCTTATGCTAGTGACCGCAAACTTGTTTTGATGTGTGTACCTACGATAACGTGTTATTGATGTGAACATTAACTGATGATAAATTTTTTCGCCGTCACATCGGGACCACTCCGCTATGCATATTGACACATTCGGGAGACGAGACTAACCCCGTCATTTTAGTTACTTGAGCGGCTTTAGCGACCGACAAAGTAATACAATTATTTAAAATATTTTTTTGCCGAGATATTCACATCTACCTCGCCAGTTGAAGTATGCAAATATGATTTACACTGGGTACAATAGCATGTCGTATGCTGGTGCACGCCAAAGGAAGTGGTACGTACGTCAGGCAGTTTCTTGATGAAGTCGTGGCAGTGACCTGCTTTAGCCGCTGCGATGACTTCTTCATCAGTAGCAGCAGGGTTACTCATCCTAGAAAAAGAAGGTAAGAAACTCTATACAATAAAATATGCGGAATTGGTTTTTTATATTGAATTTGCGACCACGCATAGGAAAGCGCAGCGTAGGACGGCCCCCAACTAGGTGGACGGAAGACCTTGTGAGGGTCGCAGGGAGTCGGTGGATGCGGTCTGCGCAAGATCGATTTTTGTGGCGATCATTAGGGGAGGCTTATGTTCAGCAGTGGACGTCCGTGGCTGATAGATAGATAGAGATAGATTGAATTTGCATAAATTACGCATGCTAAGCATATTGTAAAGTTATAAATTGTATATTAATTATATGTAGGAAAAAAACCACCCTCCAAAATGCGCATCGTGGATGTAGGTGTCAAGCTGCAAGCTTGAAGTGATAATGGGCTGGCCACGACAGCCGCATGCAGCGCGACAAGTGGATGAAAGCTAGCTATATCTATAGCTATATCCCACGCAATAGTATTCGTGGAGGGAATGGTATATGAGGAGACGTTGGTTGGCGAGATGATTTCGACGGCTTTTTGCCTGTAGTGAAGGGTCCTAGGATAAACAATACAGGACAGAACTGTACTGAGTTAAGGAAGAAGACAATAGCCCAGCAGTGGGACAAGTAGAGACTACAGAAAAAGCATCTGCAGGATTCAAAGTCGTAGTTACTCCGGTTTGGTAATCAACTGTATATAACAAATTATGAAATTCGGCTTTTATCAAAATGTACCTATAGCTAGATACTGTATTGCTGTTGAAAGTACCTATATCTATTCCTTACCCGTCTTATTGTTGTTTATCTAATAAAAAAACTAAAACAATTATTAAAACTCTTACCTAATATTCTCCCTGATGGTGCCTGCGAAAAGAACAGGTTCTTGTCCAACGACTGCGATGTGATTCCTGTAGTGTCTCACATTCATGTTCCGCAGGTCGTTGTTGGACGCCGAAACCTTCCCCGAGTCAGGGTCGTACATCCTCTGGATGAGCTGCAGCACGGTTGACTTGCCGCATCCACTGGAACCCACCAGGGCTACAGTTTCGTTCCGGGGAATCTTCAGATTTAACCCGTTTAACACCTAAACAACATAATCCATATCAATATCAGTGTTGCGAAAGTTTGTCTCTGTTATATATTTATCTAATTTCGAGTAAACTAGCAGAGTTAGCTGTAACCATTAGGATCTAGGACACCACGTGGCTTTTACATACAGCAATAATAGCTACCTAATATACCTAATACATGGAGCAACACGGGCTACCCTCCGCGGTGGACCGAGTTGCTCTATGACCTAATAGGAATCGTCAAAACTAAAAATGGTATTTTTTTTTGTTGAGAGGTATTCTGTACAGATGGCGCAAGGCTGGGAACAAGGGAAGGAATAGAGGATGGAGAGTCATTTATGTCAGATTCTTACCAACAAAAAAACAATAAGCTCAGTATTCAGTCGGGCTGAACTCGATTAATTTTCATGTTTGCGATAATTTTGGTTGAATGCATTAATCATACGGCATACCTGTACGTCTCTTCTTGCTGGGTATCGGAAGAATACGTCTTTGAACTCGATATCACCGAGGAGTTCTGGTTTGTCACCCTCAGTGGAAAATATGTCTATAGTTGGCTTTCTGTCTATAACGGCGTACACGGACGCGGCAGACGCTCGTGCTGTTGAGATAGCCTCCATGTGGGGAGCTGTCAGACCCACATTCTGAGCTCCTTGGAGCACACTGAAGAATACCTGAAATCAATTATTTCCAATACACCCGTATTTTTTTAAAACTGTACAGTATGCGTGGCATAACCTGGCCGGACAGAAGTTGGCTGTATGGTTGCGCAGTATACCTACAATTTTTCAACATAAACAATCCATTGCGCATTCAAACGGCTAACTTCAGTCCGGTCAGGTTATGCCGCGCGTACTGTACGTACCTTAAAATTCAGATCATAATTCCACAAAAGATATATAGGTAGTAGTACAGTACTATTTGTACTGTAGTACAAATAGTACTGTAGTACAAATAGTACGTATAAAAAAAAAACGATACCTACTTGACACATACCTATTACACGTTTATATAACTTGCCATATATCCAACAACCAAAATAACAAGGCGAATAATTTTAGAACAGACTTACAATCATGAGTACGGCCGGTGTATAAATGGGTTTCTCCTCGTGTCTGCTCTCCAGGATGAGACCCACTCCGTACCAGAAGGCAAGCGCGTAGGTCGCATATATGATGAACCACATCACCCCGCTGCCGATGCCTGAGAATATACCCTTCTTCGTCCCCATCTTTTTAGCTGGTTCTAAGCGACGGGAATATCTAAAAAATATAAATTTTAGAGTAGTTCATTGGTCTAGTGACCGCGGCTGCTGAGCGCGGTGGCTTGCGTTCGATTTCGGGCAGTGCTAGTGGGATTGCACATCGGTTGACAAATTTAAATGTTTTTTCTTTCTTTTTTTCTGGTATATCATTAAACTGTCGAAAAAATTACCTGTCGATTTCTTTCTTTTCGCCACCAAAAGCGACGACGGTTCTTATTGCAGAGAGTACTTCTTCCGCAATCACGCCTGCTATGCTATAAGCCTTCAGTTCTTGAGATGTTAACGAAGATTGCACCTAAAATATACAACTGTGAGTTAATGTTACTACTGCGTTGGCAGACAATAGAGCGGCAGGCCTAGACGGAGATGGCAGGAAGAGCTTAACTTTTTCTGAAAGGATTGAGCCAAAATAGCCTAGAACCGTGAGGAATGGGAAGAGGATAGGGAGGCCTTTTTTTTATAGTAGGTACGGAAAATCCTCATGGATCGCTTGAGGTCCTGGGTTCGATGTCCAGGTGGAGCATGTAACAGCAGCTCCGAGTTAGGATTTGTGCCCGGTTAATGGCAACAGGCTCGTCTCCTATTACATGGGACCTAAACATACCGGATACGAACTGTGGATGTAAATGTCTTCCTAAACCTTCTGGGAACCTATATATCTATCTAATCATATATTATCTTATGTGTAATGTTACTTACATACAATTAAGAGCAGTCCTTATTTGAGAGATGAAAAAAATGGAGTATTTTTTACTTTTTGCTTTTGACATTAACGTATTTACTATAAGTAATGTCACAACATTATAATAATATTATAAGACCTATATATGACCTTTATATGACCTTCTAATATAATAGTGACAGTTCAAAAGGGAAGCCAGCAGGAAGTTGTATGAAGTCTTCGCTAATAGGAAAAAGTTGCACAAGAGTTGATACAAACCTTAGCAACGACAGCTGTGGTTGCTATGACCACTGGAGTGCATGACAAGATCACCAGGGTGAGCTCCCAGCCGTAAACAAAGGAAATGACGACCGAGATGACGAAAGACATAACCAGGTATAGGAAGATGGGCACTTTCTCCGCGATGCCCTCGCGTAATTTTTCGATGTCACTGGAAAATGTTGGATTAAATTACATATCTTTCCATCCTAGAAGAGCAGATATCACTTAGTCATATGACCATTGGACTGTCAACTCAAAAGTCACGAGTTCGAATCCAAGCTATCGAATTCATATGCGTATTAATAATTATCACTCGCCCCTATTTAAACAGGGAATGAAAACATCGTGAGGAAAGCAGCATGCCTTACAGATTATTCTCGACGGTGTGTGAAGTTTGCCAACTCGCACTAGGCCAGTGTGGTGGACTAAAGTCTTATTCCTCTCAACCTAAGACCAGACTTGTGCCCAGAAGTGAGACAGTATAATATGCGTTGATGATGATATTCATCCTATAATAATATATTTATTTATTTGTAACTTCGTTCTTAAGTGGAATACCAGCTCCAAACAGTGTTATTGTATTCAATCGTGCATATGGAGTACCAAGGTCGAAAGGATATTACTATTAGACCCTGTTAATGTTTTTTATCAGGCAAGACAAAAAGTTAGGAAAGAAAAAAATAAGGATTACTTACTCGGACACCTTAGTTGCAAAGTTCATCGACGTATTCAAGTCATACCAAGTAATATCTTGGCGAAGTACAGCTCTCAGAAATAAAGCCTTTAACCTGTCGACCTGGAAACGTATTAAGAATTGTGGTAGTAAATGGGTTCTGAAGTTATTAGGGGCAGAACTCTATAGCCTGATAACACAATCGAAACCGGTTTTGCCCCAAAATTGATTGCTGTAGTCTGATGGCAGTCACCTTGTGTAAATTTCTGCTTCAAGATGTCAGTGTATGTTGGACTCCTAACGACTAAACTTACCTTCACTGGCCCTAAATGTCATGGTCATGGGTTTCGTGTCATTTTCCAGGACAGTGAAATAGGTGGTACACTCCTGGTATGGTTAGGTATGTATTATCCTCTTATAAGCTGACCTCACCTGTTTGAGTGCCATGTAGTTGAAGATGTCAACACTAATGACGCCGACAATAAACTGTCCTATCGAGAAGACTGTGCAGCCGATGCCAAACGCCTGGGAGTCCTCGATCAACGCTTCCCTATTCTCAGCTCTCGATGCATTTGTACTGCAACAAAGTATACATAATGCTATGCTATGCTAATTTATCAAGTCAGAATCTAAATGAGAAAAAGGACTAATATGTTGGTTCTCTCTCGGTTAGGCTGGTTAGTTATAGGAGGCAAGACGAGGAATTGCAAACTGCGAAACCTTACCCTTTTACCCTGAGGTAACGAGAGTCACCTAAAATAGGTGAGGTCCGGACACATTTGACAGGCTTGTCAAGTAGTACTATAGTCACTGTTCGTAATGGGTATAACATAATGTACAGAGGTACAGAGGCACATCAAGCTACTCCAATCTGTCAAATTACTTTGATAGATTTTCAACTTTAAAACAAAGTAATTTAACTTTCATATTTAATTAGGAAAATTTTATAGTTTTGGATAGCTTAACCTGCTAGCATTTGTACATTTAATATTTCAATTTATAATTAATCCTTACTAATATTATAAATGCGAAAGTAACTCTGTCTGTTAGCTACACACCAAAACCAGTGAACCGATTTTGATGAAATTTAGTACAGAGATACAGCTATTACCCCTTCGAAAAGGACATAGGCTACCTTTTATCTCAAAATGTAAACGCGGGCAACAGCTAGTAATTGGCTAGTTGACTGATTATTTTTTATGATCCCATGAAAAAGAAACCTCTAAAATTGAGCCAATAAACAAAAACGACATTAAAATCGGTTCAAAAATAAACAAGCATTTTAATTTTATTCTAATAGTCAGAGAGCGACGTCAGTTGACGTCACATTTCTGTATAGGAATACAGAAATGTGACGTCAATTTTCCGTGCGCCATATCAATTCTATACTAACCACGAAATAGGTGATACTAACAATCGTTTCGCTGGAAAGGGACGGGGGAATCCTCTCGTAAGCCCCACCAAAATGTTAGAACTTTATTAGTTGAATTGATTTTTTTAGTAGGTATATACTGTTTATAATTAATTATATTCTTCACTAATCCTGTTATTTTTAATAAACCACAGACCAGTCAACTACCCAATTAATAAATCAATTCTGTTGACACTATTCAGGAATCTGTATAAGATAAGTAAAGTTAAAAATAATATCTAGATACACTTACAGAATTCTGCCTCCTCCAAATAAGGATATAGTCAGTGTTTCGGTCGAGGTGCCGGTCATAATAGTTCTGTCGATGAGCAGCGATGTGAACTCGCCATAGATGATGACGCCCAGTGGTACGAACAAGCCATTTATGCAGGCTAGGATGCACGCAAAAATCAGGCAAGCTATTTCCAGCGGCTTCGCGTACCTGTACTGTGGAGTTAAACAATCATAGAGAAAGTGTCAATTGAAGTCAAAATCAAAATAATTTATGCAAGATAGACTACTAGGTATAGTACTTTTTGTGCGTCATTTTTACATTAAAGATAGCCCCCAAAACGCCCAACAAGTATACGGCCCACCTGATGGTAAGCGGTTACCGTAGTCTAGAGAGAGTTAAACGAAAGAGGAATAGTTGTTCTGGCAGTATAGGGTCAAAGTCTCCCCTCTGCTAATACAACGTTTCCTCGCAGAGCACTGGCAATCTTGCTCATCGTTAAGAATACAACACAGCAGAGAGTTGTCAAAGTATTTTAGCTGGTAAGAAGAAGAGGCGCTACAACTCCCCAGCACCACAGAGTTGATCGAAGAGGTATAACTTGCTTATACCTACTTCTATATCAACACGTCATGTTTTTTCGCCGTAAAAATCAGTGTGTAAAACGTAAATTTAAATAAAACTTATAGCAAGCTCTATTTAAATTTAAAAAAAGACGCAATCATGTAGGTAATTATAATTATACGGGCCTAGTATTTTGTCTTGTAATTTGTTCTAACACATAATCTAATTTTGTTTGCGGTAAATTTAACTAGAATAGTATTTATTTACCTATTTTTATTATTATTCTAATAAAAAAGACATGACAGACACACATAAAATAATATAAAGACTATTTTTTGTTCGTTCAGAAAATATAAACCTGTTGCGACCTACGAAGTCAATTACTTAGCCTTTAAAATTTAAAACAATTAGATCGAGAAACTTGAATTCCTGTAACTAACTAAAACATAAAAAAATAACATTATACTTACTAATTGGTACCATGACACTGGTTCTAATCTACGGCTTTCTTCTTCTGCCCTAAAAAATAAAAAAAATAAACAAGCTTTCTTTTAGACATCTTTTCAGTTTATGTGATCAAACTACAGAAATATTTACTGTTCTTGGTTGAAGATCTTCTCAGCGAGGTAAGCAGAGTTTTGGGCTAGTGTGTTTATGGTCAAGGAATTCTGACGCCAGCCAAACGCCACCTTGGTCCCTTGGCCACTCAAGCGTCGCTGTGACGAGTATCTTGAAGAAAAGCTTTTCGACGAATCATTGCGTTTCATTCTCGGGCTAGCCGCTCTAGAAGGGAAAACGCAATTTAATATGTAAATCGGAACTAGACTGAATTCGATCAAATCTAGATTTTATCTCTATATTTTATTCTATCCCCCTTATATTTTAATTATTAGGTACGATTTCAGAGTTGGTCCCCTAGTAAAAGTTGTTCATAATGATAGTTGGTCGTAATTAATCAAGTTATAACTAAACTGATCAACCGACCTGCAAGGTTAAGCTGCGCTAGCCGCGGTCAGTCTGTGGATGGGTCACCTTTCTAAACAATTCCGTGCTTGGAAGAGCACATAAAGTGGTCCCGTTTGTCATACGAACACCTTTCACAATCTTATCGTTAGTGGTAGTCAGCAGCCTAAAAAACATGACAACCAGTCTATTCTCAGGATATTGGTATTGCCCTGAAGTTGGGTTGCCGAGTTCTGATGGCAGTCGCTTCGTGTAAAATACTGATATTCAGCCGCATCTGGTTAGACTGGAAGCTGACTCCAACATAGATACCTAATCCAAAGGCTCGGAGTATATTGGAGATTAAAAAATGAGGGGGTCAGTATAAAAGCGCAATACCCCTCACTGATTGATTAATCACGTAATCTCAAAAAATATGAAGCCTAACAAACTTGAAATTTGGAATGTAAACTGCTCATAAAGTGTAGAAATCCATTAAGAAAGAATTTTAGGAAATTCCCACAGATTTGGAAATAGTCAGATGATCACCACGGGACACTGTTACGTCGTGAATTTATATAGGATCACTATAGCATTCCATCTCGTCATCCCATCACATTATCTTCGTCTAAACTGACACCAGCAACCCAAACTAACACGGATAGTTACCTATTATATAAACTGCATACCTTGCTTTTACACTTCTAACTGGTCAATATTTCCTAACTTCTAACTTCAAGAAATTGACATAGTTCAACATTTCAGGAATGCGAATTCATTCTTCGTAATTTTTAATGAGTGTGGTAGGTACTTAATGTTTTTATAACCCGTGAATTAGTATTTGGAAATTGTGTGTCAAGGCAGCTAACTTTCAATTACTTTATAGCAAGTAGAATTTTTTTATCTGCTTCAACAAGCAGATGAACAATTAAGACTATTGATTTTTAATTCATTTCGCCATAAACTTTGAAGTACCTACCTACTTTTTTACCTATGTATTATTAACACTCCATAATTTAAATAACATTGCAATTCTTTGCATACCACACAAACACCGATATTTTGTGATAACGTTGGCGTAGTCAGTTTGACATTAATACTTTTTTCTTGATTGTTTCTTGATAAATCTTTTTGATGAAGGATGTGTGCGTGTCTATGGTGTTTGGGCAAGACTAACTCAAGGTTTACGCGATATAGGACACATGCCCCCCTCATGTGCTGATGGTGGCCACCGGGGTGGTTTTAGTGGGTAAGAATCCCATAAATTTAAAAAAATAAGATTAAAATATGATGACCAGGAATAGCTAGGTGTACCGTAAATAGCAATGTTAACAAATAAAATTTTGCAGTATCATTAAATAAATCCGTTTTATTGTTGATATTGATCTTGTAAGTAATACACCTTACTGATTGCCCGTTATCAGTCAAACGATGAAGTATTGCAAAGTATCTAAACATCATCCGTGATTTCGAAAACTTGTAGGTACGCAAATAGCTAACTGAGCAAAAAAAAAACTTAGAACAAGCCGATTTGACTTTAATTTAAAATTGGTTTAAGATTTTAAATCATATTTGAAGGACGGACCGTGACTCTTGGATAGTGATTATTTCTAGCTGATTTTTGAGCAGTGTTGGCACTGTTTATTTATTACGTTTGGAAAACATAGATTTGCAACCAACGTACATAACATAATTGCCTATCAATTATAGCTCTTCGCAGATAAGTAACATATTAAATTTATAAAAGCATGTGGACAACAAACTAGATGCAGAACATAAACGTGCCTACGTAATGAGAATCACGTTTGGTGTTCAAAAAAGAAATCTCTCCTTAGCAACCGCCTCAACGACACCAAGTTAACGTTGAAAACATCATGTGACTTGCAAATATTGTTTAGAGTGCTAGCTCTCCACAGGAAAGTATTTTGCCGGTAATTTGATAACGCAGGGGCCAACTTAATGAGTGTATGACGCCATACAGATTTTACGGGGACATTAAAGCCTATTTTACCAAGATTTTTTTATTAAAATAACTCTCCAGAATTTGGAGAGAAATTCAGAAGATTTCTACATCACTACACACCGTTCAGTGCAGGTGTTTATTATAAACAAATTCAAAAACATAGTTTCTATTGTTGTTGTTTTTCTAAAGCCTCCGAGATGTTATCGAGTGCTAAGCCTGGTTTTAAAGTTTATTGTCATAAATTGTCAAAACTGCCTCATTAGCCTAGTGGTCCTAAGCGCAACTAGTCAGTATTAATACGCTAATGTTCCTGGATTCGATTTCCAGGTCGAGTAGTGTTCAGTTCAGTAGCAATTCCCAGTTAATGGCAATAGGCTCCCTATTACTTACATGGGACTTAAACATACCGCTGAATTGTGGGTGTATTAGTACACCTCTGCTTAACCTTTCAGGGAATACAGGCGTGATGGTATGTTATGTTATCACTGTCAAAGTCGTCTAAGTAGGAAGCGGAAGGAGTACCTACATATACATTTAAGATTAACTTAATGAATATAATAATATATTGCGATAAAACAGCTAAAGTTATTTTTGTTATGGTTGTCAATAAATGATAAGTACTAATTCATTCATGAAGACAGTTTTGGAACTGCATACAGACAAGACATATACAATTAGCTAACTCGAATTAGATCAAGGGCCAGACGATAGTTAAATTAGAATATTGTTCCAAGCCAAGTACACCTGGCAGTATCACTAACGCTATTATTATAATCAATTTTTTGGTTACAGAAATATGAACCTTGTTCGGTTACAATAAGTGTGAGGAGTCGAGACGTGGTTCTTAAATAATTTCATTCAGTCTAGAGCGTTTTTAATTGCAACGTGATACAGTATTGCGCAAGTTTGTTTGACGTACACGTTGCGCAACTTATTGTAAGGTTTGTGACGTCATCGTCGGTGGGGTGGTTCGCGTCACTACAACGAAAATGTTCCAGGGATAGAGTTTTAAATTTAGAAGGGAATTTCAAAGCCGTATTTAATTTGAGCGGTGTAGAGTTTAGTGTGGTTATATTCTTTGAGTGGAAATCAAGCTTTTACCTAAGTAACAGCGTCGTTACCAAGGTGGTCCAAAAGTGCGAGTGCTATGCTAGAGCTCCAGAATTAATAGATACTTTTTATTATTATTTCTGGAAGGAAACTTTCAAAAGCCTTCCGGACTACGGGGTTTAGATCGGAGAGTGTGGGATTCTTACCCACTAAAACCACCCCGGTGGCCACCATCAGCACATAGAGGTGTGTCCTTTTAATAGACCATCCCATAACCCCCAACAAGACTTGTTAAGGCACATCCCTGGGAATACACTATACAATACCTACAACATGAATACTTATGATGTATTTACATAACATATATAACATACCATCACCCACGTATTCTCCGAAGGGCTAGGCAGACGTGTACACACAGTTCGCCGGTAGGTATGTTTTAGTCCCATGTAGATAGGGGGCGTAGCGAGCCTTTACGGGCATAGCCCTCTCCGAGCTACTACAGATAATTTTATAGAAAAACCCAATAGCACTTTGCTCGACCTGGGAATCGAACACAGGACAGCTAGAGTTGCAATCGCACTTGAGACCACTATACTAATTTGGCAGTATCTAAACCCATCATCCGACAAATAAGCTTTACTATAAGATAGGCAAGGTGACACTGAATAAAATCAAATGTTGACATTTCCTGTTTACTATTCCTGATACAAATAACCCTACCACCGCCCACTTGTGTTTGAGTCACCTTCTTTTCTTCTAGGTAGTGACCTGAACTGTCTACGTCACGATCTAAAAGGGCATTGCATCCGCTTGAATCACGTGCATGTCTCCTGCACCAGCCAAAAATGTAGCACTCCACGTTCTTTGCGCACTGTCCGCCATTCATCTCAGACGAAATGTCCTACTAACTAACGTTCTATGTCTATGACTAGCGGCCCGTCCCAGCTACGCACGGGTGGACATAAGGTTCCCTAATCTTTTAGCAATAACTATAGCCTATGTTACTCAGGGTGAATGTAGCTTTCCAATGGTGAAAGAATTTTTGATATCAGTACAGTAGTTTTTGAGTTTATTCATTACAAACATACACACAAAAATACAAATCTTTCCTCTTAATAATAGTACTAGCGGCCCGTCTCGGCTTCACACGGGTGGAAATCTTTTCTAGCAATAAATATAGCCTATGTTACTTAGGATGAATGTAGCTTTCCAATGGTGAAAGAATTTTTGAAATCGGCACACTAGTTTTTGAGTTTATTCATTACAAACATACACACAAAAATATAAATCTTTCCTCTTTATAATAGTAGTGTAGATATCTAATATCTATAGATGAATTAATAAATAATCTTGATCAATTTTACACAATGATTTGACTGCCCAAATTTATTATATGTAGACATATACATGAAATCTTAAAGGCCTGACAAGAGACTGGGGGGTGAATTAATGCAGGATGCAGGGGCATGGACGCACTTTGAAACTTGAGATATCTTTTCCAGTTCTACATAGGTATCCACCGTCCGTTCCATCTCAGTCCTAATATTAATTAAAATGCTTTTGTGCCAATGCCAATGGTTCTATTGAGCGACTATTTTGGCACAAAATAATGATTAACGATAAGTTGAAATCTTCCCGAGCAGTGACGGGTTGATGGTCCATAGTCTCTTGCTGTATGACGTCAATGTCGTTATGATACAAAATAAGACGAAAATGGATTAATTAAAATTATTGGAGATTTTTCTACGCTATAAAATCGCGTTTGAAGTCCACGATGAAGAAGAAAAGTATTGAAAGAAGAGACTGTACTACTAAGTCCAAGAAGAACGAATATATTTTTCATGTTTTTCCATAGCTCCATAACCATAAGTATAAAGTGACATTTTTAATAGCATATGACACATAACATCTCACTTATTCCGTTATAGATAAATAAATAATATACCGGATCAATTTAAAAATGTAACTGACTGTTGTGGTTTCACCTGCATCTCAAAGGGATTTTTTCAAAAGGTATTAATTTCATCAAGATTGTTTCAGCAGTTTAGGAGTGAAAGTGAAAACAGACGCACAGATAGACAGAGTTACTTTCGCGTTTAAAATATTAATAAGGATTAAAAACTCACCAAATTAAATTACCAACCTTTTTGACATTTTCCAATTTTTCTTTGTTTTAAAATAAATATTGCCCCACACTTTCCTCCTGTATCGTGGCCGAGTTAACAAACACACATTCACGCAAACACAAAAACCCAGACAGCGTCCGTAGGGTGTAGAATTTGTTTCGTGCTCAAATTGAACTTGCGAAGCAAAGCCGGCGACTCAGTCACTGCTCCATTAGTGCAGTCAGATATTACACTTATTATTTGTTAAAAAAAATCTAAAAACTAAGCATTTCCTATCTGCTAAAAATAACCATTTATTATCTGACTACGCGTACTTGAAGTGTATTTAGTATTCTCACTTTTCTCAGGAGATTCACAACACGTTAACTATCTGGGGATAATTTCCATTCGCTCCACTATTCGCTCCACCATTCGCTCGTTAGCACACAATACGGTTGGTATCTTACAAAGATTACACGAGGTAATGGCGTAACTCAACAGATACGTTTGAAATAAATCATATCTTACAAGTAAGAAAATACTATAACCAGCTACATTTAAGTCACAAATATTCAACAGCAAGTTATCAATCACCCACACCAATTACTAGGTGTTAGTTATGTACGTAATTAAGTTTAACATTTGTTTAGGTTTTTACGTTTATGTTAACATTCACTTATCGTAAAATCAATAAATAATATCTTAATTGTTTGCTTGTTTTTCAGCAACGTGTATGTTGTAATTCAGGAAAGAAAATCTCTCTCTCTCTCGGATTAAATTCGGGGAGCAGTGGACGAAGTGGTAAAGTGGTCAAGGTTGCCTGGAAGGAATCGCTGTTCGCGATAAGGCCGCCTATTGTATGTTTTAAATTAACTAATTATGTCCTGATGTATTGTATTTTCATCGGTGTACAATAAAGTATATATAAATTAATAAAGAGGTTACATAAGAAAACGTTCAGAAATGTGTGAATAATAACTCAGAGTTCATCAGCTTATTGACCGTTATTGACCTTCCTCAAATACGAGGAAGTTCGAAATTCATCTGTATTTTTCTTTTTTTTTGTCAATGATATCTAAGTGTACAAACCTCATATACCTACGGGCAACGAAGATATTCTTTAATCCCCGCATGGAACATATACTTAGGTGTTTGTATGTCTGCCTCATTAGCCTTTTTGTCCTAAGAGCGAATGCTACTCGAATTCCTGTGTTCGATTCCCAGGTCGCGCCGTGTTATTGGATTTTTCTATGAAATTCTCAGTAGAAGCTCGGAGTACGGATTTGGCCCAGGTTAACGACAATAGGCAAGCCCCGATTACCTGGGACCTAAATATACCGGTAAACTGTGGGTGTACTTTGATACACCTCTAACTAACCCTTCGGGGAAACCATTCGTGATAGTATGTCTTGTCTAAATGTTATGTTTGTATGTCCTACATGTAGTTGTACTGCGACTGGACAAAAAAAATGCAATGCATAGAATAAACACGCGCACAAAATAAATCTATTTTCAGAATCACGTCCGCATAGCCTGCGTAGCCGCCGGCGTAGACTCGTCTACGAGCTACAACTGCTACGAATACTTTCGGCTTTTTAGGTAACAGCACTATAATCCAGTTGGTTCATACATTTTGAGAAGGCGAATATTGATTAATCAATAAGTATAATAATAATAATTAATAATCAGCAAAAGTTACGTAATGCTAGAACTGCCTAGAATTGTTCTGCGTATTTCTATTTATTGATACTTTGAATTTTTCAGGATATCGGATACTTATATGATCAAAAATGTATTTTTAAATAACTAAGTAAGTAAAATAAACAGGTTAAAAAATCCAAAGTATATAGCATTAGCTGTGTTTTATAAAACAACTATAATTGTAAACATGTAAAGAACCTCACCTTGCCCTCACTACTATTGTCGCAAAATAAATAGTAATACTTATTGCCTTGGAAAAAACATTAAAACGACAAGTTTTTGGCGTAAAACGAGTACACTCGTAATTTATGCGGATGATAGGTACATGATGATGATACCCATTAGGTAATTAAATTAATAGAACTAAATAAATATACAATTTGTATATTGTGTTTTTGTTCCAATAAAGATTATTATCTAATATATAAAATTCTCGTGTCACAGTTTTCGTTGCCATACTCCTCTGAAACGGCTTGACCGATTTTGATGAAATTTTTTGTGCTTATCGGGGAGGTCTGAGAATAGGCCAACATCTATTTTTCATACCCCTAAATATTTTTTTTTTTATGGCAAAACAACGTTTGCGGGATCAGCTAGTTATTAATAATGACACGTCCATGAATCCCCAGTTAGTTATCAACAGTCAGCTGTTGATAATGGTTTACTTTTTGTATCCTAATTTAAATAAGTACCCGTTGTCTACTTATTTATGTATTTCGATGAAATATTTTGAGTTCAAGAAATTCGAGTCTTCCTCCTTGGGCTGTTACTCAACATTATTCACAGTTGTTATTTTAAATTTAAAACGCCGATCCACATTAGAATTTTCACCTGTAGCATGGGTGAGTTTACATACACAAATCTTACATGCACAAACACCCGGAACAACTTTCAGTCTAACAAGGTGCAGGTGAGTTTTTTTTTATTTTGCACCTTATTTTAAGTGTTGCATGTTTATGCATTTTATTTTTCATTTATATGGTCTCACATGTTTTGGCCAAATTAATATTTTTTCTTTCTTTCCAATTCCTGGACAATAACAAAATCTATAAAATATATAAGTATAGGTTGGTTGTCAGGCTTTTTCGGTTTCTAATTACCACTTTATTTATTTTTAAACAATTTATTTATACTAACGAGTCTAACGACAGCTTTACGTGGTCTATGTGCAACGCGGAAAGGTGTGACGTATTATAAATAAAACCTAGTTGTGGCTGTGGCCGCCGGACGTACTAGGTGGGGATGACAGTCTAGCTGTCAGCCAGACCAAGCAGCCGTGTCAACTGCAGGTATGTACTTGCTTCGGCAGTACATATACTAAAATTGGACTGCAGCTATACAAGTAAATACACTGAGTTGTTTCATTATATATAAATATCCTCCCATCTATGTGACTGCTGGACGTCACAAGTGGCGACGAGGATGGGATGCGATTGTTAAGATCGATCACCCATCTATAGACTGATTGCGGCAAGCGTTGCTTACTTTGTGGATCGATTGATCTGTTCAGTTGTTGCTGTGGTTTATGTAACAAGCCATTCTATTTTGTAGTTAGCACTAATTGCAGGGCGCATTCACGACTATTCTGAAATCAGAAAGTCTATGCATTGCGTATTAATATTCCGATCAATGAATGGGGTTAAAGTCCTGACAATACGCCATGGGTAGGCGGGATTTCACGACAGGCGTCGACGAGGCGCGACGCATTACACCGTTTATGGAAGCTTTAAGCGCTTAAGAATAATTCCTTTCATCATTCAGTCGTTGGAGGATTAAATATTTTACGGACTCTCTAAGTTTTGTCAACCGAAAGTTACGATTGTGCGTCAAAATGAATAAGTGGGAAAATAATGGCAATTTCCATATTTGTTTTCTGGGGTCTGTCTGGTTGAAGGTCAATTTCCATTTAGATATTATAGTGGTTGCAACAACAAGCTAAAGGGTTCGATTTCCAGGTTGAGCAAAGTATTATTGGGGTTTTCCACGAAATTATTAGTAGCAACGCGGGGTTTGCATTTCTGCCCGGTAAAAACATACCAGCGATCTGCTCTACTTAACCCATCGAGGATGCAGGTCTCTGATGGTAGAGTAAATACAGATTTTTTCGATTACAGTTTGCGTGAAAATCAGCACTACCTAATTAATGTTGAAATCGTTTCGTAATGAAATCTAAAATTAATGTAAAGCTTGAAAATAGTTGGATTAGTTTACATTCAAGTGATGGGTAAGTACTTATACAAATATTCTTATTTCCTCTCTATTAGGGGAAGGTGGGGTAAGACGGGGTAGCGAGGTAAGATGGGGACCATACCAAAACAGATGATACAATGTCGCTAGGAAAAATATTTTAATGCTATCTGACGGTATTTAGCAGAAGTTGTTAGTGTCACAAAATGTTTGATCGAAGGTGTGCACGTTGTGACTTGGTAAGTATTTTTTTTAATTTTATTTGGTTTTATCTAATTTTTGACGTGTATTAAGTGTGTGAATGTTAATAATGTATGGTATACACGATGTATGACATTTTTTTTTATTGATGTTTGTTTATTTTACTAATCAAAACTCATTAATTCTTTAGGGCTAGCTTTGATTTATAACCTCAAAAAATGTATACAATTTGGGAGTCCAGTTTGGGAAAGATGGGGTACCTACTTGCGGGCAAAACGGGGTAGTACCCCATCTTACCCAGCTGCCAGAAACTACGGCCAGCCGATATTGGCTTTATGCGGCCTTTAAGTATCTTTTATGATCAGGCTACAGCATGGTTAAGATTAAAAATCCTGGAAAAGTATTGTCTCAATTTCAAGTTTGAAGAAGAAGAATAACAGCTATTACCACTGCTTCTCCTTATAAAATAGAGTTAGAGGAAAGGCAAACCAGTAAGAAACCGAAATCAAAAGCAACAAACAAAAAGACAATGAAAAGAACAAATAAAAGTTACCTATAAAAGCACCAAGAAAGCTGACAAAGGAGCTGAGACATCAGATGTCAAAGATAAAGAATGTCTGTACCTACTGCCACGGCTTGTATTCTGAGTCTACTAAAGGATGGATCACTTGCCAGACTTGCGGTAACTAGGCTCATCGTGGCTGTGCAGGAGTGGAAGATGACGATGCCGAAGCTCTCCAATACTGTCCATATCATATTCCCGGTTTGTGAAGAAAACGACGGTTAAATATTTTATACCCCATCTTACCCCAGGGGGTACCCCGTCTTGCCTATAGGTGGGGCAAGATGGGGTGATTTGGGTTTTTTTTTAAGTTGATAATTCTAAAAGAATTTAGTTTTTTTGTTTTGAGTGATCATAATTAAAGAAAGAAAGACTTATTATTTTCTTAATAAAAGTTCCTACATTGTGCAATCAAAAATGGAGGGTTTTATTTATGAAATACCTTAGGGTCTCCGTCTTACCCCACCTTCCCCTATGCTATTGCTTGTTTGCGCATAATTTTTTTGTGTCCTTGTAGGTATAGTGTAGGTAACCATTTCCGGCTATAATCGTTGCCCGAAAGAGCGTCTTTCGAGTTTTTGTCACCATCAACTTTGAAAATATAACACTAAGTTGAGTGGTAACTAACTTACTAAGTAAGATACGTTAGACTAAACGGCTAATATATTCAGTGATAGGTCGTTGAACGGTTTTTGGTTTTTCTTTATCATAAAACATGTTAATGAGAACACGACCGAACGGTATTATTTTTTAATTCAATTTGGTTTCGAGTTTCTATATGTGAAACTTCTTTTAAATTCATTAAATAACTGAATGTCCTCAGTATTCAAATCACACTTCATAAATTATATTTATTAAACAGCTCATCTGTCTCGATCACTGAAAAGTTATTACACCCTGAAACGCAACCGACAGTATGTGGGTAATACTGGCATTGTGCCAATTACCAAGTCTCCCCCTAGACAACATAGGGCATATAACATTGCAAATATGACCTATCTAGGTACTTTAAAAAAAATTGTCTCGCCGCAGGTTTGGCTAGACTAATCTTTGAACTTAATTTTAACATGAAAGAATTTGCTGAAAATGTAGTTAAATTAAATAAAATACTTACTTAATATTCTGTAGAAATTATTGTCCTTACAGCAGGTTAAAGTTGTTACCAAGTCCCAAGGAATACACGCGAAATATTCTTCCTTCATAAGGACACGTGAGCTTGACGTGCTACGCCGAAAAGGCGCGGGAAAATTGTGAAAATAGAACAATGAAGTGGTTATGACGGTCCGTCAACCCTCCGCGGCGGTTGGCATCACACTGGGTAGTTTTTGGCACTAAACCGACTTATCAAGCCAGTGGTTTTGCAGTTATAACAGCTGCATTGTGATCATATTTGTCAAAAGAATTTCTATATTGAGAGAGCGTGATATGGAAAATGGGAAATGTGCCACTGGTGGCCTTGTTCCACTGACGTCGTCGATAATTACCGATACACAAGTACACACCTGGCGTTTAACATTCGTGAGGTTGTGTGGAGGATCTCATATTTTAATGTAAGCTGTAGGAAATATAGCCTTCCATACGTCTAGTATAGTAATAAACAGTGTCGCCATACGATTACCATCTGTGGAGAAAAATGGCACCGACCTATGTTAGTTGCTCTTTCCACGACAGTCTTATGGGCCAACTAAAGTGTCTATCGGATTAAACTCGCTTTTATAAGCTTGGCAAGCATCGTATCATCATATTATATGACTGCTTGAATATCAGTTATCATTGGCAAGCACAAACACTTTTTTAACTTGACGACGTCTCGCGTCTGTGGCCTAGCGGTTCGAGTTTCGGACTGCTGATCCTACGAGGTCGTAGTTTCGATTTCAATATGACACAAATATTTATATGATGAGCATATGTTTGTCTAGATGTGTCCAAGATATTATAATTATATATATATATATATATATATATATATATATACATATATATATATATATATATATTTACAAAATCAGTATACAGTAGCATAAAGTAATCATAGTAGGTACAAGCTCTGCTTAGTTTGGGACTAGATGGTGCAAATAAACACTCCAAAAAAACATCAGCACTAAAAAGCGAAAATAAAACTTAATGAAACATTTAATTCAAAGGATAGATAGGTAACAATTATCTTTTACAGATTTCCATCTTCATTTAAAATAACTTATCTACGTAAATACTACCTAAATTATACCTGCTAGGTACCTACTGATCTGTTTGAAGTCGGTGCCAAGCCCAAATAGGGGTGTATTGCTCGGTACGAGCCTGTTATTTTTCGCTTTTTAGTGCTGATGTTTTTTTTCAATTTTTTTTTATTTATAGCATCATGGGTAGACCAACTAAAGGTGTTGCCCGCATGAGGGCCAAGAGGCAAGTAATCTTTTGAAGCAAATAAAGAATTATCGATATCGAAAAGTCTCTAAACATTATTCTAGAACAAGAAATCACCTGACTCCTAACCGTTAAAGAGTTGTACCCTTCCTTCATCAGGTCAGCGTCATGAGATGATGGTGACCATACGCAAAAATACCTGTAACATTTTGAGGGTTGCCCTCGATTTTCCTGGGATTCCATCATCAGATCCTGACTTGGTGCTGATGGGACCATTTCAGGAGCATACTCTTTCAAATAAAGAAAGAATTTTGAATCGGTCCACAAATAGGGGAGAAATCGGTGAACACACATAAAAAAAATACATAGAGTCGAACATAGAACCTCCTCCTTTTTTGAAGTCGGTTAAAAAAGAAGACGCACACAGCGCTTTAAATCATCTTTTATTTTTTATATTTACCTACGTGATTTACATGTTTTGTTACAGTGACCTTCAGGCAACCCTAAACTATCGTTTAACTGTAAAAATAAACTAATTCATGCAAATACAACTTTAAACCAAGAGGGGACTCTAGTGGCAATTTCTCCATACAAACGTATTCTGCTGTTTTCTTCGTGGATAATGCCTCTAGAGCTATGATTTTTTCCCAAAAAATCTAGATCTACCTAATACGTGCCCCTATTACTTCCTTTTTTCCAAAACGAAATCACTAAAAGAAATATGAGCATCCAAAAACCCGAAAAAAACGCCCGTTTTTACCGCCGACGACTATCAGACAAATTGGATAAGTTTTATTAAAAAAAGAAAAAATAGAGGCATAGATATACCTACTTTTCCTCTAAATTATGATACAAGTTTTTTTAAGATCTATCCAGTTTTGAGGAAGAAAACAGCAGCTAACTTTAAACAATGTAAACGGGCCTGTTAACTTCCGTTAAATTTCCCCAAGTCCGTTAATCGTTAATCCTGTATGTACTATTTACCAAAAACATACCGCACACACCACACCGCACCGCGAAATACATTCTGACAAGTACGTTCGGGCCGGTCGAAAAGTAAGGCGCGGCGCGTGCCGCAAGTGTAACGAAACTAGGTAGGTATGTCTTAGTAAACTGCGAAGAAATTTGATTTATTATGATTCGTTTGATCGTTTCATTACTTAGTGCCGGCGCCCAGTGTGAGGAGCGATTTGTTTCTTTTTTTTTATGTATAGAAATACTTTTTTTACAACTTCTATGCAATGAACGGAATGGTTTGAGGTAAATAATTTGAAAGATAATTTTGTTACCTTTTAAATATTATCAATGATGTAAAAAAAATTAAATAATTTAATATTGTACGCCAGCAGGTCAAGCTATCCAAAACTGTCAAAATGTCCCAATTGAATATGAACCTTATTCCATTGCATTAAAGTTGAAAATCAATCAAAGAAATTTGACAGATTGTGGTAGCTTGATGCGCTGGCCTCTGTACCTAAATTTTGGGAATTATTGCAATATCTCGAAGTTGTCTAAATGAAAAGGAGACAGGTACTTAATATGAAAAGATAAAACATTTATTTAAAATGCATGTCCCTTAACTATTTTTTGTTATACCCTGGCTCTTCTAGGACTGCTTGTAAACTGTTTTTGGGTAACTCATTCGATCCGATGGAATCCTGTGAGATTTTCTGCAATTATTCGATTAAAGTAGTTTTCAGGTCTTCTGTCGACGCCGGAGCAGGAAATCTTCCTCGTACTCACCTTTTCAGCTCATCAATTGGATTCAAGTTAGAACTGAGGGCTAACCAGTCTAGTGTGTTCTTCCAGGTACCTAATCACTGTGTAGTCATTGCAGCGGTGTGGCAGCGAGCAATATCGTGCATTAGCAGGAAATCTTAGACAACAAATCATGCGTAGGGAAGCACATGGCCTAGCAGAATGTCGTTTGATATCTTTCTGCGGTTAGCCCCCCTCCCCGACCTCCACCAGGTAAAAATATCAGTTCCGTTTTTGGATCAATAGAAATACCTACCCACATCATACAGGACCCACTCCCGTATGCCACCGTTTCCACAAAGCAGCATTGTGCGAATCGCTCCCACCCGTCTCCTATAAACTCCATCGACGTTCGCTACCACACAGACACATCCTGGTTTCTTTCAAGAACACGACTCTGCTCCATTTCTCCATATCCCAATCTAAGTGATCGCGAGCAAACAAGCCTTGTCGGTGGGCTGGAAACAATTTTGGTCCCTTAGCTGGCCTTTTTGGGGCCAAAATCGTTTCTTTAAGTCTTCATCTCACAGTCCACTCGCTGACAGCCCTCCCTCAAACTTCTCTGAGCTGCAGCTGGATGTCCACGCCGTTCAGGTATCGATTTGGAAGGAAGATGTGATAGTGTAGACTGGAAACTTAGTCCGGAGACCAAGATCTGGATGGATCCTGGTCTCCGGACTAAGTTTCCAGTCTCCCTGAACCTCTTGTATACCTGCGAGACTCAAGGTGGCTGGCTCACACGAGCTGGTTCAGATGAAGCTGTCGAGCGACAGTACGCAGAGACTACCGTTGCTGGATTAGAACGACGACTTGAGCGGATTCTATAGGTGTGGTGTTTCCAAGTTATTTTAGTTTGGTAGTTTCGGTGTTACCAGTGATAATATTGGACTGATGACCAATTTATATAAATGCCCACTTTTCAGGATTATCAATCAATATGATGTTTTGCTTTAAAAATGGATGTCTTCTGTTTTGACGTTCCATTGGCATAAGGTGAATAATGTTTGGTTTTGATATTATCACTTTTGAAATGATATACCACAATCTACACTTTATTGCATACAAAATTGTAAAAAAATATTGAGCAAGGCGCGGTGAAGTGATTCCAGTTTATAAACTGAAACTACAATATTATTTTTTATCACGTGTCAACGAATTAACGATTTACGTTAACTTGCGTTAAATCTTCCAAAATGTAACGCCTTACCGTTTAGCGAAGTTAACTTTTTTAGTAACGAATTAGCGATTAACGAAAGCAGTGCCCAGTTACGCCCAGTATGATATATAATGGACATAGCTGCCCACTGGCATATTGGGAGCAGGTAGTTTTTTTTTAAATATATTTTGGACAAGTAGGGTTCAGGGGTATTTTAATAAAAACATAAGATTGAAAATGTCCATTCATTATGTGGTAATTTCAGTCCTTTCCCTTAGGTACATTAGAATAGGTGCTCTTATTTAATTAGTTTGAAAATTTTAAAAATTTAATCTTCAGATGAAGTTATTTAATTTATATACTTGCTTATCTTGGTACACAGTTATCTCGCGACAACCTATTGTATCATTTAAATTGTGTAAGGACATTATAAGTTGATATTGATAGTAAAAGTTTGAAAGGAAAAGTTTATTTTATTCTCTTGAGCGCATTTAAATGAAAGCTTGTTTTTATTAAAGTTTTTTTTAACTTTTAAGTTATTTAACTAGCATTCCATATTGTAGGAAAGCATAAAAAATTTTGTCCGCCATATTGGATTTAGAGCGACGTCACTTTATTTTTCGAGTTACTCTCCGCAAGCCCTTTTATTTAATACCCATATTAGGATTGCACTAAAAATAACTACTCCGCAATCTTGGGATTTAGAATGACATTACACAGCTAACCATGCATTGTCATCCAAACTAAACGTGTAAGTACCTACAACCTACCTATACAAAATTTCAGCTCAATCGATTGAAGATGTCTGCTTAAAAATTGAGTTGCAATTGCAAGATTCCAACCGAACAAACATTCATAGTTACATTATATTGCATATTAAATAAAAGCTTTTAAAAATACTATTAATTATTAATTAAAATAAATTATGATTCATTTAGGGAAAAATCCAATAGAGTCGATAGAATACTATGAATGGTTCGAGCGCGAGAATCAGGCGGCCGGCCGCTGCGACGGCGACGGGCGGCGCGTGCTTACGCACACTGATACACCACTCGTTCACACATTGACAGCTCGCTTGCAGGGCGCAGCGCGACAGCAATAGTTTCTTCAAATACCTACTTACCTATTTTTCAAATCCGTCTCGACTAGAGTCTCCTCTTAAGTAGCACGTGTTTGAAACTTTGAAACGCACTCCTGGAAAATTTGTCTTGTTTTTTGTTTGAAGTTAAGGGATTTTATTCATAGGGACCGTCGAGGGGTTTGTCTCGGCCAACACCTTTTTGCTTACGGGGCAAACTTTCAAAAGTCTACCGGTCACGGGGGGTAGACCGGGAAGTTTGGGTTTCTTACCCACTAAAACCACCCCAAACCAATCACTTGTTTGTTTGACACCGGCCGACCACACGCGTTACAAATAATCTCAAATATAATTCAACTCAAAATATAGTTAATGACAATAGTTTACGTTCGCAATTACGACGAAAATATTTCTTCTTTAGTTCATTAGAAAAGTCGTAAACTTTTATGTACATAATTTTATGGTTTGGTATTGTGGTAAGGGGTTAAACGGTGACGGGAAACATCGTCAAGAAACCTGCATGCTTCAGAGATTTTTCTGTACAGTGCGTGAAGTCTGCCAAGCCGCACTAGGCCAGAATAGACCTTCCATATAAGAGACACGTGGCCAGCAGTGGGACAGTATATGCGTTGATGATGTAGTAAGTAGGTGCATTACAATTTTATTCGAGATGCCGTTTGTCGCTCGTACCATTTTAATGTCTGGCTTGTACATTTTTGTTTATAATGTGGAAAATCCTCACGGATAGTCTGCCATCTGGGGGAGGCGTCAGGGTATTAGGTATAGGCTTATGCAGATACCAGCACATCAAGCTACCCCAATCTGTCAAATTTCTTTGATGGATTTTCAACTTTAATACAAAACAATAAGGTTCATGTTCAATTCGGGAATTTTGACTGTTTTGGATAGCTTGACTTGACTGGCGTCTTTACCTCCATAAATAAAAGATAACAAATAATTATAACGTATTTATTTCCACTAGAAACTCTGAACTAGACATTATTGCACTAAAACATTATATTAAAATAAAGTTTTCTAATCACAAAACTTCCATTGACATTTAATTTTTGGTGCGAAATAGAAAAACTCGCGGACTAAGTTATATTATAAATGGTGTGAATCTTACTTAACAAAGTAAATCTTTACATTATGCTTTTACGTTCTGAGGAAGTTTCAAATAGTCATTATAGCACTTGTAATGTGATGATCTAGGTTCTAGAATGTTATAAATGTATATCTTGCAATGTACCATTTACCAACCCCTTAAGACTGCAACAAAGACAAAGCATGTTTAGGTCCGGCCTGACTTCCTTGCATATAGTTGCACATTCCCGGACAGCGAGGATTAGAGGGATTATCTGTTTTTTATCGAAGGGCAAATACAGACTAGATGTTACATTAAATGTACTACTTATCTGGTTTCCCGGCTGTCTGAGTACGTCTATCGATCTAATTTGTTCCGTACTAATAGTTTTATCTTATTGTCTTATTATGTTATGTTACTAATAGTTTTATCTTATGTCGATAATCAGTCCTAAGGGTTTGGTAAACAGTAGGTACATTACGATAATATTTACCGACATAAAATTAAATACAGACTAGCTTTAATATCTCGGTCTTATAAGTCACCATTAGATATTTAACATAGAGCCCCACCGCTGTTGATCAAATCTCTTCACATCCTGCAAAATTATGGTTCAAAACGTACCTACTTTTTACTTTTCTTTCTTTCTTTCTTTCTACTTTTTCTTTATTCAACGTCTGTTTTCATTTTAAATATGTCGCAATTACAACATATCTCACGTTTGTTTGGCCTGGAGATCGTAATTTAATATACGCTCGCTTAAAGGGCGTCACACACGGCGAAGATACTATAATTTATGTTAAGATAAAATATCGCTCACTATACATATTGTATGAACTAGCACAATCGGCTAACATACTATATATTTTGATATTACAGTATCTTAAGCCATCGAGCGATATGGAAATTTTATGTTAAGATACCGAGCGACATAATAATTTTATGTTAAGATGTGAAATATATATTAACACGCTACTCGTATCTTAACTAAAAATGAGAGAATTATTCGAGCCGATACATTATAGTAACTTAACCGTGTGTGATACCTTAAGATACTATAATAATTTATATCCAGGCATCATATCATAAAATATTATAGTATCTTCGCCGTGTGTGACGCCCTTAATAGAAGGAACGTAATATAAATTATGTATTTAATTAATCCTATATTTGGTAGGGCAAAACAATCGAAAGACGGTTAATTACTCTTGGCCTTTTTTATAAATATTTCTTAGTACTAATTTCTTTCTACCATGGACGTTTTTAAAAATATGATCCTCAGATCTAATAACGCCCAATCTCGAACCACTAAGTTAAATCAAATCGTTAAGTTAAATCTCTACCCATAGCGAGACAGTGATACTAAGCAACAGACACTTAGTAAAAATATGACAATTCATATTTACGGTTTCAGTTTTGATTTTTATTAGTATTGTTGCTATTAACTTCGTATTAGCATACTAAAATTTGTTTTGTGTAACTGTATATCTGAGTAATTTAGTAGATATGGATGCAGCAAATGATCTCTATAGACATGGTATGTTTTTGTAAACTTTTAATTTACAATTAAAAATAAAAAGTAATTTACAATTTGTTCCAAATGTACGTGGCGTCATTATTTCTAGTTACATGAATATGTACACATACAGATTGCTTTACGTATATTATGTACGATAATCTTGCTTCCCCTAAGTGATTGACTTTGATCAACGACGGTGTAACTATTAGCTTACAAATATTACAATATTTAATTATATGCTTAATTAATGCCACTTCACATACCCACGGAATGATTCCACGCAATCGAAAATTATAATTCGAGTTTACAATTAATATTAAACTTAATACCAAAATTGTCCAATTAAAATAATCTTATTTTATCCAATAACAGTGCTATGTAACAAAATAAGTACCCGATAACTAATATTAGCCAATAGTAAATTTCCACATATCGGTGAGACATTCCATATGTATTCATACTTGATCAAACTTGCATAAGTATATAAAAATATCTGCTCAAATATAACACTAAAGCTGAGCTACTTATAATAAATTAAAAATATATCTACTAAAATATTAGCTTATCATGTCTTTGTAACACAACTCTCTGATGCGTACAACTTGTACAGTCGTTGACAGTAAATGATTGCCTATTTGTGTGATAACACGGATATACACCTAGACTATCTCAATATCCATTGAGATATAAAAACGAGCACGCTACTTGATACTTTAAATATCCACCAAGCATGATCGAAACGATCAAGAGTGATAACTACAAACCATGCCATCTAAATGGCGACAGGAGCTGGACACATATTCCGAATCACTGATCTTCAGAATCTTTATTATATTTGCATCAGAAAATGTGCATAGCCCATTTCATTACAAACAATATTACCACCTAAACGAGCAATATACATACAACATCCATCCTTGTCACATAACCATGCTTAAGATGCGGTTCGCAGGTGTGTAAGTGAAAAATAAAGCTGGTGATAGAGTTTAGTAAAAGAAGAGCAGCCGCTCCTGAGCGGTGCCAGAGAGTAAACGCCAGCCGCGTTTAATATTGAGGTACTGGATGATGGCGCGCACGCAGATTAGGATACCTGGAATTAAGAGAGAAACATTGAACAACATGATACGCTTTACGATTTTCGATTTTCAAGTTACGCTCATTATTGACTCAAGTTTAGCGCTGAATGTATTAATAGGGAGTTAACTGTGGAAAATGCACTTACGGACAATTACTGGGGCCTGGAGGGTAGCTAGCAGGAACTAAGTGAATTAAGATGAAATAATAAGACAAAACAGCATTCCCAGGGTAGCATGCACCTATAAATATTTCGTCTTCTTCATCGGTCTAGTGTCCTCAAGAGTTAAATATCTGCCCTCAGAAGCATAAAAGCTGTATCTCAAAAGTTTTATTTTTTATTGCATATATTAGTTAATCCAATTACCTACCTAAGAAACGAAGCCAGTAAGTGCAATCTTGCTAAGAAAATTTACAAATCCTTAATTTTCTCGAAACTCAATTTTCTCAAACTTTGGTTGAGATCGCGCTTTTTGTTTTATGACGGCAGTAGAGTCGCAATGTGTTTGGTAAATAACTTGGTACTTAGTATAAAGCTGTACAGATGTACCTAATGGTCACTGTCTCAGCAAAAATATTTGTTATCTAAATGCATACATATCTTAAAAAAACCTTTAATATATATTGAAATAAAACTACTTTTTACGGATTTTATCGCGTATATTGATAAGAGTCTACCCGTGACCATGGACGCTGTAAAGGGTCCGAAACGTCGGGATTAATAATATCAATATACGCGATAAAATCCGTAAAAAGTAGTTTTATTTCAATGTATAATATTCGCGTAAATGTCAGAAATCTTTAATATATAAATAAACTTTGTAAGTTACCAGTAAAGATATAGTCAATAGTTAAAGATGAATAATAAATAAATAAAAAATAAAAAAGCCTTATATTTCCAGTTTTACAATTAACATAAAGAAAACAAAAAAACAATTTATATTTTAACCTATAAACTTCGTAAAAATATAGTAGTATATGATTATCTGTGTAGTTTATTTACATTTTAAGTGTGTAGGTACTAAATTATTATTTTACTGGAACCCCCCTCAGGTAAAGGCCTCCTCCAAAGCTTTCCATTTATCTCGGTCCTGGGCTATTTGTTGCCATTGTGGTCCAGCAATTTTTTTAATGTCATCTTCCCATCTGGTGAATGGTCTTCCTCTATAGCGTTTTCCCGCTGGGCCTTTCCATAATGTAACTGTTTTTGTCCATCTACGATCTTTAAGACGTGCTAAATGACCGGCCCATTTCCACTTCAACTTTTGACTATGGCTGAGGGCATCTATTGCTTTTGTTTCAGATCTTATTCTAGTGTGTTTTATCTTCTGTATTTTATTAATATTTAACATGCTGCGCTCCATTCCCCGTTGACAAGTATTTATTTTCATTTTTATTTTGTTCGTAAACTTCCATGTTTGACACGCGTTAAAGATGAATAAGTATTGCTTAATTCTTGTTATAGCCTTCGCAAACCGGCAGGGTCAAGTACCTATCGAGCACTTAGTGACTTAGCTGAGAAAATAACAGAAAAAATATACAACGCCTTTAGAATGTGTAATTAGATTTCTTGCTCTTTTTGGCAGAATGTTCAAAAAATGACTGAGATATGTTGCCTTATTTTCGTATTGGTCAAAACGAGTACAGCTTTGCTTGACACAACGAGTAGCATATTATTATCATTATTTTACTGCAAAATTAATTTTTATAGTAATTATTACAGTATAAAATGGCTTTTACATAATGCTTGTTAAAGTTTTAATTTGTTTTGAGTTTAAAGTAAAATAAATAAATTGGAACAGTCTAGTTAACACCTGGACTGAGGCTGGTTTAAAAAGTTAGGTAAGGATTAGGCAGTGTGTAAGTATCTGAAAGTATACACGTGTATTGTTAATTGCAATATCTTACACGTTTTCCTTTTTCGATAAAATAGGTATAACACAATGCAGTGCGATGAACCTCCGCGCGTCGCCTTATCTCAATGGGCAGTAGCCATAAATGCATGCAAACGGCTATTGTCCGATTCTACGTCAACATGATGTACGGTTACATTAGAGGACAGTTAATATTAAAAAAATAAAATGTAATTTATTTTTAGAGATCCGACAACCTACATGTTTTGCTATCAGGACGGAAAAATAAGACTAAATAATCCCAACAATGGGAGACAATAGAATGCTGTTACATAGAAAAAAACAGGACTGAAGATTAAATGTAGAATAATACATACATAAACATACAAAAGCAGTGATAGCCTAGTGGTATGACCATTGGACTGCCAAGTCGAAGGTTTCAAGTTCGAATATAAGGCACGCACCTCGGGCTTTTCGAAATAATGTACGTACTTACTAATAATTAATTATTACCCGCTTAAACGGTGAAGAAAAACACCGTGAGGAAACCTGCATGCCTTAGATTGTCTCGGCCGCTTGCGAAGTCTGCCAACCCGCACTAGGCCAGCGTGGGGGCCTAATCCCTCTCATTCCATGAGGGGAGAACCTTGCCCAGAAGTGGGACAGAATATAATATGGTTATGGGCACTCGCGCCTTTTTCCCATGCGGGTTGGCAGAAACTAAAGAACTTGCGATTCTTGCATACTTCTTTCGCTTCGACCACATTCATACATAATTAATAAGCACTACTATCTCATTAGATCAGTGGTCGTAAGGGCAACTGCTACGCTTTCTATGACGTTCTCGGTTGCAGCTCAAGTCTGGATTTGTGACCGACTAAGCTCGCTTCTCTATTACATGGGCCCTAAATATACCGGCAACATTTAGTACACCTCTGCCTTCGGGGAATACCTACAGGCGTATGTAATTATCACAACGCAGTAAAGTGGGCACATAAATATTAATTCAAGATGGCCATGGGTAGATATGTCACTAAATCACGATTCAGGAAGTCGATCATGCGATGGCTATTAGAATGATATTTGTGTGAAATAGGAGTGGCGAGGTATCGTTTGTTATGTAGAACTTTTATGTTGACTGAAATCTTAATGACTTTCTCAGTTTCTCACAGTTTGTGGTTGACAGCGTTGCTGCTGAGGTTGAAGTTCTGATTTAAATTCCCAGGTCGTACAGTTATTGGCATTTCTATGTAATTCTCGAGTTCTATTCTATTATTCGGTTAATGGCAATATATTACTGGTAAACAGAATATTACATGGAACCTAAAACATATTTATTTATTAACCAACTTATATTCACAGTTCACACTACACATAAAAGTTATCGGTCAATTATAATACTATCCAATACAATAAATGATAATTATTTATTATAATATTACATAAAATGGCGAATTGTGAGCAGTACACAGCTGCCGAAGGTTTTTGAATTTTGGATCTCTACTTAATCCTTTAGCGTATTTCAACACTTTCAAGAAATGCGTTTGAAATAATGTGTACACAATGTGAATAGTTACGTAAACATTGACACCATAAAGTCGCAATAGTGTCTGCAAATAAATAACGTAATCCTGTCATGTGATTGGTTGATGACGTCAGTGGCCGCGCAGATGGTCAAGGCAACCATATCGGGACCCGCAATATGGCTGTCCTTACTAACTTATTTTATGGCAAAGCTCTAATACTTTCTATTTAGCGAGCACGATATTTTTTTCATCAAAAAGTAATTATACTTATTGCCGCTCAAGATAATCTGGATGGAAGTACTTATTACCAATGACCTGTTTTATAGAATAGCGTAGGACGCCCCTCAGTCAGAAACTATGTGCAGAGTCGCTATTGACTCGAGCACCGGACAATGACACAGATTTTTATTGGGACTACCAGTTTTGATTGAATCAACTATGTCTAACAATTTGCTTCAAAGTTCCGTGACCTTATTATTAACAGAGATTTAGTCGTGTAGTTTTAGTTTTTTGTATTTATTTCTGTGAAGATATTGCCTTTTAGACATTTTAGGACCGACTGAATGCCCGTATTTCCTAGCCCACAAAGTTTAAAATCGTATAAATCATAAAAACGCAGCAGACGCGGGTTGAACGTACGATTTTTTGCTTTTTCAGTCCTAGCCAGTACCATTACACCACCACCACCACATTAGTACCACCTACAATAGAACCATTATTACCTATACATATATGACGTTGTCAAAGAAGAAAAAGTCTGATATATACTCCATAGTAGATCAATATGCAAGTGTTACAATATACCTAGACTTATAGCGTAATATCTGAAATGGTTTTTTTGAAGAAGGACACTTGTAATTTGAGTCTAACAATCCCAGTGTGTTGATTGTATTAACAATCTGAAATCTACTTTATAAGCTGCGCTCGGGCATACAGTCAGGCTTTCTATGCTGCTATTCCGATTAATAACTTCTAAAGCATCAATGAACGTCTGTGTTAGCACATCTCACTTTATATGTTGCCAAATTGAGCTTGTCCTTACGAGTGATTGATTAATAAATATTCTGGTCAGCATGTCCATTGGACCGGACGTGACTTCGATAATGAACCGATTCACTGATTTACTCATAGCACTGTTTTTAAGTTAATTTACAGAAGGTCGTATGCAGATGCATGACCTACTTGCTGATTTTTATGTAAACTACTGATTATTTTTGTTATCAGGAGAAGCCTGCCCACCTACTCCCAACTATTGTAAACTCTGTAAGCCTGAATCAACAAAATCGCGCAAAAGAAAGTGCCAAAAAAATAAAAGGATTCAACTGTGTTGGAACCAGCAGTGAAATTATTTTTATTAGGTAGGTAAGAAAGCTATCAGCTTTTACCATAGATTAAGAAATAGTTAGAAAGAGCTGGACAACCGATCATTTCACAGCCATGTCCATTTACAAGTTTTCAAAGTAAGTAAAGTAGTAAGTACAGACGCAAGCAGGTCAACCTATCCAAAATTGACAAATTTTCCCAATTGAATATGAACCTTATTGTATTGTATTAAAGTTTAAAATCTATCAAATATATTTGACAGATTGTGGTAGCTTGATGTGGCCTCTATACAACAGTGACATCCGTGCGTAAATGCGATGAGTCAACCGTAGATTTTGACATGAAGAAAAGAAGCGTTAAAATATCTTACCGAACGCCATGATGAGCCACCAAAGCCAAGAGTTCTCATGCGATGCGAGTTCAGTGGAATGTTTCACGATGAGCGTCCATTTGGCCAGAGATAGGCCAAACCCTGCGAGAGCCCCGTAGCGACTGGCCACCGTGTGGCAGAAGCACATCAGCAGCAAGAAACCGATCCAGTTGAATAGGAATGCCACTGAAAATTATATAGATTGTGAGGGTGTTTATTTTTAAAAGCAGTTAAACCTGACCGCTATGGGGGTGCGAGCATAGAACTGCTGACATAGATATAATATAATATCGTATTTTATCGATCGATAAAGCATTTGACAGAATAGCGATAATTTTGTCGATTTTTATCGTAAATGGCATCCGAACTTGTGCCGACAAATACATATTATATCGATCGATAATTTCCCAAAGTTACAAGATGCCATCCACGATAAAATTATTTAATTTCGACTTATCGTCATTTCTAACGTTTCAGTTCGCTCACACCGCTGTTCATATATCGTAACTTTCACGGTGCATGGTCAAAATATTAAGGGTTAAAGTATGAAATTTCCAATTTGTACTGAAAAATTGAAATTTTTGAAGTTTTTTTTTTAATTAACATATTTAATCAAAATAATTACCATTATATACTTACTATTAGATCACGAAAATCAATATGCATCGCGTTTAATTATCTGTTAATTTGATACCTACAACTTAAAAAGTCTAGTTTAATTGTTGTGTCAATACAACAAGGCTAAAACTCTGGGTCATTCCCCGGAATTTCCGTAAAGTAAATACTAGTAGTCTTGATTATTCATAATTATTTCTGCAAGAGTACAGTAAACATGTCTTATCTTTGGATTTACGATAAGGTAATTAAATATGCACTACTCGACACAAACATACATGACTTTATTTATTTTTTAGTCTGAAAACAATGTTGTAGTGATAAAACAGTATTTTGTTTTGCGATACAGGGTCTTTCAAAGCACTGCAACCTAAATAGAATTACTATCTATGTGAAGTGGGGTTAAGCAGAAGAAGATACCACTTGTATTAATATTATAAGCTTAAAGGGGCTTGCTGATATGCTACCTCCTTTCGTACAATACCTTATTTTAGAAAATGTATTTCATCCTTATGTATTTTATCTATCATATTTTTTATTAGGAAATCTATAGTAAAAATGCTAAAGCTTCATACACATACACAAAAAACATTTATAGAAATCTTACCAAAAAATGATGTTAAGAACATGATATCAGTGCCAAGCAGATTGTTCTCTGGGTCCAATTGTTCAACCCTGCTTTCTGTGGGCTCCACAGTCACGAAGGCTGCAAACGTCGGATGGTTGGGAGGGGGACCCTGCATCTGAGTACAAATACACAGGTCTGACAATGTACCTTAGATCCTGTAGACTAATTTTGCAATCTAATGTTCGAAACAAATAGAAATATGTTTTCGACAACATTACATACCTAAATGTAGCTTATATTTTGATTTGATTCATTTGTCGATTTGATTTTACAATTAAAATTATCTACATTCCCAGGCACAGGAGATATACTGTTATGGTTGTGAGGAGATCAACTCCTTGTGTCACTTGATATCACTATTGGAATATCATTTAAAAAAGATGCATTAAGTACAGATGCCAGCAGGTCAAACTATACAAAACTGTCAAATTTTCCCAATTGAAAATAAGACTTATTACTTTGTCAAAGAAATTTTACAGATTGGGGTAGCTTGATGTGCTGGCCGCTGTACATATCTTATTGGACTTAACTTTAATAAATAAACATTTTGGGGCATTTTACACAGCACAATCTAATTTCAAAATAAGCAGAGCTTGTACTATTGGTACTAGATAATGGACATTGTAGGTGTGACCCCTTACATAGCCATGTATGTATGTGTGACCCTACAGACATAATACAATATATAAGAAACACCCAGATAAACACAAAAACATATGTTCATAACATACTTAATATTTGCGTCTTGTGGGAAACAAACCCATGGCCTTGTGATCATTCAGCGATCCAACTCTTGAACCCCTAAGCCACAGACATTTTGGTAATCTGTAGTAGCTTACATTGTCCACATTTCGAAAAAATAAAAATCAATGAATAGGTAATAAATCAAATGTCATAACAATGCATAATGCTCCATATGTGAACCACATCCATACAACAAAGTGAATAGGTGTTATTTATGGCCATTTTAAACTATGTACACATTTAAAATGATTTAATCTACTTCGTATTGTAAAGGATTCTATTCATTCTACAATAAGTATTCTTGTTTCTTCAACAATGACATTTATACAAGGTATTGATGTCTTATTTACAATTGGTAATAAATGAATTAGTAAGTTGCAATTAGGTACAACATTTACACTGTTATATATTGTAAAACAAGGTCCAATAGATCAAAAATGATGTTGCATTGTTTTTGGACCAAATGATTAGATATCTATTGTTTTCTGCTTGATATATGGTGGGTAATTAAATCTTTTAAAATTGTAAAGTACCTAGGTAGGTACCTACTTATCTAAGTAGGAAGGAAAGTGTATTTATCAAAAATACAATATATATGATGTACTTAGTACAAAAAGGCATTTTCCATTGTCTGTCCCTCTGTACACTAAGATCTTTTAAACTGTGCAATGGATTTTAATGCATCTGTGCTACTACTTAGATAATTGAATCTTATTTATTTATTTATAACAATCTTACCTACACTATCATTACAGATCTATGATCCAATGCGACAGAGTGGCCTTACTAACTAAATTTACACCTTATACCTAGTTAAAAAATATCTTAAGGTCTTTAAGGCCTAGGTTGAATATTTATTATAGGCTCACTTACCAGCCCTGGGCATGTCCCTTGTACCCTTCTACTTGTTTGTAGAAGTGCACTTAGTTTATCTTCTAAAGAAACAAAATTCAGAAGCACTCATAAAATACCATTATTGTAATACCTACATACATTAGATATTGTTTTTTATTTTAAAAGGTTTTATTTATTCTGAACATTTATTGTGTATATATCAAATGGATATATCAAATGATCATGATCTTCCTGTAAGGAGCTTGATATTTTTATTTTCATTTAGTGCAACCCTTGCTTATGTTACATCAACCTTGAATTATATTCACTCTGATTGCTATACATAAAAAAAAAATTTTTGAGCATCAAATATTGGATTTATACCTGAGGCAGATCTTCCCCCTCCATCTGTTTCTCTCTTTGCACTTCCTCGTACGTGGGTAATTTAGAATTGGCAGCCACATCATAAGGTGGTGGTGCCGAGAAGTCTGCTTGTGGAGGTGGTATGTCATGCAAATTATCTGCAAAACAAACAAAATTAGGACCAGACTGATAATAGTCACTCCAATGATGTCATTTGATTCACATGAGATTGAATAACTTTTCACATCATTTTCCTGTCATTGTTGTTACATTTGTAAATAATTGTGAAAACCCTATTGTTTGCCTAATTGGATAATCATGTACAATTTATGATAAAATTACTGATGTATTTATGTAATTATATGTATGTATGCATCGCAGGCATACTTAACGAAACATATATTATAATTAAAACAAATAAAATTTTTACTAGCAATCTCAATATATAATTTTAAAAATTCCTAGGCTGTCATGAGTCACACGTTTTAAAAGGGAAATCTCGCTAGACACATATTGATATCGCATATTAATATGAAAATTAAAATAATATTGTGCGTGTGTCGCTGTAATTAATCACTCGTACTTACTTATGTCAATAAATGGTGGTGGCATACTGTGCTCAATCGCTGTCGGCAGCATCACTCGCAATTGCGCCGCCGTACATATGTTCACTTCACTTTGAGGGTGGCTCTGCAACAACACATTGACTTTCACATATCACATATTCTACGCAAGCAGTTACATAAATAAACAATTGAAAAAAAATACACTCGTGTCACTAGGCCGTACCATGTCCACTGTATTTGGCGACAAAACGTTGAAATCGCCCACTGTTTTACAAAACCTTGTGTTAGATAAAAAATTACAATTCAGGCACGCTAAACTAATGATCTTCGCATTTTTCAAGGATTTTCCAACAATTTATCAAAGCACAAGCAAGCAGGCGCACCTCTCTTCATTCAGTTGGGTGACATTTGTAGTGACGTTCAAATATTGAATTTATTAATCAATTCCAAACCATAAATAAATCGTTCTTAGCACGACCTCCGTGTGAATTCATATAATCATTTATAATTATATTATAAGTAAAATAATAAAGTAATTTATCATTAAGATTAGAAATTATTTAATAAAGAAGATTTATTATAGAACAGCATTCAATAAAAATTATTTATTTTTTAAAGTTTTAGAACATGAACAATTCTAGTGATGTTGATAATCGATTATCAACATCACTATCACAGCATTGAGATGACATGAAGCAAAGGTAATTATATCTTTAGCTTCATTCATTCATGATTATTGATTATTTGATCGAACTATGTATACCTTTGAGATAGTTAAGATAATTTTACCTGTTTCGATCCATTATCAATTATCGATTAAACGATTATCAACATCACTAAAAAAATCTCTGTCTGTGATCGAAGGGTCAAGAATAAATAGTGTTGCTAGTAGCACCACAACGACAACAAAAATAACAGCTACAACAATTATTGCTGAACGAACCTTGCTAACATAATAGTTTTGGTGTTTTACTTACTTTTGGTAATTTACATATAATATACATATAATATATGTAAATAGTAATAATAATAATAACCTTCTGGTGTCATGTATGGGGCAGTGGAGAACTGTCCTTCGCTATCCAGGATGTAGGCAAATTCAGGGGAACGACGAACCTATTGAGATTAAGCGGGGAATATTCCAGGGCGACAGTCTGAGTCCACTGTGGTTTTGTTTAACCCTGAACCCCCTCAGCACCCTGCTGGAGGGTACAGGGCTGGGCTATCCGTTGCGGAGAGGGAGTCAGGTAATATCCCAACTGCTTTATATGGATGATTTAAAACTGTTTGCCTCCACCAAATTGCAACTGATGGAGTTACTAAAGGCAACTGAAACTTTTAGTAATTCCATCAGGATGGAATTTGGTGCAGATAAATGTGCGGTCATGCATGTAAGGCGGGGCGGGGTTGTGGAATCTGAGGGACTACAACTCTCAGATTCTATAAACCTGAGATCACTCTCCGCAACTGATACCTACAAATACCTGGGTATGTCAGAAGGGTTAGGCATTAACGGGACTGACATGAAACAAGCGTTACAGGAGCGCTTCTTCAGCCGCCTGAAAAAGGTACTTAATAGTTCTCTGTCAGGCGGCAACAAGGTGCGCGCCTTTAACGGTTGGGTCATGCCGGTCCTGATGTACTCCTTTGGCATACTCAAGTGGACCCAGACGGAGTTGGACGCCTTAGATAGGAGAGTCCGGTCGCTGTTGACCGCAAACCGGATGCATCACCCACGTTCGTCTGTCATGAGGCTGTACATCCCGCGGAAATGCGGGGGTCGAGGTTTTTTGAATGCTAAGACCCTCCACAACCGCGAGGTGTGCAGTCTCAGAGAATATTTTCTCAAGGCTGACGTGGGTATGCACCGAGATGTGGTCGCAGTGGACAATTGACTCACCCCGCTATCTTTGGCTAAAGAGAACTGGCGCAAACCCGTGGTGCTTAGTACCAACGACCGCAAGGAAGTATGGCAGAGCCAGGAGCATCACGGACGCTTTTTCCGGGCCCTACATGGGCCCGATGTAGACCAAGTAGCGTCCGTAGCCTGGCTGCGTTTCGGTGACCTCTTTGGGGAAACCGAAGGTTTTGTCTGTGCAATTATGGATGAAGTTATACTGACGAACAACTACCGGAAGTATATCATGAAAGACGGGACGATCGACATATGTCGGGCATGCCATTGTCCCGGTGAGTCTATCAGGCATATTACTTCTGGGTGTTCTGGTCTGGCTAACGGCGAGTATTTGCACAGGCATAACCAAGTGGCCAGGATTATCCACCAGCAACTTGCTTTAAAATACGGCCTTGTGGATTCTGAGGTACCGTATTACAGGTATGCGCCCGACCCAGTTCTCGAGAATGACCATGTCACGTTGTACTGGGATCGATCTGTTATCACTGACAGGACTATTGTAGCCAATAAGCCTGATGTAGTGGTAATAGATCGATCAGCGCGCCGCACATTGATTATCGATGTCACCATCCCGCATGACGAGAACCTCGTGAAGGCTGAGAAAGAGAAACAGTTAAAATATCTCAACTTAGCTCACGAGGTGGTCGCCATGTGGGATGTGGACTCGGCCATCATTGTGCCGATAGTCGTTACGGTCAATGGACTTATCGCCAAGAGCCTCGACCAACACCTCAGGAGGCTCGAGCTGGGTGGCTGGGTTAAGGGCCTGATTCAGAAGGCAGTACTCCTTGATACGGCACGTATTGTGAGGAGGTTCCTGTCTCTGGGGCCCTAACCACCGGTAGCTTCATATTTTTAAATGTTTTTGTCTTTTTTTATTTTATAAAAATATTTAAAAATGTAATTAGTAAGTTTATAGACAAATAAAGGAGATAATAATAATATTTTTGGGACATTTTACACAACACCATCTAGAAAAAAAAAAAAACAACATATTTGTTATAATTTTAGTATTTTATATAAAACACATCATATCAAGGATATTAATCATTTCTGCAATCATGTACAGACGCCAGCAGATCAACTTATCCAAAACTGTTAAATTTTCCCAATTGAATATGAACCTTAGTATCTTGTATTAAAGTTGAAAATCAATCAAAGAAATTTGACAGATTGAGGTATCTTGATGTGCTGACCTCTGTACTACATTTATGAACTATGTATTTTGTAACTTTTAATGCATAAAAACTTTGAAAATCCTTTCCAAAAACATCATAATTACTATAATTAAATCATCATTATCCATAGCATACTGCGACAAACGGTTACAACACAATTTTAAAATTTTTCAATATATTGCAACATAAATAAATTATTTTGATCTTTAGTATTCATCTCTAGAAAAAGACAGATACCTATCTCATGAAGGGTCAAATGAGTTAAAATTTTTAACATCGTTTTGGTGTCGAGTCTGGGTTATTTTAAGTATTTAGGCTTCTTGGAATCTTCAATTTCAATGTTCAATGTTGTTCTTCTTTTCTTGTTGACATTGACACTTGTCAGTGACATTTCAGTGGATTTGCGATTGCGAATTCGGAAATCGTAATTATTGTAAATTCCGAAAAGGATTTCCAAAGAGTAAATTATTTTCATGTTAAGAAGACTTTCTAATACATTCAAAATAAGATGAAGACGGCTTTGATGGTGGCTGAAAAGCCATCGTTAGCACAAAATGTAGCTAATTTACTTAGCAATGGTAAATGTATCACCGCTAAAGGTTTGTGTCATAACCAATTTTAGATGTTATTATTTTGTTTCAACTTAGTTATTCTATAGAAAATACAATTAATTCTTATTTTAACAGCATCCAATAACGCTTGTAGTATACATGAATGGAACGGAACATTCAAAAACGAACCAGTTCGTTTTAAAATGACTTCCGTATGTGGTCACGTTATGAGTTTGGATTTCACCGGTAAATATAATAACTGGGACAAAGTGGATCCTGTGGAACTATTCAGTTGTCCAACGGAGAAGAAGGAAGCCATGCCCCGGCTCAGAATACCGGCGTTATTGGCACAAGAAGCAAAGGGCTGTGACTACCTGATATTGTGGCTGGATTGCGATAAAGAAGGAGAGAACATTTGCTTTGAAGTAAGTCACATTACAATGGTTTTTATTAGTATCGAGAAGCTATCAATCTACTGGTAATAATGTAGGTCTATCCTTGTTGAATGAAGTCTTTATTTTGTAATCATGGTCTAGTTGTCTATTTAATTAATTAATTAAAGAAGCCATGAACATCGAGGGTCGAAACAATTGTTTTTATTTTATTGTGTTTGTAAATTGATTTATGTTAAGTTAAACATTTGCCCTACCCCATATTTTTTATACCCTATATTATAATAAAATATAATTTATTTCTCTCTTCACAAAGCTCCCAAAGATATGGTGACACAGACCAATTTTTTATTTGTTTCACATTTTACATGTCTCACAGAGAAGAGAAATGAAAAAATGAATGACTATCAATTTCAGGTAATGAGTTGTGTGCAGCAATATATGAAAGGAGATATATGTTCACCCCTAGTAACATACCGTGCAAAGTTCTCAGCTATCACAGAGAAGGACATTAAAGCAGCCATGTTGAATCTTGGCCGGCCTAATGAGAATGAGTCCCGGAGTGTGGATGCTAGACAGGAACTTGATTTGCGCATTGGTTGTGCGTTTACACGGTTCCAGACTAAATATTTTCAAGGTGAGAATATCAGATTCTTAATAATCTATTACTTATACAGGCTATTGTTTTACATACACAACAATTTTTGAAATGATAAAGAGTTAGCTAGACTACCTGAGACCGGTTAGTAGGAACATTAACAGATGAGGTACACAGTACTGTACATGCCCTAGTTTAGGTGGATTATCAAGCTCCCCTAGATAAGCCTAGATTTCACTATTTTCTAGGGTTACCAATGGCCCTATATACTAATACCAACACATTGTTAACTAACATAGTTAACAATGTGTTGGTATTGTATTAATATGATTTTGCTAATTACAATAAAAAAAATTACAGGCAGATATGGTGATTTAGATGCATCACTCATATCATATGGTCCATGCCAAACTCCAACTCTTGGCTTTTGTGTCCAGCGTCACGATGAGATTCAAACATTTAAATCAGAGACATATTGGGTGTTACGGGTAACAGCCAGCACATCCGAGGGTAGAGAGTTGCCACTAGAATGGAAACGAGTGCGAAGTTTTGAAAAGGACATTGCTAATATGTTCCTCGCAGGCATCAAGGAGATTAAGGAAGCTATGTAAGTGGATTCCTTGTTTTATACATATACATATTTAACAGCAAGTGATAGTAAATCATCATTTAAATTATATAAGCAATATTTACAACTTCAAAATCAAAATATTTATTAAACATAATAATGTTAAAAGTAACTATTGATTTTAGTCTGGTGTATGTCAGCGCACACTAGAGGTCCTGGGTTCAATTCCCAGATTGAGCAGTGTTATTTGGTTTTTCTATAAAATTATTAGTAGCTAAGTGATAAGTTTCAGTAATAAGCTAATGGTTAGAGAATAACTATTAACATAATAGTGAAGCATACAAGTAGTTAAGCCCCAAATGTCGGGGAATACAGTGTGATGGTATGTTAGGTTATTTATTAACATAATAATTGTGACGTGACCATCAAAATGAAGGGACCAAGTCCCTAGACATTGTGGAATGCAAATAAATGGTAATGAACATGACATATCACTGTCACAATTTTTAAAGGCATACAAATTACATATTATATTATGACAAACTTTGTATTTACACAATTAATATTATCTATTATATGTGGATAGCGGCCCGTCCCGGCTTCGCACGGGTGGACATAAGATATAAATATAGCCTATGTTACGCAGGGTCAATGTAGCTTTCCAATGGTGAAAGAATTTTTGAAATCGGCACACTAGTTTTTTAGTTTATTCATTACAAACTTACACACAAAAATACAAATCTTTCCTCTTTATAATAGTAGTAGTAGATAAGTAAGGTAAGTTTACCTACTCTTGAATCTACCCTCTGCCCAAAATAATAATTTTAAAAGCAAAAATCTAATGAGGGTCATATATTTTGCTACATTTGTTTTGCAGTGTTGTAAATGTCCAAGCCAAGGAGAAAGTGAAACCACGACCCGCAGCCCTGAACACGGTTGAGCTGATGAGAGTAGCAAGTGCTGGGCTTGGAATGGGGCCACATCATGCCATGCAGGTATGTTAAGTAACATTATCACATTGATAGAACAAAATGTCAACAGAAAAAAAAAATAACACACACATTACTTATTTAAAGGAGCATGTATCTACATCAAACATAAAAGTTAGAGACGGATATTATTCGATAGCAGTTCACAGTTAGCTCGCTGCCCCGCCCCTCCACCCGATCTTTGCCTTTCGCGACTAATAGCGCAGAAGCCCATCATTCATCTATTTAATAAACAATTTACAGCAGCTATGCTTGAGTCCCGAAACAAATAAGTGTATCAACATCAACCCATATATTGTCGCACTACTGGGCACCGATCTCATCTCGTAGAATGAGTGGGATTAGGCTATAGTCCACCATGCTGACCTAGTGCGTGTTGGCAGGCTTCACATACCGTCAAGAGAAATCTATAAGGCATGATGTTTTCCTTCACCATTATTATGCGAATGATAATTATTAATACGCACATGATTTCGATAAATCAGAGCCGCGTGCCTTGGATTCAAACTCAACCTTCGTCTTTGCAGTTCAATGCTCTTAACACTAGGCTATTACTGCTTTTGAAATAAGTGTATACCTGCATATATATGGGATATATTTCCTGTAAATGTACCAACACCCTTCTAAGTTAAATGAGACTATGAAACTACTTCGTGGTTTATTTATTTAGCGATTTGTTTTTGTTCTCAGATAGCGGAGCGATTGTACACACAGGGTTACATCTCATACCCGCGTACTGAAACTACCAGTTACCCTGAGAATTATGACTTGCTGTAAGTGTAACTGTCATACCTGTTCTTTTTTTTCCTATGAACTTTTTTTGGACATTTTTACACAGCATCATTTAGTCCCAAACGCGCTCAGCTTGCGTAGGTACTATGGCTACTTTACCCACTTAAACTTATTTCTTTGATTTTATAAATTCACCTTGCAGCTCCCATAAATGTAATGTTCTCCTTCTTATGTATTATAAGTATGTATTTACAAAAAAAGTATATAAGTATTATATCCATTGTCTAGTACCCATAGTACAAGCTCTGCTTAATTTTGAGACTAGATGGTGCTGTCTAAAATTGGCCTAGAATATTTATTTATTTAAATATTCATCCGATTCATCTGTGAAAAATATGGTCAAAATGACAATATTTGACTAACGAAAGCCATATAGATCAGCATTTACTGCTTAGAAATCCTAGTATCAGTACAACTTTAACATGGATATTGTTTGCTAGTGGAACTCTCCGGCAACAACAGAACTCCAACAAGTGGGGGGCGGAAGTGCGCGCGATCATCGCGAACGGTATCAACCGGCCGAAGAAAGGTCACGACGCCGGCGACCATCCTCCCATCACGCCCATGAGGCCGGCTGGTGAGTACAGTTTATCATCAAACTATATTTCCAGTTTGCCAGTGTAGGATACTAAAAAAGCCTTTGTAAATCCTAAGGGGATTACAATCTCATGGAGAATTTGCTTCCCAAAGGTGATTTAAAATTGATTCCAAAGTTATTTAAGATATTAATATCAATATCCGTAAACAAAGCTTTATTTCAATGTATAATATTCGCGTAAATATCAGAAATCAATATATTAATCGTATTAAAAAAAAGGGGTACATCAATTTCTCAACTAATGAGCTGCATTTGGCAATGCATAATAGTTATAGGTAGGTTTGAGGGTTTTTTTTTTAAATAGATATTATATAAGGTACCAATCAGAATAAAGTACAATGAACTTTGACATCGGTTGAAACAGTTTTACAGACAGACAAAACGCGTTTTCACTGATATTCATTTTCGAACAGCAGTTAATTCTAATTGTAACAAAGGCATTTAGTGAAAACTAGTTTATAATAGAGAAAACGAATTGTAACTAAAACGGGTTTTAACTGTAAATGTTATATGGCCAGGCGAAGTAGTGACATAGGGAGTAAGACTGGTTATAGTGGTAGAGAATTGTTAAACCGTAGGTCTTACCGGGATGCGAGTGACATGACCAAGGCAAATAAAATAAATCAAACTTATAAATTTAAAAAATAACTATATTTAAATCTATTCAGATAATGAAATGTGTTCAATGTCCAATTAAAATTATTTTTACAAACCCTTGTTACTATAGTATTATGCGTAACCGTTTTTGAGTGGGATAGGCTGATATAATGGAAAATAAAAAGGCATGGGAGGTTTTTACCAAGTAGCGGGTATTACGGGCTATGGCTACAGGCTGGATGAGGCTACATTATGTCATATTTCTCTCTTTATCCAGTCGAGTCGGATCTTGACGGAGAGGCGTGGCGTATCTACGACTACGTGACGCGTCACTTCATAGCGACGCTATCCCGCGACTGCAAGTACCTCTCCACCTCCATCACCTTCAAGATCGGCACAGAGACCTTCAAGTATACAGGGAACACCCTCGTCGACGCCGGCTACACGGAGATCATGCATTGGCAGGTGTGGTGTTTAGTTTAATATTGTTTATTTGTGTGTGCCTTTTAACCGCCACGTCAATAACGAAAATCAGTGTTCTCTACGCCAAGCGACAAATTCTAGTATTTATATAATAATAGGTAAAAAAAACAACAAATTTTTGTATAGGTATGTATTTTGAACTAAAAAAAAGTGGTATTTTTAACGTACCATGCCGTCGTTGACGTCGAGAGCAAGTTTTTATTTGACGTCTATACACGTCCGTGGCGGTCAAAAGGTTATGTAGACAGGTATAAGGTTCAACATTCTAAATTAATGTCTTTAGATTTTATGAAGATATTGTTTAATTAGTCCTTTTTTTCAAAATTCATGAATAATTAATAAAATGATGGATTCTATATATTCATGTTTATCATGATGTGTGACTTCTTTTGCCAGGCTTTCGGCAAGGATGAGTTTGTGCCGTTACTAAACGTGGATGACGTACTACGGGCACACGACCACAGACTCGTGGAGTGCCAGACTTCCCCTCCAGACTACCTCACCGAATCTGAGGTAAATAATACCATTTAATTAATTCACTCCATATAAAAGTTATTTAGTGAAGGAAAAATTCGACCGCGGGCAGGATTCGAACCTGCGTCTTCTGGTTAGGTACACCAGACGCTATGACCACTAAGCCACCGCGAGTCTAACCCGCCATGTCGAAATTTGCATTCACATTCAGAATTTAAGTCTTTATGGTGACGTCAGTAACACCTTTTGCAAAGCAAGTTTTTGCTTCTCAACCGACATGATTTACTTTACAGTTAGTGCAAAGTTGAATGATGCCACCTTACCCACTCATTATCTTTTTGTATTTTTTGGCAATTTCCTAAGATTTTAAAGTTATAGTGAAGCAAAAACTCCATATTACTTCTAGTACTAGTGAAATATTATTTTTGTGGTTCAAAAATTGTAAAAGAACGCAATATGTTATTTAGTTATCATAGGATATTTCCATTTGTATTTTTCATTTTCAGTTGATTTATTTATTTAATTAAGTAGGGACACCAACGACATATTTACTACTAAGTGTTCTCCGCGATTTTATTTGAATCCCAAAGTGCGTTTTTGAGACAAACGGTAGCCATCTCCATCTAGAAGCTCTAATCTAACTCTGTACAAAATTTCATCAAAGTCGGTTCAGTGGTTTAGGCGTGAAAGCATAACAAACAGATAGAGTTAATGTCGCATTTATAATATTAGTAGTGATTTAAAACTTGTCACTTCTCACATATCTTAATACGGTGTAAATACGTCACTTAGAGCTATGCCCCGAAGACTGTAAAGAAATATGATCGCAAACAAGCAACTCATAGTCCTAAGGTGCTTGAATCGATTAGCGTTTTCTACAGCATGACATATCGGGTGCCTAACATAACCATTTTTCTGCAAATCATCATACAACAAAAAATATTTATTCATAAAAAGTAGGCATGCAACACAGAGTTCAGTATGACATAGATAAATGTTCAGGTTGTTCCCTTAAAGATCTCTTTGTAAGTTTCTGGGTTTACTATAAAAGTTGTATGTATATATATCTATCAATGACTGATGCATGCGTGCCGTCAGTTGGGACTGGTCTACTCAAAGCCGCTATGGCTCTTTCTTCAAAAGGCCATTTCAGACTTTGCCCTACATTGTAAGACGCATACTTTGTTACTATACATTGTCTGGACTTTAAAAGAGACTATGATTCTCTGAGTTTGTTTCGGCGTTTCTTCTCAGAGGTCGTCAGCTAGGAAATGCCGGAGCCATCTAGCTTAAAAAAAAAAAGTAAAATATTGACTTGTAAAAGTGTCTTTAAAAGATCTATTTACAGAAATAAATATCATTATCATTATTATCATTATCATTATCTTCTATATAAAAAAATAATAAAATTAAATTAAATTAATACGGCGGTATCACAGACATAGAAATTGCTTTTAAGTAATCGAAATTAATTGAATGACATTTTTATTTTATTTTTATTATTATAGGTAGTATCATTAATTAAAAAATAAATTTAATTATAATACTTAGATAAGTACAATTGTGCTATCCCTAAAATTTGCAACGCCTGTAAATGGCTGCTAAGATTTAAGCGCCACTACCATTTTAATAAGACCAATAAATTGTGGACACTTAGTGAGCAAATAAATAATTTGAATTGGAATATAGTTAAATAAAAATGAAATGCTGTTCGTTGGTAAGCACATCAATGGATCTCCTGTAAAGATAGACGTAGATGGTGTTAATAAATAAATAAATAAATGAAAATTAAAAAAATCACGATGACGGCTGGACCGATTGGCTAATTGTTTTTTATAATATTCTTGTCAAAAAGTGAAAAACTAAGTGTTTTTTTCTTAAATAAATAAAAATATAAAGTAATAAAAAAAAATGTCAGGTCATCACGTTGATGGAGAAGCACGGCATCGGGACTGACGCGTCGATCCCGGTGCACATCAACAACATCTGCCAACGTAACTACGTCACAGTGGGCAGCGGCCGACGATTGGTGCCCACTAACTTGGGCATCGTGTTAGTACATGGATATCAAAAGGTAATTAAGCTAGCAACATCTTCATCATCAACCCATATACTGTCACACTGTTGGGCACGGGTCTTCTCTCAGATTTAGAGAGAAAGACAGAAGAGAGAGAGATTAGGCTATAGCAACATCGTCATTAATTATAAATTAATTAATGTTTTTTATTATCTTTGAATTACTTCTTAACGAAACTTTAAGATAGTGATAGCATAGTGACTCTTGGACTGACTGTTCTGGTCTTACCCCTCTCATTCTGTGAGGAGATCTGTGCCCAACAGTGGGACACTATATGGGTTGTATACTGAAATTTCGAAACAAAACAGGATTATTTGTAGGATGTAGTGATCCGCCTGGCTAACTACCATCACGTATAAGACCTGCGCCAAAGTGTTCACGGTGTTTCGTCAGGTTTATGTGAGAGTTAGACCTCGAAAAGGTATATGAACTTGAATTGCGTGCTCCTTCTTAGACCTTCATGAAAACAATATTTTCGGAGGACAACTATGTAGATTAATGGCATTATATGGACTAAAATAAACAAGGATAGGCATAATAGGGGCAGGCAGAAAGAACAGAACGCCACTTGCTAAGATCCTTACATATTTATTTTGCATTGTCCACATTCATACAAATTGTCAGACACCGTTATTCACTTTTTTGAAGGACCTTAACAATAAGGTCTAGGGCGTCCCTAAAACAATATAAACTAATAAATGATAAATAATCGCATTCACCCTTTTGTATAGATTGATCCCGAACTAGTATTACCAACAATGCGATCCGCCGTAGAAGAACAACTGAATCTTATCGCGGTGGGCCGTGCGGACTTCCACGCAGTTTTAGGACATACCACCGAGATATTCAGGCGCAAGTTCCAGTACTTTGTGCGGTCCATTGAGGCAATGGACCAGTTGTTTGAGGTCAACTTCTCGTCGCTCAAGTCAAGTGGCAGAGCCTTGTCCAGATGTGGGAAGTGTAGGCGTTACATGAGATATATTCAGGTAAGAATACTTAAGGCATAGCTTTAGATTTTAGTGAAAGAAAAACGACCTCAAGCAGGATTCTAATCTAACGAACTAAGCTACCGAGATCATTGCCTGTAATATCAAATTGCTGTTACGTATTGTCTGTCTTAAGGTGACGTCAGCAACGTCTATTGAAATGAAATGATGAAATAACGAAATGATATTTATTTTCTGTAAGTAGATCTTTTAAAGACACTTACAAGTCAATATTTTGATTTTTTTATGCTAGAAGGCGTCGGCATTTCCTAACTGACGACCTCTGAGAAGAAACACCGAAACAAACTCAGAGAATCATGGTCTCTTTTAAATTCCAGACATAATAATATCAAATATGTGAGTTTCACAATGTAGGGTAATGTCTGAAATGGCCTTTTGAAGAAAGAGCCACAGCGGCTTTGAGTAGGCTAATTCCAGCCGGCGGCACGCATGCATCAGTCATTGTGTAGCTCGACCGTATTAGAGGGAGCTCAGCAACCCGTCACACGACGATACCAGATCGGCGGAACATTTGCGTAAGCCTAATAAAAAGAATCCCTTATTGACCTTACTACGTGCTACAGCCGCTAAAGTATAAAACTGGGGTCAAAAAGAATGAGTATTATATCTAGAGTACGAGTAATACTGACTTAACGGATTTAAAGTTATTTAGCGAAGGAAAAATTCGAACGCAATCAAGAACGAACGGAGCTGCGTCTTCTGGTTAACGGATTTAGTACTGTTTTGACTTTGAAACAAAAATATATTTTACAATTTAACATTGTGTGACTTCTAAGGACGTGGACATAAAGTTTGAATTCAAGGCACACTTGTACAATGTGAAAACTATAGTTTTCGACCCAGGCTAAGCCCGCTCGTCTCCATTGCTCTCACTGCGACGACACGTACGGTCTGCCGCAGAACGGCACGGTCCGTATTTACCGCGAGCTTAAGTGTCCCCTGGACGACTTCGAGCTGCTGTCGTGGACCACTGGCACAAAGGGAAAGAGCTTCCCACTTTGCCCCTACTGCTACAACCATCCACCTTTCAGGTAAGGTGATTTTTTGTTGCTAGTTGATCGCTTATGGGACCTTGTTTTCTTAATAATAGGAGTGAACCGCAAAAGTTCTAGATTGTTCGTAGCTAATCATCAATACTTTAAAATGACTTGATCTTGATCACCTTAAAAACCAAAGACTTCTTAAAAGCTAGTTCAGATTTCTACTCTCTGATTCAAAATTTCAAACAAACCAAATTTAAAATGTATGACTTTGGTCATAAACTTTCAAAACTAATTTTACATCTTTACTGTGAATCGCATGTCCTGTCTATAAAACTAGCTGTGTCCTGCGGTGTTACCCTCTCTGATGTTGTTATTCACAATCCAGTGGGCAATTGCTAAAAAATATGTTATAGTATAACATGAATACATCTCAATGAATTTATTTTTGTTAAGTTAGGAAAGGATAGTGTACACATATGATGATTACAGAGGGAGGGATTGGAGAGGTATCAAAATGAGGTCCGGGAGGAAAAAAAGTTCTATGAAATAGGTTTCACTTTACAGGTTCTTACTGATATTATGCGCAATTATTATTATAGTGATTTTACAAAACTTTTAAAACTAAATTATAGCTATAACTCTAAAATGGATAGGTTTTTCTAAAAACATTTTTATAATAGAATATTAGTATTATACCTTTTCACCAATTTGAGCTGTTTTTTTTGACGACGTCTGTGGTCTAGTGGTTCGAGTGTCGGATTGCTGATCATCGAGTTGTGGGTTCGATTCCCACAGCACACAAATATTTGTGTGGTTAAAACATAAGTGTTTGTGATTGTCTGGGTGTATTATAAGTTTGTATTTACAACAAAAAAGTAAATAAGTATTATATCCATTGTCTAGTACCCATAGTACAAGCTCTGCTTAGTTTGGGACTAGATGGTGCTGTGTAGAATTGTCCAAGAATATTTACTATTTTTTTTTTTATACCACTAAGGTGGCAAACAAGCATACGGCACACCTGATGGCGGTTACCGTAGCCTATAGACGCTTGCAGCAACAAGGGTATCACTTGCGCGATGCCGACCCTGTAAAATAACAGAGGAATAGTTGGGTTGGCAGTATAAGGGGCGAAGTTCCCCACCATTGTTGACACAACGTTTCCTCGTGGAGCACTGGCAACCTTGCTGTAAGGAACACCACAAGGCTCAAAGGAGTGTGATTTCACATCAATTTTCTGCGAGGCGTAGATTCTCTCCCAAGCGGGCAGCTCCAATTTTTCCGTTGTTCCATTTGCTTTCTTGTATAGATTATATTTATTTACAAAGAGGTTTGAACCTTTTTGTATGGAAACTGACATATCGACCCGCCGCCATTTTGTTTTTTTTTCGAAATCGCGGCGCACGATGAACGTGTTATGTATTGGTAGAGGATACGTAGACGAATAATGCTGTCAAAAAATGTCAAGTAACATGGTACTTACGCTAAAGTGTCACGTTACCGAGATATTTGGAGATAAAGATCGACAATGAGTACGACAATAATTAAAAATAAGACTTATTACGTATCGCGTAAGATTTTAATAATCGTTCCCAGGTTGATTATTATTACTACCTACTGTTTATTGGAAGAGAGTGTGTACAACACACACTTTCATCGTGCGCTGCGACTTTGAAAAAAAAAAACAAAACAAAATGGCGTTGGGTCGATATGCCAGATAGTTTCTATCATAATGAATGTGTGTTGATAGGGATATGAAGAAGGGTTTCGGTTGCAACTCGTGTACGCACCCCACGTGCCCGTACGGCGTCAACTCGACGGGAGTGTCGGGCTGCGTCGAGTGCGAGGCCGGCGTGCTCGTGCTCGACCCCTCCGCGCCCAAGTGGAAGCTCGCATGCAATCGGTAAACACCTTCATTCATTCATTCATTCATAGCTTTTATTGACCCACTGCAGGGCATAAGCCTCCTCCCTTATACGCCATTTATCCCTATCTTGCGCCAATCTCATCCAGGTCCTTCCAGCACACTTCACCTAAACACTGTATACTACTAATATTATAAATGTGAAAGTTGGTGACGATGGATGGATGGATGTATGTTTGTTACTCTTTCACAAAAAAAGTACTGAACGGATTTTGATGAAACTTTACAGTATTATTATATAATATAAATTCCATGATTGTGGTTGTAAATGTTTTTGTTAAGTAATTGCGTCATTACATTAGTCTAGTGTTGGTAAGCGCGCGCGACTGCGACAGTAGTGATCCTGGGTTTCATTCTCAGGTCGAGGAGTGGTTGAATGGTTTTTCTATGAAATTCTCAGTAACAGCTTGGAGTTTAGATTTGTGCCCGGTCAGTGGCATGGCAATGGGATTGCCCCCTATTACGTGGGACCTAAACATAGCGGAACTGTCGGAGTACGTACATACATTAGTACACCTCGGCCTAACCCTTCGGGGAATACGGGCGATAGTATGATATGCTAATATTTTTCTTTCAGATTTACGTCCATGTTTTGGTAGATACATTTTAATGTTTCTGTACGTGTAATGTAAATATGTAATGTAATGCATGACCTTCTATTTTTTATGATTTTCGTCGCTTTTCATCGTCATTTGTGAGCACTTGATTTCTTGCAACCGATGTCTCCTGTTTCGTCAAAACAATGAAAGAAAAAAACAAAACGAGAAATATTTAAACATTATTCAAAATAAGTTATATTGATAGGATACCTACATCAGCTTGCTTGTAATGTCACTTGAGAAAGTTTTGAGTGCAATTCGGATTCTATTACGTTCAGAAATTGAATATAAATAAAATTGTATATTACAGGTGTGACGTGATAATAAACGTGTTTGAAGACGCGTCCCGGGTCTCTGTTTGCGATACAGCATGCAGTGCGTGTGGAGCTCAGCTGGTCACTGTAGAATATCGCGCAGAGAAAACTCGTCTGCCGGCCGCCATCACTGAGATGACCGCTTGTTTGTACTGCGAGCCTGCGTTTAGTGCGCTGGTACGTATGATTTTTATTTTATTTTATAATTTTTTTTATTACGACCTCTGTGGTCGAGCGGTTCGAATGCTGATCATGGGTTCGATTCCCACAGGACACAAATATTTGTGTTGATAAAACATGAGTATTTGTGTTTGTCTCGTAATATGTATGTATTTCCAAAAAAAAAGTACATATGTATTATATCCATTGTCTAGTACCCCTAGTACAAGCTCTGCTTAGTTTGCGACTAGATGGTGTTGTGTAAAATGTCCCAAAAAAATATTAAAATATTATAAAATATTCAGGAAAGAAACAAACAGTCATTTACAAAATAATAATCTCAGTCAAATAAAATACATAAGACCTATAGTTCCCTTAACATAACTAAAAATACATTATTAAATGAACACCTAAAACTATGTAGTTACCGATACACTAATGCATACATGCTAACTTTTTTACTTACTTACTGAAAGCTTTCTTTAGTGATGTAACTGAACAACAGAGAATATCTACGTCAGATTGTCACTATCATTGATATGATAAGCGAAAGATATTATACCACGGAACCCTTTATTGCTGGTGGAAATTCTCATGGACGCCGATCGAGGAAGGTGACTTCCCGGTTACCGATTCAAACCATACGGATGTTTCACCGGCAGGGATTGAAAATTCGAATTTCTGGCCCAGCAGCAACACAGATTTTTTTTTTGCTTTTCGTGTGGGCTTGTCGGACTCCACCCAGAGTGGGTGACCTACCGACTAAAAAGCACACCGTGTTCCTTCTCGCACCTGCTGTGTCGGGGGCTACGGGAACGGAATATGCGGCCGCAGCCCACGAAACAGATAACTTTTTTTTGTTGACGGGGTTGTATTGCTAAGCCAACATGCGCGCCACGAAATATTTAGTAGTGGCGGTATATCTGTTGATAGCTTAGCGATCCAGAGTGCGCTGGACAATATTTATATATCATAACTTCTGGAGCTTTGTATCCGATTTTATACTTCAACAAGGAAATCATAAAGTTGTATACAGTGGCGGGCGGGCGACATGACGGGTAGGTATCGCGGTGGCTTAGTGGTCATAGCGTCTGGTGTACCGAACAAGAAGACGCAGGTTCGAATCCTGCCCGCGGTCGTATTTTTCCTTTTCTAAATAACTTTAAAATCTTAGCATGGAAAATGCCAAAAATATACAAAAAGATAGTTAGAAGGTAAGGTGGCATCGTTCGGCACTTAACTAACTGTAAAGTAAGTTGTGTCGGTTGAAAAGCAAAAACTTGCATTTCAATAGGTGTTACTGACGTCACCATAAAGACGTAAATTCAGTATGTGAAGGAAAAATTCGACATGACGGGTAGGTATCGCGGTGGCTTAGTGGTCATAGCGTCTGGTGTACCGAACCAGAAGACGCAGGTTCGAATCCTGCCCGCGGTCGTATTTTTCCTTTTCTAAATAACTTTAAAATCTTAGCATGGAAAATGCCAAAAATATACAAAAAGATATGTATACAGTGGAGTTCATATCGATAAGAGCCGTCCAGAGATCAGCAGTGATAGCCTAGTGGTATGGTCTCGAGTTCGAACCCAAGGCACGCACTTCTGACTTTTCGAATTCATGTGCGTATTAATAATTAATTATCACTCGCTTAAACGGTGAAGGTAAACATCGTGAGGAAACCTGCATACCTTAGAGATTTTTCTCGACGGTTTGTGAAGTCTGCCAACCCGCACTAGGCCATCGTGGTGGACTATAGCCTAATCCCTCTCAATATGAGAGGAGACCCGTGCCCAGCAGTGGGACAGTATATGGGTTGATGATGATGATGATGATTGACTATAATTTCCTTTAGGTGGAGAAGCATCGTGCAGTGGCGTCTCGGTCGCAGGTGTCCCGTGGTCGTGGCGGTCGAGCTCGTGCCAATAAGCACCGCAACAAGCAGCCTAAAGACAAGATGGCGCAGCTTGCTGCATACTTCGTATAACTAAGTAACTTTTTAACATTTTGAACGGCCACGACGTGTCTGTCAAGCAAAAAAGTATATCTATGTACAGAGGCCAACACATCAAGCTACCACAATCTGTCAAATTTCTTTGATTGATTTTCAACTTTAATACAAAATGATAAGGTTCTTATTCAATTGGGAAATTTTGACAGTTTTGGATAGCTTGACCTGCTGGCGTCTGTACGTCGAAAATACGAAACGCACTATGTACATGAGTAAGATATAAAGGCAGCTTATGATATCTCAGTTTTGACAAAGATTGTGTAATCACACAATTTATGTCAATACGCAGGTGTCTACATAGGTACCAAACCATTTGGCGGGGAACTAATTGTAACGCAATATATGTCAAGATACAGGTCACTGCCTATATAATGAACTCTTTTGTTGATTCTACATGCTAAGTTATGTCATTATAAACTGGTAACCCTACACTGAAAAACTCATCTAAACAAGTTGAAATATCCGTCAATATTTAAAAAAAATAGTGGTATAGTAAATATATCGCAATACACAACGATAATATTATTGTTCGGCTAAGTGTAGTTTATATTTTTTTTTATTGATATATACGATGGAAAACATGCATACGTGCCCCCTAATACTATGCGGACATCGTAACCTATTGACGCCTGAGAGACGATCTTGACACCTGAGTTGTTGTCTTATTTGCCGTTAAATATTTCTTGTTAACTAAGTCCAGGAAGCTAGCGACTGACCAATTTTCGACCTTACGGTCTAAATAATAAGGGTGAATAGTGTTCAACTGCCAATATTCTCAATTGTACCTAAAGATCACCAAGTACCTACATGGTATTAGTTTTTATCGTCATAACTGTTATTCATTATGATCTGAAGCACATTTTTCTCTTCTAACAGTTTAAATATAGTATAAGATTTTCCTATATAAATAATAATTAAAATAGGATAATTTTATAAGGGAATAGTAGAAGTAAAAACAATAATATATACATATTTAATGGTAAAAAAATATTACACTGGTCTGTTTGCTTGTGATCCTCTAATTTGAGCATCAACCGAACGAAATTCGAAATTTCGCATTCGGCCGTGGTCATGCTTAGCCTCATATCATTATATATCAAAATTAATTTTACGCGTACAAGTCTTGCAGTTATAGAAAGTCAATTTCCGAACACCTGATCTACCATTGCGGCATAAAGTATTTCTATTTGACCATAAGCTATGTCCCTGTTTTATATTTGAAACATACCATACTTCGGTCCTTCAATAAGTACGTGCATACGTAGTAAGTCTCGAATTTTTGTTGTAAAACTGATGTTTTTGTATATTTATAGTAAGTGCTGGTAGTTTATGAAATTCATCGCATCTTTCTTCGGCATTAAGTATTTCATTATACATTTTGTTACCTAATATGTTTATTGTCTATGGTTTGTATTTATTTGTAAAATAAGTCAATAAATCAATTTAAACTAAATTAAAACTTTTTGATGTTTTATGTATAATGTTAAAGTTTTCTAACGTTTTACAACAAACTATTAAAAATCGAATAGTGAATGAAATTGGGGTTTACCGTGATTAAACTACTTAGGTGGTAGTTGCAAATTCAATATTTTTTATTCGAAGCACGGTTTTAGGAATTTTAATCCTGAAAATTGGAGCTTTTTTTACGTTTCAACAATCAGTAGTAGTGCTTTTTACTTTATCTTGGCGGGGGCACTGCCATGCCCCCAGATAAAAAATAACATATTATTATGATGTGTACTGTAGTGATAGCTAGAAAACTGTCACGACACTTCATAACATATATATTATTATAATGTAGAACCTATCATATAAATAGAAATATGTATGATATGTACTAAATTAAATATTTTCTCGGATCAGGCTAACAATAATTTTAAGATAACATACCATCACGCCTGTATCACGCCTGTATTCCCCGAAGGTTTAGGCAGAGGTGAACTAATGTACACCCACAGTTCGCCGGTATGTTTAGGTCCCAGGTAATAGGGGGCGAGCCTATTGCGATTAACCGGGCACCAATCCAAACTCGCGATCTGCTACTGAGAATTTCATAGAAAACCCAATAACACTGCTCGACCTGGGAATCGAACTCAAGACCTCTAACGTAGCAGTCGCGCTTAGGACCACTAGACTATTAACGGGGAAGTTAAAATAAGACGAACATATTTATTGAAGTCTTCATTTTATTGTGAAGGTTGTCACCTAGTATAATGTATAGATACAGTACGACATAAGCTTACAATGTATTACTGTATTTTTCATTACATTTAATATTACTCTGCTCGTATTCTTAAGAGACGAACAGTTACCAATGATTCGTATTAAAAACTGGGACTTAACTGGCTAGCTATTCATATAGATGGAGCTGACAAATAAATTGTGTGAATGTATAAAAATGTTTAAAATGTCACCAGACATAAAATTACAAGAGATTTATGAAGTCTAAGCTAACAGTACAGGTGAAACAATGAAAGAAGAGGTAGGTATTATTTTTGCGACTTCAATTTGTAAAAAATATTTACGATCTTTTGCCACTGTAATGAATAGTCGGGGGTAGTAATCATGTTACACATATATGTATAAATAAGTTGGAAGCCCAATCAGTCATGACTTAAAATAGCGTAAACACATAGTACAAGCTGGAATAGAAAAAAAACGATGGGGATTAGGGATTAAGATTGTGTAGTTTTACATAAGGTTTCGCGGATGCTCAGGATCTGTACCTATGCATTATGCGAGGTAAGGTGTCGGTAATTGAAGTTGTCCACAGCCTGACGTGGTCGTGGCGAATTTCACGGATATCATGGCTGTGAAGGCAAGTGACGAGTCCGACATACCCTGCCACCTCCCCGGGTGGTGAACGATCCTTGAGGATTGTCCGTACTATACAAAAAAGGATGTATGCATGAGTTCAAAATTATCAACAACCACATACGCATTTGTGTATTCTAGGGCTTATCGCAGAAAAAATAGTTTAGTCAGCGTTAAATTTAATAAAGAATAATTGGGATGCCTGTACAACTTGACAGAAACAGTCTCAGCGAGTGATTGGGACCAAAAATATCTAATTGAACGTTGAAAGACGGGCTCTCTACCACTACATTCGCAGTAATTAGTTTTATTTGTAAGCTCCACCTATACTCTGTACATGATTGATATGAAGTTATCAGTATGAGTGTAAGACTATTGTTAATATTTTACGAGTGCAGCGTAGTTTAGCGAGGTTAGGTATGATAAAAAAATCTATTATCAACGATAATCAATATTCTGAAGTTTTAGACGTACTGTTTCCAATAGAAATAACTTTTATTTTAATGGTATTGCAGCTGACAAGGAATATTATTTTGGACAGTTCGGTGAAAAAAAACGTTATTTGTTAAATAAAGAAATAGTGCGTCTAATACTTTTAGTAAGATGTCGCTGTATAAACCATACAACTGCTCTATGTGCTATCCATATACCTTGAATAATTACTTACATATATGCGTTGTTTAATTTTTATTGTATTATAAATGTATTGTTACTCTTGCCAATGATAAAATTTAGACAAATATTTACCTACCAAATATCAAGCGGTCATAAAATTAATATCACATACAGTAAAATGAAATTGTTAATCAGCAAAATATTTTCCTTATTACATATTGTACTTCTCCTCGTTTTGTAAATAATATTCAAATAATGCGGGTTTGTGCCAAATTTTCTATTATATATCACAGATTAAGCCAATACGAAATATATTTTATAGGTATGAATATGTACACAAGATATTAATATTCGGAATATAAAGAATGGAAAGGAATAGGTAAGTCCATGCATATACTATAGTTTCGTTACAATGCAGTTTTATTGTTATTTATTACTCCATAAACGTATAACTGAAGGTTTTGTTAAAATAACAGATACGGTTATATTTGTTTGTTGTCAGTTTTGGTCACATGGAGAATAAAGTAGGTACCTACATAATAAATCTATTATATTTTTCTACGTGCAACTGCGTTAAATAATTGGTAGAAACGTCCCAAGTTTGTGATAGCCACACCCTGCATGATTGGCCAAATAATTGTATGAAGCAATTTAATTTACAAAAATAGGAAAAGAATATACATTCCTTACATACTTAAACAGCTCTGATATGCTTCAAAAACTTCACAACTTCGAATAAAATCAATTTAATGTCCATCGGACAGACTAAATGCTTTAAATTAGTTTACATACAATAATATAAAATTGATTTCATAATCGAATGGTTTTAATGGAATGTGCTTAATTGTTTTCATGTAATAGTGACAGTTGCAATTTAGTAAATTAGGATTTGTGAGGAGTCTCCCAGTCTGAATACATTAATTATAAGATTCATTGTTGTTCCAAAAGTTGCATCTCTTAAACTTCTTCAATCTAGTCGAAGTATAGGCATTCAACAATCGATCCGGTAATGGTTTTTAAAGAGTGTATTTGTCTAAACCTTAGTAAGTAAGTAAACTAATGTATAAGAAATGATATACTGGGTTAACAGTCATCAATTTTTTTGGGAAACGGAAGTTTGAGTGGAAGAAGAGTGGGAAAGCCTTGAGACCCTACATGCTTGTAATAGTAATAATTTGGAGATTCCCCTTCACTAAACTGTAATTGTCACTTACAAGGCGACAGTCACTTACTTATAATAAAGACTTACATAAAGATATTAAATTATAGGTACAGTAACGGTTGTGCATTTTATATATAGGTATATTATCTCCTAACCGCTACAGTCCAGTATTTTACTAATGCATACATTTCTAGTGACAATGCGACAACACGCACGCATTTCCTGTACATTTAATATTTTCCCTAAAAGTCCGTGTGAGATTCATTTAATTATAGAAAATATTAAATACTCAGCCGTGTTCATTGTATCATATTATTTACTATTACTATAATATTAATTTTAATCTCACTGATTTTTGATAACATAATTAATTTCTAATAGCTTTATATACTTAGCGATTATTTACAGTACAATATCGAATACTTTTCCCAATGTTAATATTACCAGATATAAGCAATGCAGCCGAACAGTTTGTACAAAGTAAAGGATTTGTATTTATTCGGTTCCGTAGAAGTTGATGCCTCCTTTCATTTATGATTGTAAAATAAAATATGTTTTGCGTTATTTAAAGTGTTAATCATAGTCTTTGGGCATTGTTTGTAGCGACTAAACCATATTTTCACGACCATAAGGCCATTGTACTGATTACGAGGGTGCGTTTTTAAGTTCGCGGAATGAGAGGGTTGGAGGGGAGTAATTAGGCTCATTAGGATCGTAACGTGTTCAGTTACTCATAATTAGTATAAATACAAGGTTTCATTGTTATTAGACAGTTAGTCTTTGAGCTGTCGTCAACCAAGCAACATAATCGGGAGTGAAAAGTAAAATATGGAAAAAATCGAATTTCGTGCCGTTATAAAGTTCCTTACTAAGCAAGGAAAATCTGTTGCGACCATAATGAATGAGATGTCCTTTGTTTACGGCGACTCTTGTCCAGGAAAAACCTTGGTGTACAAGTGGCATAGTTTATTTAAACAAGGAAGGGAATCCCTTGAAGACGACCCGAGGCCGGGCAGGAGCATCGAGGTGACCACGCCAGATTTTATCCAAAAAGTCGAAAAAATTGTACTCGACGATGCTCGACTAAAGAAGAAACAACTCGCAGAAATGGTTGGAGTATCCCATACAACCATTTTTAAAATCCTGCACGATCATCTTGGCATGACTAAGGTCAGCGCAAGATGGGTGCCGAGAATGCTCACGCCACCGCAAAAGCAACAGCGCGTAGAGTGTTCACGTGCATTTTTGGACCTCTGTAATGAAGACAAGGATGGTGTATTGAGTCGAATTGTTACTGGAGACGAAATTTGGGTTCATCATTATGAACCTGAGTCGAAACAAGACTCCATGCAGTGGCATAAAAAGGGCACAGCACCTCCCAAGAAGTTTAAGGTGTCACAGTCAGCTGGGAAACTCATGGCGACGGTCTTTTGGGACTCAGAAGGAATATTATTAATCGATTATAAAGATAAAGGTGTTTCTATAACTGGAGAATACTACGCTTCAATATTAGAGCGACTAAAAGAAGTCATTAAAGTGAAAAGACGGGGAAAATTGACGAAAGGTGTGCTGCTTTTGCACGACAATGCGCCCGTCCACAAGAGCCGCGTTGCGTTGGCTGCCCTGCATAAGGTGGGCTTCGATATTTTAAATCACCCACCCCACAGCCCAGAGCTGGCCCCCAGTGATTATTACCTCTTGCCAAAAATGAAAAAAGAGCTTCGTGGTAAAAAAATTACCACCGATGATGAAGTCAAAGAGGCAATTTCGGCGTATATTGAAGATAAAGAGATTTTTTTTTTTATGAGGGTATAAATAAACTAATTGAAAGATCTGAAAAATGTATCCGTCTTGCAGGTGAATATATTGAAAAGGAAAAATAATTTGGTTTTTTAATTACCCTTTATCCCCCATTCCGCGAAAATAAAAACGCTCCCTCGTAAATCAATTTCTATTTATAAACGAATGAATCTGTAGAGCTGCACGGTATGATTGGTACGCATTTTATTAACTTACCTTATGAACTAATACGTTGATAAAATGAAATTTAAAATTCGTTATTTCCATTTACAATAAATGTTATTATGAACAATTTAAATAAAAATAGGTTTTTACTTAGGAATGTATAGTTAGTAACTGTCATAAAGAATCAGGGAAAATACAACTTCCCAAGATAAATACTAAGTTTTAACATATATATTTAATAATAAGTGATACACATGTGTATTGATGATTACCCTCCTCGGCTCTCTTAAAACCGATGGCGCTCATTCAATGGCGCCTCAGCGGTAATCACCAACATTACACACTTGTACCATACTGTACTATTATAAAATAAAATATAAAAATAAAAATAGATACCTAAAGTGCTCATTGGATAAAACATTGTTTAACTTAGATTCCTGTACAGCATAGAGATAAGTTTACAAATAATATATAATAGTATGTATAAAGGCTTTTTAAAGTCCACGCATAGCTGTAGACGTTTTAAAGAACAGAAGGTAATTACAGTGAGTATTGATATATACGTTCTCCGATGTATTTTGTACTCTCAAGTATTATCAAGTAGGCAAGGGGGACTTTCATTATGCCACTACCACGACTAAAACCTCTAACTTTACTAAATGGTCCAAATTTAGTATGAAATTTATATATAACGCTGCGATGTCAGGGTGGGAAGACGATACTAATGAAAACCATACATTATCTATACAATTTGTATATGAGCCAGCTCAATATAATTAATGCTGTAAAAACAAGTGTTTTTTATGAAACCAGATTATTTTATGCGATAATAATAAAAAAAACTTATACCATAATCCAAAACCGAAATATTAGTGGAAACTAAATATGTCTGTGTCTGAAAACGGAAAACAAAATTGTATGACGTCATCGCTACAGATCTGTTATTGTCATAGAAAGATTATAATTAATCTGAATGTTTGTTTGTACCTAATTATTTTGGTCTTGGAGTATGGTCTAATTATACCTACATACGTGTGAGTAACTTTACAATTTTCTGTAGGTATACATGAACGTCAGAGTAAATAAGCTATGAATAGCTTATATAATATTGAGCCACTGAAGTATATAATATATTATATTTAATTTTTTCACTATTTAAAGCTCTTAGTTTTCATTTATGCGAATTCTATTATCGCATCGAATACTAATGCCCGTTGACCCAAACGCAGTTTTAACCATGAGTTAACCAGAAAATGGATACATTACAATACATCCACATGAGCAAATGTAGAGGTAATATAACCAAACCCTTGTTAGTGATACATTAAATAACTCCCGTTAAGCTACGTTTCGCGATAGGCAACAAAATTGTTTAGATTATGTTAGAAATAACATCTAGTAAACTTTTATAGTGACTATAATATATTTAAAAAAACAAAAGCTTTGCTTTTGGCATTTTCGCATAGGTTAACCATAAATACCTTTTATAAGAACTGCATTCCACGGTTAAATGTCCTTAACACTCACTTATGAGTTTGTTAGAAAGGTCACTTGGATGTAAACACTGCACTTATTAGTGTCCTATGTTCATAATATAAAGTTTATAATCTTCACTATTTCATAAGATTATAGAATATGAACCAGAATAATAATTATCATCAGCCCCTAAATATACCAAGCAACGAAACCTTGTATCAGCCATTAGACGAAGAGTGACACACTATAAGTCCATTAAATGGTCCACACTTGAACTTTTTCTGCTATAACACACCAGCTGGCCTGGTCATAGTATGAGGACACGACATGTAGACTTTCCACGTACTTCTCGATCAGCTGATCGAGTTCTCCTCGCTTGAAGACGTGGTAGTACCGGTGGTATGTGACCGCTCCCCCTTCTGAAGGCAAACTGTCCGATCCATCACTCAAAGAAGGCAACAGCGGAGCATGTGGAAAGACGCGAGGCGGCGGAACCACCGGCACAGGGGCCGTGTCTTCCGACGATGATCGAGTTTCTAATAGCTTCCTGTCTTTGGAGCATTCGCTGTACGACGGTAGGGATGCTAAACTGGCGCAACCGAGCGATGCTGTGCTCCCTGTCTTATCGCGCCGGCTCCAGTCACTACCCGCTGAAGTATCACTGGACTCGATTGAGAAACCAGACTTCAATGGAGCTGTACTAGCGCTAGAACGTGAAGTGACAGATTCAGGACTGATTTCCATTTTGTCCAAGTCACTGGAATCAGTAGATTGTCCTACTTTTAGAGAGGACCTTTTATCGGTACTGGTGCATAATGAATCTACACTAATCTCTGACTCTAAGGAGTATCCAGTTTCAAGCGATTGGCTCGTATCGTATGATGCACCGGAATCAATTGTAATTTCGGGATTTCCGTTACTTGACGAAATGGCACTATCTTCATCTGGGTTTTTAGTGTCAATGTCTGTTGTTTTTTCCGTTACAACTGGTTTTGCTGTGTACTGGATGTTGGCACAATTATTGAGGTATATGTCCTCTTCACTTGATACTTTCATTGATTTCTTAAGCTCCCTGTATTTGTTTATAATTGGATCGACGTCCTTAGACCTCTTCTTACTTTTCGTCTTCGAGACACATTTAGGGAATAATTTGTTGATATCAGTTTCCTGCACGTCATTTAAAGATGCAATATATTTGTTTCTTTCTTGGATTTCTGCACTCAGCTTATTAAGGCCTTGCATCTCTGTGCTAATTTTATGAATATAGGGATCTTCCAAATGTTGTAAGCTATCTGACAATTCATCTAAAATTTTCTGTGTGTTCCTATCTTCTTCTTCTCGCTTTAGACGGAGTGAAATACTCTTTTCACTACTGCTGCTACTCGGCAAATCGAAGTCTTCTTCGTTTATCCGTTTTGAGTATTGGTCAATTTCTTGTAGTAATTTTTCACTAAGTTTTTCTGCAAATTCAGTCAAATGTTGACTTCGGTCTTGTTGTTCAGGCCATTCTTCTTCAGTAGCTATCATATCTGATTTGCAAGTCACAAGAGGCTCATTAGCTTGTATCCTGTTAAAGCTTTCAGATTTAGAAATAGATTTATCCGAATCTGTACTGGAAATCGATATTGAATCATATGGTAACCTTGTTGGGCTTCTGTGAGTTTTACTGAGATTTTCGTCTAGTGATCGACCCTCGGGTCTGTTGGGAGATAACCTGTTTAAGCTCCAAGTGGAATTGCTAATGCTCCCAAGCTTTGGCGATCGATCTTTGGATCTTCTTCCGGGTGAAAGTCTTTCTAGACTTGAAGAGCTTCCACTGGAGCTGGTATGGGATTGGGATCTTGATTCTAATATTCGTAAATCACCAGGTGAAAGTTTATTTAGGCTCCAGTTACTACTACTGCTGCTGCTGGATATACCTTGTACAATAGCCATGGCTTCAGCACTTTCCAGTTTGTCAAGATGTCTTCTTTTTGATCTAGGACTACTTTGAATAACTGTTTCACAGGTTTCATCTAAAGAATGTGCAACTTCAGCTGCAGCCTCAATAAGAGTTTGTGGACCCGATGTTGGCGGCAATGGTGTTTTTTCTGACGTCGGTTCCTCCTTTTTTAACTCTGATGAACTGATTAAATCTGCAACAAATAAAAATACATTACTTTGTTTGTCATGACATTGACCGTTCGTTTTAAAGTCAAAATAAGCAAAGCGTATATTATGTGTATCTTGATAAGTGAAAAAGTTTTAAGTAAGTTCCTAGTAAAATGTAGGCAAAGGCTTTTTAATAATTTTGATACATACCTTTTTCTGTGGCTGTTTTGCGTAACTCCTCCGGCACGACGCTAATGACGCTATCTACTGAATCAGGCGAGGAGACACCGCTAGAATCGCTGTCCATGTCATCTGTCGCTGGATTAAATAACTCTAGAGACATGAGAGTAGGCTTGCTCTTCACTATTGGCTCTGCATTCCTTGAACCCCGGACTATTGGAAATGGAGGTCGTCTACTTATACTACCAGTAGGAATACCTTTGTTTAACATTTCTTTAATCTGTCGTATTCTTTCTTTTCGTTTCCGATCAGCGGCTCTAGAATCCAAAGTGTCAGTTATTGGTTTACCTGATTCTTTGGGTTTGAACTGTGGTATTTCAGGTAGTTCTGCTACAGTCTGCAATGTTATTTTTGGATATGGTTTAACATCTTGCAGTACCACACGTGGTTGGAATTTATTGGTTTCAGCTGTTAATTTATGTATCTCCTCGATGTCTTTATTTATTTCTGCGAGTAACTCTTTAGTCACTTCGTTCGTTGGAGTTTCCTCTTCTTCTTTTATAGGAGGTATTGGATCTATTTCCTCAAACACATCAATCGATACATTAGTGTTTATAATTGGAAGAGGTTCAGGTTTGGGCACAGTATCATCTGATTCTGATTTAGGCGGAGAATTAGGCTGACTTTTAGATTGAGGCTTAAGTGGAACTGTGGCTACAGAACTTGTAGTCGAGTAGTTCTTCAAACTGTATTGCGCTACCAAAATTTTGTTAACCGTTGTTGGTGCTTGAACAGAGTTTGGTGAGACCGGTGGTCGTATTAGAGGGAAAGCTTGTTTGATTCTTGGTGATGGCAACCCCGGTGAACTTTTCATTCGAGGTGACGTGGGAACGGAAGACACTTTTAGTCTAGGCGAAGTAGGTCCAGGGGATAATGGTGTGGGTGATAGAGGATCGCTCGAACCATCAGCTTTTGGGACGTAAATCACAGAAGCGAAACTGTCCTCAGAGTCTACACTAGTGTCACTTTGAAGACTACTATCTTTCGATGAATCTGATCCGTCCTCCTTAGAATGTCTTCTTTCAGGATAACTTTTTTCAGTTGTGCTATTATTGTCGTTGGGCGTAGGAACTTCTGGTGCCGCTGGTCCATGACTTTTCCAGCCCTGGAGCATTCTTACGAATACGGTTACTTTATCTATATTCGTTGTAGACGTTTTGAACTTACTAGTGAGGCCGTTTTTCAAGGATTGAAACTTTTTGCCAGTGTTTGCGGAAGTCGAAAATATTGAGTCGCGAATGGAATCTAAAACTCCCGGTCTACGATATAGATACTCTTCATTTAGAGATGCTTGTTTCTGTATATTTTTTCTTAACCGTTCCTTTTCCCTTAACCGCTCCACAGACATCAATTCTTCATTCAATGATGTTTGTTTAAATACACCCGGCTTTTTAGACTGTAACCTAGGAGTATGTATTTTAAAATTAGGCATTTCTTCTACCATGCTCTTCATATCTGTCGGTTTATCCAGATCTTCCTCTGCGTCGTCCTCATTTATGGACTTCTTTTGTTTGACAAGTCGTGGCTTTTTTCGAGGCTCATTGATTTCCGGTATTGGCGGTACTGGCGGAGGTGGTTCAGTCTCCTCGCCACCTAGACTAGGTAGACTAGATCGCGATCGCACCAGTGCACGTCTTTCTATGTCCGCAATATCTGTTAAACTCCTTGACTTTAAAGTTGAAGCATCAGAAGCTTGTGTTATTAATCTTGGAGGAAGTGTTTCGTCTAAGCGTCGTAATTCAATGGGTAAATCAGCGGCAGGTGGTTCAGGCCGTAAGCAGGGTCGTTGCGGTACCCGCGCTCCTATGCTCCATGACGGCAAGAAAGACCTTCGTCCTGCTAGCCTCTGAAGTGCTCTTCTCACAAAGGAGTAGCAGGTTTCGTTGGGCGATGACAGGGATGATGATCCAGGTGATCCGTCCCGACTTTTCCAAGGCTCGGCATTGCTGTAAAAAATAAGATATCTTAGAAACTAAAATTTTAATACCGTACTGTATTTGTAAATTCAAAACCAATTATAGAACTTACTGGTCATGATCCACTGAAAGGAATCTTGGAGCCGGCGTTGGTGGGCACAGTGTGACTGGTCGATGCCATGGAATCAAAACATCCTGAAAAATTCAAATTAATAGCTCTGTCAACCCGCCATTATAAGTCAAGGATTAGTTTTATGGTGAATATACGGATGAAACTCCTTAGTTAAAGAGGCAAATTAGTCTACATTGTCGACGTCTTCAATCTTCTTACTGTACACCTTGAAGTGAAACCTACCGAGGAGTTGAATAAGACGCTAAAATCTAACATTCACCTGTGAATGAAAGTTGCGTCCCTCGTGCTCCATAGCCCAAACCGTGAGTAGTAGCCGGCCACCTATCCTGGTGACTCTGGCGAGCTCTCGCAGCGCCATCGCCCGACGCTCCACAGTGGCGAAGTGGTGCACCACGGCGATTGACAGCACAGCGTCAAATGACTCATCGCGAAACGGCAGGCACAAATTATCGCATGCGACCACCTAGAAGAATTGGAAGAAATTGTTAAAATTATATGGGCTTAATATTGCCTTTTTGTGAAAGATGAGCCACGTTACTTCGCCAATGTTAAAATTTGCGAGAAGACAGAATTGAATGCGTTTGGCTCTTGTTTTGCCTGATGGAAAGCTCAAAAAGCGTTTAAGATTTATTTATTTTTTAACGTTTAAGCAAACAATTCAGAGAAATCCCTGTCGAGCTCTGGCTCTCACATAGAACAGAACTCAGTAAAACTGTTTGGAGCCGGTCTTACATATGAGGCGGCAGCCAGCCATGCAAATTAATAATACATAAAAAAAGTTAAGTTAATAATAAAGTTTTCTATGGATACTTTGTCAACTGACCTCATTGTTGTGATGCCGCGCCTGCGCAGTGAGCCTAGTACACCGGTCGCCTCCCACTGTATACACGGACGGATTTACGCTTAGGTATTTGCCGTTGCCACAACCTGTACATCAGAATGAAACCTTTGAATCAACATACATACTTAGTGTAAATTAGAAAATTATTCATAAAATAAGTTATAATAACTGGCATAAAGCGGGTTTAGAATTATGAAGGTACAATCCGGTATGTTATCGTAGCGAGGATTTGGGTCGTTAAATAGACAGAAGATATAATATATATAAATCCTTATTAACATGGGAGCTGAGGCAAAATGGGTGTTAATAAGTACACCTCTGCCATAATGTTAAATAATGATTATAATAACTCTTTATTTTCAGGCTACTTTGGCCCATAGATACATCTAATAATATGTGATATATCTAATAATATGTATTACAAAATGTAATATTATAAAGTGTTAATATTCTAGATAATATTTTAATGAACCCCTTTGGGGAATACAGGCGTGATGGTATGCTATGAAGGTACTGACCGACATCACAGACAAGGCTGCCTGGCTCCAGTTCGGAGAGGAACGCCTGCACGCCGGGCGCGGGCGCACGCGAGGTGTCGTCGCCGTCGTCGCCTGCCTGCTCGTACACGTCGTGCACGTATGCGCGCTCGAGCGCCGCGCCGCGCGCTGCGCACTCGCCTGCGCCCTCCGCGTCTGCCACCGCGCCCGCGCCCGCGCCGCCATCCGCCATCACCGCACCGCCATTGCACCGCGCTGAAATATTACATTCATATTCATCATCATCAACCCATATACTGTCCCACTGCTATGCACGAGTGTCACCGGCGATTAGGCTATAGTCCACCACACTGGCCTAATGCCGGTTGGCAGACTTCATACGCCGTTGAGAAAATAATGTTTTCTTTCACTGTTTAAGCCGAGTGATAATTATTTGTTGTTATTAAAATACATAAAAACCTTAGATTCGAACTCGCCAGCACATCAAGCTACCCTAAACTGACAAATTTATTTTATAGATTTTAAATTTTATTATGTAAGTACAAAGCAATAAGGTTCATATTCAATTGGGAAAATTTTATACCACTGCTACATCATCATTTATAAATAATTTATTAAAAATAATAAATTGTTTATTTCGATAAAAAAATTCGATACATTTTACAATAACTAACAATAAATTTAAACATAGAGCACAGCATATACCTATATGCCTGAACTAGGTTGAACATTATATCTTTTCAGTCTGTTTAGTCACTGCTTATTATTACGTATGAAACAATTCCGTGACTGTGACTCAAAGACGACGTCAAATTTATATTAAACAAGCTTAATATTAATGTGTGTATCTAAAATCTGCATGAATTAGCGATTTGGTAGTAGGTAGCTGCGAGCTCTGTTCATGAAACTGAAAACGAATGTGTTGACAGACACAAATTCTTACAAACGCAGACCGATACTACCAATTGAACCCACAACCTCTGATGCACAAGCCACTCGCTCGGGCACTACCTACTTACTCCCAACGTGCCTTCAATCAAACTTTTATAATTAGTGTCCTCGTCGACAGCATTGCGCTTTTTATTTTAAACTGGACCTTATTTCCAATCGATTCTCGTCTAATTTTGTACGACATAGTATGCGTGGGTGAAGTTGCGGTTGTCGTCACCTGCTTATGATTATTTAATGGAATCGATATTTTCGTTGCATTGGTTCAAATCGATATCTAGAAATGGCATGCACTTTATATAGAAATTGTTACATAATTGGCCTAGGAATAGGACATAAACTCTACGTCATTCTGACGCAGTGCCTACTGTTACGTCTTTGCATAACAGTTTTCTATAAATAAGTTGGTAGGTTTTGAGAACAGAACTTTTAATGGATACCGTTATAGTTTAAATACATACAGTACATCTATTCTTGTGATGAATGATGTGAGAAAATTTTAATGGTGTATTTATCTACCTACTTGGGCTATAAAACGAGATTTTTAGGTAAAGTCTAATAATATAGGTTCGGGAAATATAGGTTCTGCTTCTACAACCTGTAGAAGCAGTAGATACCTATATTTAAATGTAGCTTCGAGGTTTTGTCACCCAAACCAACTAGGTATGAAGTAATTGATCTACCAACGTAGTGTGTGTCACCACACGTTCGATAAGTAGATATTAGGTCCATCAACAAAATCTCATAAAACAATTTTTAATAAATCTTTCTAATAAAAGTACTAGGGTAGGTACCTGGTTAATCGGTAAATAAAAAAAACATGATCTTAAGATAAATCTTATAATTTTTTTAGGTACAAGTTTGTCTATAAGTAAATTTATAAATAAATAAATGCTGTTCATTGATAAGAACTTTGGCTAATTGATTTTTTAAATGTGCATATATCTACCTAAGTTATTTTAGCAAAGAAAAAAATCGACTGCGAGCAGGATTCCAACATGTTGATGTGTTCTGTTTACAGACGCAATGTCTTAGTGGTCATAGGGTCGTTAAAATAACTTTAAAATCTTCTAAAATATGGAAAATGTAAAAATCAAACGCGAATCAGGTAATTTGGAACAGTTGCCTGGAAAAATGGCAAATTCGGGAAAACTTGAAAATGCTTTTTTCTTCAAGATTTTAGTAGGTATCGTAAATTGTAATTTAGGCAGGACAACGTCTGTTGAGTCAGTTAGCTAGTTAATAATTATCATCTAGCAAAACTTCTATCCTGGCAATACCAATCTTTGACTAACTAAACTATAAAGAACTTTCCTTATTTTTTAATTAAGTAAATAGGTTCGGTCGAAAAAAGAGTTAAGTATACAGGCAGCTAATTAAATATCGTGTTTTTTTAAAGATTGTGTAATGTATCACACAATATGTGTCAAAACGCAGGTATTGTAAGCTGCTACACATCAAACCCTTTGACGGGTAATTATTTAAATCACAATCTGTGTAAAGATGCAGATTTCGTTCGCTACCTGTATACCAAACTCTTTTGTTGACTGTACTAGCAAAAGTACTACTCAAATTTCACAAATTTTCATTAACTTTGGAAACATTGAATATCGCAGAACATACATGGGGGGCATGTCGATAGGTATAGAAGTTCCCCATTGTTTGACTTACGATGATCCACCCCTTCTGTTACACCCTGTACTTTCAGAATTTAGTGAAAAGCTGTTGTAAATGTGACTTCAGTACCGATCAATCTTTTAGCAAGACGCCGTTTCTGCATACCCTTGTGGGGAAAAGGCGTGAGTGCATGCATGTAGGTATGTATGTGACTCGGTATCAATATCTACCACCAATACTGCACATACAAGTATTGCCACTTACACAAAGCAGTTTAGTCCCACCTCCCTAGCGGCATTCCTCTAATTGCTGGTGGAGTCAGTTACAATACCATTATAAACAAAACGGAGTGTAATATCGTGTTCGCGTCTCTCGCGTCACTCTCGAAGTCTCGAGTAGGAGTGCACGATATAAATAAATAAATGTGGGATATGAGGTATGAATTAATGTGAACGCAGCTAAAATTTGTAATTAGGATGAACGCAGTGAACGAATGAAAGAGAGGAATGGGTGTGAGCGAATGGGAAAAAATGGCGTCACGACGGTGAATGGTGAAAGGACGAACGGTGCTAAATTAAATTGTTTTTCAAAAATAAAATAAGTTTTACAAAATATATTCTGTTTATTTTGCCAAAATATCCCACATAAATAAATAAATATTTTTGGGACACTACACAGCACCATCTAGTCCCAAACTTCTATAGTACATACAAGCTCTGCTTAGTTTGGGACTAGACAATGGATATAATACTTAAATAAGTTTTTTTTTGTAAATACATACTTATAACACATATGAAACACCCAGACAAACAAACATTTATGTTCATCACATAAATAATTGTGTAATGTGGGAATCGAACCCACGACCTAGTGATTAGCAGTCCGACACTCGAGCCGCTAGACCACAGACGTCGTCAATATTTCATAAAATATCGAATTATGTAGGTACGCGATATATCGCTTCGACCCGATATTATCGAATCATCTAGTAAGTATCGATATATTTCATCCGATACATACCAGAAAATAATATCATGAGAAATTAAAAGCACATTCCATTTTTTTTATACTTATTCCTTTATTTATGGTTGGCAACTTGAGTAAAAATAAAACGTAATACCCATAGTTATTGAAAAAGTAGCCTTCTATTAATATCCTACTCTCTGTGAGGGTAGCACTAGTAGTAAAAGATTTATAAACTGTGTCTGTGGTCACTCGCTTCGTTCTTAGTACAACAAAATTTTATATTTGCAAGGTCTAGAAAAAATTATAGGGATTTATAAATAAATAAAGTTGATTTGTTTTTTCACTCTGTTTTACTCACATCAACCTGATCCCTATCTAATATTTAATATTACCTTTTCTAGGAATTATTTTATTGCGGATGATTTTTCGCCACCTGTCGATCAGTTATGAGATATATTTTCGCCGTCATCTTCGAAATATCGGAAATATCGATATATTTGTATGATATATCGCAAATTATCGATAGAACACTACGATATTTTATATCGAAAAAAATATCTAAGTATACTTTTTTTAGAATAACAGCCCCAGTCTCGCGTCTATGTAATTTGAGTTAGGGTTACCCCGTGGCCTCGACCCTACCGACTTTTCGGAATATTTACCGATTTGGCGCATGTCCTTCCGAAATACTGAGTTGGTACGATTTTTCTACGATTTTTTTAATGTAAGGAGTTTCTTCCATTTTTTTTACCAATTGTCAACTTGAATTCGAGTTGACATCCCTATTCTTTTACCTTTTACGGTGATCCCTAGAGGGGATTCCTTACTGCTCAAACGTGGATCGATGGGCAAACGATATATTTTTGGGAATACCCTTGTGTTAAAACTTAGGTACTTGGAAATCGGATTTTTTCATTTATTGTCTGAAATTCGAAGAAACTGCGTGCGAAGGACAAGTTTCGTGCACGAAACGAAAAATGCCATATAAAATAATAAGAAGAAGAATTTTCAGGATGGCTACAAGAAAGTCTACCGAGCACTGACCTCTATAAAAGCCTCCTCTACCCAATCGGCCGGACGGATAACCCTCTCAGATAAGTAGAGTGCACCGAGGCACGCACTCACTTACCCTGACGACCAAATCACCTTAGCGCAGGAGTCAAACAGAGTGACTAGCACTCTCAAAACACACGCACAAAAACGCCGCCCGATATACCGTCCTCGCCGGCGAGGCCCGTCGCGAAGACCCCATAACGGTCATCCTCCCCGTCCCTTGCTCGGGCCGGCCCGTGCCGAGCCAGTAGCTTTAAATTCGCCCCAAAATAATTTAAACCCAGATCCAGCCGTCCCTAGCTGCCCCCCCAGCAACGCCCTAAGCCGAGGTTCGAGTCGCCCTTAGCTGTGTTGCTTAGTTTATAAGTTGCCCCTGGCTGGAGGCATTTGGTGCCTCGCCACCTAGTCCGGTTAAGTTTTTAAAGCTCCCTCGAGCTAAAAACTATGTCCGACATAAAAAAAAAAAATCGGCCGGACGGACGTCGCCGTCGTCGGTCCGAATCCGTCGGACGTGGAAGTTATAGCTGTAGCTACCATTAATTTAATTACCATTAATTTTAGGATTCCATATTACTGAGTGGTTCTGATATAGTTCTATGAACTTGAATGTCTCTTCATTTGAGACCATTGTTTTGCACTAGCACTAACTTGTATTTAAAAACAAAAAACGACGCCACGTAGGCACGGCTCGCTGTCCTCCGGTGAATGAATGATCGGCGATCGTGTGGGCATGCGCATCCAACTACAAGCGATTCCCTTTGATGCGTCACCGATCGCCGCGACATCATGACGACGATTAAGGACGAATAAGAAACGATATGGGCGACTACAGGCAAGTTAGCCCTTCTACACGATCGTGCTCGCGTGTAATCGCCCATCATGGCTGATTGTATAGAGGAGGCATAATAATACATAATAAATTATTTTTTTAATTAGGTTTTCCTTTACCGGTTTTGTTTTAACACTAAAAGTACAACTCATTGGTTAGATTGGTTTTAAAGGTAATATTACCGTAATAGAGATGTGCCAACTCGGAATAAATACGACTGGAGTTGAAATTCACTTAACTCGAGTTAATTGGTGAAACTGAGTGCATGATTTGTGATTTGCTATGTTTTTATCAATTTAATGACTCACAATATTAAAAAAATTGAGACAGATTCATATTAAATATATATTGGGATAAGCCTAACTCGAGTTAGTAAATCGAGTTGATGGTCAACTCGATTTCGCTTTTCCTGCTCTAACTTACACAGAGTGTACGAAAAAGAATAGGAAAGGCATATAACATCATTTTACGTTAAACTTCTAAGAACAATTGTTTATTGTTAGGGAATGTTGCTCTCACTGTAGTTTAAGGGATGCTAATTGTCATTGCGCATTAGGGATGTGAGAAAAGACAGCAAAAATGGATCTTCGTGTAATCGACTTTTACATCTATCTTTTTAAATTGATTTTTAAATGAAAAATAATCGATTATTTTGTAATATAAAAAAAATAGGTAGTAAGAAAAAATCTAAAAAAAATAGTCATGAAGACGTCGGGTACAAAACAAATCACGATAAGTTACTGGGTCGAGAACTACGAACTAAATTACGAATTGACTAACAAAACAACGGCACGCACTGCACAGATGACTGACAAGTGACAGAAAAATCCAGCTGAGGCGAGGGCAATTATGGAATCCCAGTAGTAGTAGCAGTGTTGCCATGCGTGGTATTTTTATTGCACTAAATTAAATTAGTGCTTTTCTTTGGTAAACTTTAATGTGTAGACACCAACCTTCTACAAAAATTAAAAACATACCAAAGAGTAAAATCGATTTAACAATTGATTATTTTAAAAAAATACGATTATGAAAAATAGTTTAAAATAAAATCGATTTAATTAAAATTGTTTTTATTTTCCCATCCCTATTACCCAATGCCTCACAGACCCATCCCACCCCATATCCACATCCCATCATTCATTCATTCAATTTCATTCATTGACTTTATGTATGACCAATAGGAGTAAGAATGAATAATTCGTGCAACCGACGCAACCGTCGCGAATGCCTGATTGTGTGCGTACTGTTTTATGTGATTTTAAATTTTTAACTGAAAGTAAAAACTAATAACCATGGACAGGTAAGTAATCAACATTTTTTAATTGCTGCATAAAGATTTAAAGATTTATTGGATAAAGATTTTGGTCAGAATTTGTTATTTCATCAAAATATGTATAATTAGGTAATCTTTCCTCTGTCGGTGCAAAAAAGGTGTGATCGTACACAAACTACAAAAAAATCGTATGCCAAGGATATTATAATAATATTATTTAATGTTAATACAATTTTTTTCCAAAAATTTTAGACATTACTACTCTGTGGTCATATTTTTTAACATTTCTTTTGTGGGCTTAAACTTCGTAGGTACAATTTTCGTTTCTTCAGGCAATAAATGCCTGTATTACAGATCACCAGGTCCCCATCCAACGGAGAAACAAGAATATTACTAAGTAATTGAATACTGTAGTCGTAACGTTTTTTTTATAAGTTTATTTTATTAAGTGTAATAAGTTTCATAAAAATGCAAATAAATGCTTTTATATGATTGTACAAAGGGTCTTTATTCAAGTAAAATATTTAGTAAGGCGTTACGTTGTTGGCGAATTCCCTGAAATTCATGCTTGCCAGTGGATGACGTTTATTTCTTTATGAAATGTTGACAGTTATATAAAAATCGCACATTTTCCCTTTGATTATATACTTGTCTAGATGCCACATTGATACGTACAGAACGGCCCAAATAAAGTCTACTAAAATTGGTAGACTCTCTTCTCACTTACGTCAGTGTCATTTGGATCACTTCAGGGTGTGGAGTTCTCGAAAAATAATTAATTATGTCGGTATGTGCTGTCAAATTGTGTCGCAATTATGTGGGAAAACCGTATAATTACACTAAGATCACATTACATCGGTAAGTTTTGTTATTTAACCTTTATTATTTTATGAAAACATGATTTTTCAATTCGTTAATTTGTAGGTTCGACAGATTAGCCGGTGTTGTCAATTTATTACAAGGGAGATTTGGCGAAACTATGGGAGATAAAATGCAAATATCAGTCATCATCTTTCGATCAGGAGAAAATTTTATTATTTTAATACTTACATAATTTATTTGATCAGTAAATGATAAAAAAATGAAATGTGAAGTGAATGCCTTCACAAAATAAATGAAGTCATTCACTAAATAGTATTTTTGTTAGTTCTTTCTAATATTTTGGGTTTCAGATTTCTTAAGACTGGGGAGACATTATACAGCGGACACGAATTGAAATATAAAAAAAAACTATTTCGAAAACAAATACAAAGAGATGGATTTTGATCTATAAATTGCTGTATATATTTTTTCATTGTATTTTTTGTTTTTATTAAAATAAATAAAACACTAATCTATAAAATAATTACTTTATTCAGCCTATTTCGTTTAACTGTCATCCCATTAAATAATGGAGAAAAGGTAAGTTAATAATTTGGAGCAGGCATCCCTAAACACGCACACCTTGACAGTTTGACTACAATAAGTACACAAGCGGTACTCACACATATCACGCAATTTGGCCCCAGTTTTCGCGTGTCGTTTGTTGCATTGCTCCATCTAGACAAGTATAATTATAATCAAAGCATTTTCCGTACGATCTTGTTCTAGTGATCGCACATGAGTAAAAATACCAAAAAATCGTATGAGTACGATTTAAGTCGTACATCTGGCAGCCGTGCACAGCGTTGCCAACTTAATGAATTTCCCGTCATATTTAACGGATTTCGATACGTTCGAAACGGGAAAAAATCTTTAACGGCTAACGGGATATTTAATGGAAGAAAAGCTATCTTCTTAATGCCATTTTGAATATACGTTCAATGATTAAACGTAATAATAAAAACTTACGCGTATATTTTGCCTGATGCTGTAATTGGTATGGTTGGAACATTACAAACTTATGATCAGCCATCGAGTTCTGCAGCTTCTGCAATGGCAACAGAGCATAAAGCACCGAAAGTGATGACAATGTTATAGATTTTTAATTTTAACGAATATTCAAAGCTGATTAGATTTACATCTGAATAGAGAAGAGAAGAAGTAGAGTAGCATTAGCAATAGTTCACATGATTATGTTAGGTATATTCTCGCAAGTACGATTGGTACTTTTATTTTTTAGAATTTTAACGGCTATAAAAAATAGTAAAAAATAATTTTAACGGATTTTTGACGAAAATAAACAACTTGGCGAATTAAAAAAAAAATTTAGGTCCGACAGCTCCAAGTGTCGACCCATATGAAATTTTCCTTGGCATATGGGATCGGCAATTTATGGAGTACATTGCCTCGGAGACAAATAGATACGCTCAGCAGGTGGCTGGCATTAATCTCGAGACCAACATGCTCTATCCCAATAGCCGAATAAGTAAATGGCATGACACGAATGCGGATGAGCTGTACGTCTACTTCGGGATAGTGATTGCGATGGGGGTTGTGGTCAAGTCGCGCATCGACCACTGACGTATTCTATACTCCTGGCTTTAGCGCACATATGTCTGGCCTCCGTTTCGCGTTACTTAGTAAGTGCCTACACTTTGTTAACAACGAAACCATGTGTGCGCTAGAGCTGGATGCCTCCGAGGCTAAACTTTTTAAGGTGCAGCCTATATTGTCACATCTGAACAACAAATTCCAGTCTCTGTATCGTCTGGGTCAAAATATTGCCTTGGACGAAAGTCTTCTGCAATGGAAAGGTTCGTTGGACATCAACCAATTGATTCCTAATAAAGCTGCTTCGGTGGGGATCAAGATTTACGAGATTTGTGAATCTCAAACCGGCTACCTATGGCGGTTTGAGGTCCACACTATCAGAAAGTCGCAAAAATATCAACCGCAGCAGTTTGAAGACCCAATGGAAGCATCCACGCCGGCAATTGTCCTAAGGCTTACACATGGTCTTGAGGGCAAGGGTCACACGTTGTGGATGGATAATTTTTATAATTCGCCATGCCTCGCTCGACGCCTCAAGGGGTTGGGTTTTGACTGTGTAGGAACCCTGCGGACCAATCGTAAGTTTGTTCCAAAGGCCCTGCACAGTCTGACCAAGGAGAATATGCGCCAAGGTCAGATAACTGGTCTCACCTCGGGAGACGTCGATGTCATGGTATGGAGGGACAACAATAGGGTCGCTATGATCTCGACATACCATGGCAACAGCGTTGCCGCGTCGGAGATTCCACCAAACCCATATTGATACATGACTACAATATCATGATGGGTGGGGTGGAGAAAAAAGGCCAGATGCTGGCCATGTTCCCTATCGAGCGGAAACGAACAAAGGTCTGGTACAAAAAACTATTCAGGAGACTCTTAAACGTCTCTGTCCTCAACGCTTATATCATCCATCGCAAGTCTTCTTTTTCTTCTTTAACCCATCGCAACTTCCGTATCTGTCTCGTCAAATCTCTTCTTTCTAAACATTGCTCTCCTACTTTCCAGCCTGCAACCACACACAAACAGATTCTGCACCAGAATACGCACTATGACGCGCGCTCCCACCGCTTGGCCGAATATCCATTTGGATGTACCAAGACAAAACACCAACGCCGGCGGCGGAAGTGCACTAACGTGGCCTACGGTAAACTGGTGCAAACATACTGTGTTGGTTGCAGTAAAACTATGTGTATGGACCCCTGTTTCCTTGCTCTTCATTCATAATTTTATCTATGTAAAATATGTTTATATATACTTGTTTGTAATTTCTTTATATTTGTATCTTTATATTGTATATCACTACATAGTATAAAACAAAGTCGCTTTCTCTGTCCCTATATCCCTATGTATGCTTAAATCTTTAAAACTACGCAACGGATTTGATGCGGTTTTTTTTAATAGATAGTGATTGAAGAGGAAGGTTTATATGTATAATACATGTATTTTATTAGTACATTGCACCCGTGCGAAGCGGGGGCGGGTCGCTAGTTGTATATATTTTTATATAACCGCACCTTTGTTCGTTTTATTGGCGAATTGTAGAATGTTCATCTGTCAGCGCGATGTGCGTTGCCAGATTTTTTTTTAATTTTATACAGGTGTTACAAAACTACCCGTAAAGCCGACAGGAGGTTAATTAATGGGGCCTTATAACGAGTCCATTCACAATATTTAAGAACCGTAGTAACGCTGTATAACATACCCCAAAAAAAGGAAAACAACAACATTTATGACTGAAAAATAGAAAAACTATTATTAGGTAAAATAGGTACGTAGGCCTTTCTGTTAAATAATTTGGTTCCCTGAAATGACAGCTGACAAAATTTTTGGCTTTGATAATTAATTATATTTTTTACGGGGTATTATGTAACACGTTGTAAAGAAAAAATTAGATTAATTTTCATATTAAGAATAGAATCCTACCCCTGTTTGAAAATAGCTTCATTTTTGTTTGTTGTTCAGTTTTGATATACTGGTTGTGTCCTATACTTTTTATTTAGGATTTTCGCATTGAAATTGCTTGTAATTTTATTTTTATTTGTTGATTTTGAAGCAACATCCCTTTCTGTAGCGTTTTTCCATTAGTGATTAAACTTTGTGCAGAATGCACAACCTAGATTTAAAATAAATGCAATAATATTTGCTCTGTGATGAAAAGTATGATAGGGTCTTTTTTAGCACACTTGTATTGTTCCTCAGCCATTGTTATCTAAAAATTTCTAAGAGCTAAAACTTTGTCTGTGTTATGTTTGTGTACCAAACTAAGTAATAAGATAATATTCTTAAGTCACTTGACTTACATAGTTCCTGGAATGAATGTGTAAACATTGTTTTTTGTCCGTCAATTTGGACGACGTCTGTGGTCTAGTGGTCCGTGTGCCGGACTGCTGATCACGACGTCGTGGGTTCGATTCCCACAGAACACAAATATTTATGTGATGAACATTAAGTGTCTGTTTGTTTTATAATTTAAGTATGTATTTACAAAAAAAAAAAAGCATAATTATAAGTATTATATCCATTGTCTAGTACCCATAGTACAAGCTGTGCTTAGTTTGGGACTAGACGGTGTTGTGTGAAATTGTCCAGGAACATTAACAAAAACATCCCTCAGGTAATTACCTGAGGGATGTTTTTGTTAAGCTTGTCTAAAATGATATGAATGAATGATTATGAATAAAATGTATTGAGATGTTGTAAAATAATGTGTTTTTATGTAAATTAAACAAATTTTGATGTAAAAAAGTGCTATTATTTCATAAATCTGACGACTTTAGTACAAAAAGATATTTTTTTTAACAATGGTTTTTGCTTCAGGGATAGTTGTAAAGCAGTCTTAAAGTATTGGTAGCTCTCAAATTAAAATCATTAAAATTATGTTTTTTTATATTAGGTATCTATGACACTAATGAGCTAACTACTCCTTGTTATTAACTTGATAGAATAACTTGAAATTTTCTCAGTCTACAACATACACATGGAGGCAATTAACCAAAGTCTCTCTGAAATGAGCACCTTGTTTAATAAGAAGATGGCTTATTTTGAGTCGGTAACAAAAAACTCATCTTCTACAACTTCAGGTTGGGCAGCCGAGTTTGCATCTTTCCAGACATTTATTGTACAGGCTCTTGGGTCCCTTCAGCAGCAAGTGGAGGCTGTTGCACAGAGCCTAGATGGTTTGGAGATGCATAGACGTCGGAAAATGTAGCTGTTTCACTGTGTGCCAGAAGTCAAAGAAGAGGTGACCTCACTAGTGATGGCTTTGTTATTAATCGCCTTGATTTGATGAAGTAAGTTTCACACTGGCCAATATTAAGCGATGTCACAGGATTGACGTAACACAACTCACAAACCCAGGTGTATTGTCATTAACTTTAATGATATTACTCTGCGGGACCAGATCAGGTTTGGTAAATCGAAGTTAAAAGGTTGTGGAGTCACTATTGTCGACTTCCTGACTAGAACCAGGCATAAATTCTTTATGGCGGCTCGGGAGAGGTTTGGCGTGTCCCAATGCTGGACTCGCGAGGGCACTGTCAATGTCCTGGGTCCTGATGCAAGCGGCAACGTACTTCCCGCATGGAACTGGACAAGATTGGACAGCAGTTAGAACAGGAGCAGCAGGATCACATTAGCACGCAGGCAGTGCCAGTGGCGAGGGTCATAACAAAGTCAATTATGTGTTGCGGCCAAAAAGTGAAAATAATATTTACATTTGCACAGTACAGGTAACTTTACTTCACCAAGTACCCGCTGATGATGTTTCTGCATAACGTATTTATTTTCCAATGAGGCAATGACCCTTTGTTTATTCGTAATGAAATAAAACTTTCAAATGAAAAAAAAAATCTGATTTTTTGAACAATTGTCAAAATGTCAAAGCATTAGCGGTCAGCTGTCACCGGTTGATCGCGTTTCGTTTCTTTCGTAGACAGAGAAACTTAATCTTTTTACTTATACATTTTAGTTTTTATTTTATTTATATTATTACTGACCTCTATAACACAAGTTATAGAGAGTTGTAAATTATACTAGCTGACCCAGCAAACGTTGTTTTGCCATATAATATCATTATTATTAAAAAATAGGGGTTGGTGATAGAAGGGTAAAAATTAAGTACTGTATGTATTTAATAATGCCACATCATAAAAAATTGAAATACCGTTGCGGGGAAAAGGTGTGAGTAGTAGAGAGGTGAGAGTGTATGCATGTATGTATGTGACTCGGTATTAATACCACCAATATTGCATATATAAGTATTGTCAATCACACAAGTAGTCTATGGTCCCACCTCCCCAGCGTCGTTCCTTTAATTGTGGTTACCATTATAAACAAAACGGAGTGTAATATTGTGTTCATCATGTATAGTGCGACCCGTTGACCCGACGATCCCCTCTCGCGTCTATCCTGAGTTAGGGCTACAACATGCAAGCCTTTACCGCACATAGGTATGTTTCCAGGTTAAAGATTTTCCGGGAGAAATTGTACCCATGTCATGATTAGTTGAACGTAAATTCCTAAGAGCTCTGCATTACAGATGCTATCACAGCCACGGTTCGCATGATAGGAGCAATGTTTCTATAATATAGAAACATTGCTCCTATCATGCGAACCGTATTATGGTATTGTGCATAATAAATATGATTGTTCAGAGTTAATAAATAAACTTTATTACATCGTTCAGAGGACAGTAGTGCGTAGACGAGCGCGTCCATACCGGTTAGGTACTATTATTATTATTATTTGTATCTCCTTTTTGGATATCTCGGCATATCTCCCGTGAGGAAGACATCCGGTCCTTTGGCAGGCTTGCGCGGGGACACAGGTCCAACGCGTAGAGGCCCCTTTGAGAGCTTTGTTCTAATATGGGATGGGGCACTAACGTGGGGTACCTACTAAACTGGACTATTAGAGTACAACCTGGAGTCTCCCGGGTGGGTGCAGGACTATTGCAAAGTATGTATCTTAAAATTAATTGGGTTTATGGATGTGGGTGTTAGGTGGACCAATAACTGCTTTTGTCGGAAGAAAACGGTGTCTGCCTTACAACCTCGAATAAATATCTTTAGGGATGGCAGACGGTGACTTGCCACCTCACTAGCTGGGCCCCCCGAAAAGCTGCCAGTACAGGCAGAAGGCGGCAACAGCGGTGTGAGCGGCTAGGGGTGTAGAGAGGAGCAGCCCCGGTTTCACCGTCACGAGTCTCTACGAGACCCGGATTGGGTTTCCCCGCTATTACGCCATTAGACACTTCCACCCCCGAGCATATAGCTCTGGCGGCCCCCCTCTGACCGGCCAATTAAGGCAAGACAGAGTTGAGAGTCCTGCGGGCGCTCTTGGGGTTCCAATCCAGCTAGCTAGTACGGGCAAACTGGAGACGAGGCCCTGACCGACTCTCTGGGGCAATAAGGACCGCAGTGTCGCCACTCACCATCAGCTCGCCACAAGCTGCCTTGCGGTTTGTGCACTTTTCTTTACACCTTATGACACATTTTTTGTTTTATTGTCATAGGTTTGTAGAAAGCGTTTCTAATCTACCCTCCAGTTTTACGTTAGTCTCATGATGAGGTAACGTTTGTCCCAGAGGGGGTTTATTATTATTATTTATTAACAGGCAGGCAGTTGAGACAACTGATAATAGCCTGTATCCTGCTATTCACGGCTAAGTTAGTTTTTGGAGCTGAGATGTTTGTTCAGTCGATTTTTAAATTGGTTGACTCTAATGCTGGCTTTCGCGCTCCTCTGCGCCAACTTGTGGATTCATACAACGCTAGATTCGAAAACATTTACATTTTTAATCTAATAGCATATCAATTTAGGAAATCTGTAGTCGATTCTATCTTAGCTTTATAAATTATTGTGGTACACCTTTTTTTTTATCGTTGTTCTGTACCATTAATAAGCATTCATTCATTTAGTGCATGAATGAGTCCATTCACTTATCTTTTCTGTTTTTGCTCGTTTTTGCTCGTAAAGTTAGTAATGTGGATAATGTTGCTAGTAGTATAATAAGTATGTTGTTTAGCTAGTAAGACACTATGTATAACATTTAATTGTACTCCTGTTTTTTATCCCGAAATAAAATAAATAAATCAGACAATTAATCTGGCAGCCCTGTGCAAGCGTACAGCGGGTCCCGCCCAAACACCTATCAGCTTTTAAAGCCATAAATCCCAACAGTTCATAGACGTGACTAGGCTACTTCCGCGTTCCCCTAAATTGAACGCCACCGCCCGCCACCGCCAGTTTTTGCTCCAAACAAAGACTTGTACTAAATTCTTAGAGAGAATTTTCCAATGGAAGTTTCGTGTATTCGATATTGCAATTGTAGATATAAATTGCTATCGCTGAATGCAGCGCTTGGCGTTCTAAATTTTTTCGTTTTTAAATTGTTTTTTTACCAATGTTGTAGATTTTCTTGGAACTTTAATGTAATCGCCAATTCTGTAACGGTTGCAAGATTTCAATACTTTTGCTTAAACTAAGCTTTTGTTATGTAAGAAAATATAAATTACCTGTTACAGAAACGTAAATATATTTCAAGGTGCTTTCTTGCGGATTCATCATAGATTTGGCTTCATTAATATAATTATGTAAATTAGGTCATTTAAATAGTGCTTAAGTACTATTAATTATTTATATGGATCTATTTTGTGGTAGTATATTTCAAATAGAGCCGTTCTATTGTAATATTTCCTACTTAGGTATATTATGTAAGAAGGTATGATTTTCTTTTCTGTACTCAAACTCTTGTCTAACAAAATTCATATATGTGTGATATATATTTTATTGGTTGTAACATCGGATCTGGTCGTTAGTAAACAAAGAATCAAATAAAATATGTGACGCATGTGTGGCGCGGGTGCTTGCCCAAACATTTTATTAACAAAGTTTAGGAATCAGCTAAACGTTCGTCCCTGAGTCTCGGCGTTCTCCCTTGTGGTGAAGGATCCTTTAAAATATAAGGATACCTATTTTTAGAGAATACGAGGAAATGTAAAATTGAAACTGATGGGTGTTTTCTTTATTTACATTTCAGTAGAACCTGCCCAGTCGTTTTGTATCTAATGAGGTACTTACCATTTAAAATCTAATAACCGTATACAATAGCTGTGTTTTTAAAGATTTATTAGGGTTTTAAGGGTTAATCCTGAAAGCTATAAAATCAAAAATTTAACACATAACCAAAATTTTAAATGGCGATGCGAACAACAAGAACAGAGGAGTTTATAAATTTTATTTATCACAAAGAGACTTCTCAGAGGCCATATTAATTTTCATCTTCACTTACTTTAACCCAGTTTTTCATAAACAACGGCCCAGCAAATCTGTCTCGCTAAACACATCAAACAAGGCCCCACAGGATTAATTTAACATAGTTTTCTATCATAATACGTTTATAAAGTAATCGAAGAGCCAGGGCGGGCGCGTGCGGGTTGCCTGGCAACGCATCTGGGACATAAACCGGGTCGCTGCGAAACCTTCACCCCATCCCCGGGGTAGCTGAATGCACCGATATGTACTAACGGTCATATCGATGTAGGTACTTGTTTTTCTGATAGATTTTGAATTTTAAATGTTGAAGAATTGAGTTTTTATTTTAGATAACGATTTTATGTCGGTTAGTTGGTTATAATAATTAGGTATTCGGTAGGCACTGGAATTTTTTTGAGTCAAATTGGGCATTTGAAAAGTGCAGTTTCTATTGTATTTTTTTTGTATTACAGATGGATTTTAAGTACTTTTGTTGTTCACATAAAGGATTATAAACTGAAAACAAATAATGTATGCTGGTATTAGTGGGATCGCAGTGCGCCTCCCGCCTTTCTATCAAAATCATTGGAGATGGATTAGTCTTTATAAGGCATTTATTGATTTCTGTTGCAGTTCCCAGTACCCGATCAGTACTAAAATATTAACAGCTCCTATAACTAGAGGGATTTGTAAATTGACGTTGGAATTTCATTTTATACTGTTCCACATTCTATACCTACTTTACAATTATTTCGATGTTTTTAAGAGTTTACAACTAGGCAACGCAGTCTTGCGAGTAGGTATAGTATGTAAAATATTGCGAGGGCTCATAATTTTTAATTTTTAATTTATTTAGGTACTCAGTAACAATAATACTCGTAATAGACTGGGTGGAGATAACATCAAATAAAAATCACGTTTTTGTAAACCGAACTAAAAAGTTGAAAATATTTTTAAAAGATATCCTAGAACTGTAATGCCTTCTTACATTTCCGTTGATCGTAAAAAAAGCGTGAGGTACTTAATCTCAATGGTAACATATTTTTATCTTATATGAAAAATTATTAAAAGTAAAATTCTGTTAAGAATATATTATATTCTACAAAGCACCCTACGTTTTTTACGAATAACTTAATTGAAATGGCATTGTAAAACTGTCAAACAAGTAATAGGTATGACTCGCATAAAAAATATTTTCAACTTTTTAGTTCGGTTATCTATAAAAGTTTGTTTTTTTAAACTATTTTTTAGTTCGGCTAACTAAAAAAGCGTGTTTTCTTGTTTTTTTTAAGTCTTAAAACGATAATTTTGTAGCAACGATTAATCGACTTTTTGGTGTATCATACGTGAAAACAGTAGAAGGGATCAGTTATTGAATGAAGTGTGTAATTTACAAGGTACAGTGGCCAGCACATCAAGTTACCCCAATCTGTCAAATTTCTTTAATAGATTTTCAACTTTACCGCAAACGTAATAAGGTTCATATTCAAATGGGAAATTTTGACAGTTTTGGATAGGTTGACCTGCTGGCGTCTGTACACTTCTTTTTAGTTGCAAAATATATACGAAACCCCTCAGTTGATTCTGCAAGTAGTTGTCTGCTTATCTCAAACTGAGACATAAAATTAAGTCATGTATGTCTCAGTACATTTGTATGGTAAATCGTATTTGCTTTTTGCTGATCGTATAATTGTAGTGCCTAATCCTGAAGATCCTGGTAAGGATAATGGGACAAACTATTTAAATTATTGAATTGTCATTGGCCCTTGATAAGGGTGCAAAATTTCAAATTAATCCGAAGTTTTGAAAGGGGTGAAAAACACGTTGAAAGATTCCGTTACATAGATTCAGAGATACAAGCGAAGCTAATAAAAGTCTAGGCGGTACATCCATTTCTGTAGATATTCTACAATATTTGAGAGCATTAAAACTGGTTTAATTGAACCAATATTATTTTGAAATTGATACTAATTAATTAACTGTTGTCCGCGGGTCTCCCGTGTCCCCAAGGGTTTTTTTGAGACAAAAGCCTTCTCCGAAGTCTAATCTATCATTAACATCAACAACCCTTACACCTACTGTCCCACTGCTGGGCACGGGTCTCCTCTCACACAATGAGAGGGATTAGGCTATAGTCCAGCACGCTGGCCTAGTGCGGGTTGGTAGACTTCACACGCTGTGTCGGTTCCTCGCGATGTTTTCCTTCACCGTTTAAGCGAGTGATAATTAATTATTAATACACACATGATTTCGAAAAGCAGAGGTGCGTGCCTTGGATTCGAACTCGAGGCCTTCGACTTGGCAGTCCAATGGTCATACAACTAGGCTATCACTGCTTTTTAAGTCTAATCTATATTTATACCACACATCAAAATCGGGTCAGCGATTGCGTTTGGGAGGTGTGAAAGCGTAACAGACATACAGAGTTACTTTCGCATTTATAATATTAATAGGGAGTAGGGATTAGTAGACATTAGATTGTTTTAGGTAGGCTAATACAAGCCGAGGTAGTCTCGTTCTTGGGGTTTTAAAAAGCGAGTGTTGCGGGAAAATGCAAATTCGAATACCAACCTACTCATTTATATTACCAAGTTAGTAAAAAATTGCTTATTCATAGTTTCAAAGACCTCTATTTTTTGAGGGTCAGAAGAGCCTTCAGTAGATACAATATTCGATCCAAACTAACGAGCATGCCTACGAAACAAAACAGAAGTTGCATGCCGTTAAATATACAAAAGCTGTTGTCTACACACAAATTGCCTACGCTCAGCCGAATGCTTTGTCATTTTATAATAATGAATGGTTTATAGGTACCAGTAATCGATCGTCAGAACTAAGGTAGCATTTGGATTAGAGAGCGCGACGCGAACCTGCCATGCGGCGGTGATAGTCTGTACTCTGTAGCATGGTGACTAGCTACATCAGCATGTGAATCTCAACCACGTGTCGTTTTTTAACCGAAAACGACGCCATTTTGATACGTAGATATTAAGCAAAAGCGATCGTGTTTTGCATGTCGTGGTCGTAGCGAATTTCACGGATCTCATGGCCATGACTTTAGGGCTAGTAAAAGAAAGTTCGGCTTATAGTCGGTATGGGTCCGACATACTCTGCCGCCTCCCAAGGTAGCGGACGATCCATGAGGATTTTCCGTACTATAAAAAAAAATTACACCCTGTTTTGAGAGCGCTAGCAATGTTGCTTACTGGAAAAGCCCTGAGCCTTGCATGACTCATCCAACGCTAGCCTCTAGTGGGTGTCGTTCACATCTGGGTGCTAAAATGACCACTTCTGACGTATCATTTACGAACACACAACGTGCTCTACTTTACCAGTATCAGCTGACATGTAAATGTACGAAAAGCTGACACAATGCGAGCTCAGCTTAAACTGGGATTTAATCGTGTGTCCGTGAATCATCCTGAATGCTACCTTAAGCGGTATTGTCGGTATCCACTGTACTTATTATCCGTAATATTGATTCGTGACATGATTCCAATTTGTCATATTGGATTTGCATCGCGACCGCGGGCGAATACGATTGACTTTACCTTTTATCTTCATCTCCCTCATTTTGGTGCACGCAGAGCTTTTTATTCGATTTGTTTTATAGGTTTTTATGTTTAATACTCGATAAAGAAGTCCGTACATAATAATTATATATTATTGTTGTATTCCTAACTTTCCCATGTTATTAGGTTACCTATAAATTAAGTTAGGAACGAAAGTTGCTCAGTGACGCATTTTGCAGTTTCTATTATTTAAGAACAAGATTACCTACAAGATATCTATCTACCAGGAGTTCAGATAACAATAGGAGATATCAATATTAAAATTAAAACCTCGTTTATGTGCATTGTTCTGTGGGGCGGGTCGTCGGCCTCGCGACCTACTTTGCAGCAGAAGCCGCGTGCTGCAGACATCCACCATGAAATATGGACGGAATCTGATACTATTACCTACAACATTCCCGTTTGAATTATATAGTTCTCCCATTAGTAGGAAATAGTTCTCCCACTGTCTTTACGGCTGACTTGGGATCAATCGGATCATGAACATTTTTGTAATAGTGTACTACCTACCTATCTTATAAAAATATATCTAATGATTGTAACCCGATTGTCACACACCTAAGTCAATTGTTAGTGGTAGACAGAAACCTGAAAAGTCTGACCACCTTATCCTTAGGATATCGGTATTGCCCAGAAATTGAGTTGCAGGGAAGTCTGATGGTACTCGCTTCGTGTGAAATACCGATAGTATTCAGGTGCATCTGGTTAGACTGGAAGTTGACCCTAACATAGTTGGGAGAAGAGCTAAGGTGATATATACATTCCTACTTACATCAATTCTGGAAAGAGTCAAATAACTTTTATATCTTTCATTACACAACACTACATTCGCGCAGTTCCGTGAAACCTTCCGATACTCGCGCGCAGAATTCCCTCACACGAGTTCCGAGCAATGAGGATGCAGTTATTGCTCACATACACACACACACACACACACACACACTTTACATATGAAGTGGGGTACAGCATATCTGTAAAGTCATTTAAACTTCGCCCAAGTCGCTATTCCTGCCGGCTTTCATTGCCAATATGTTATTTGAATACGGTATGAGAGTTGCATAACAAAATTGATTATAGATATTTATATTTTATAGGTTATTAGTGTTAACCTTAACTCCAGGTTAAAGGAGTGTTTAGGAAAATATGAAGTATCTTTAGGATTGTCACACATCAGTACTGAATCACTAAATATTTAAAGGTTTACGCGTGTTTTGGAACTGCCATCTCTACTTATCCACGATGTAAGGATAACATCCTTTTCGCTTCCCTTCCCTTTCCCCAAGGGAGACAGTAGTGTATTTTGGAGTCGTACCGCCTAAAAACCGCACCAGCCTCTCTTTGTCACATCTGTAAAGGATAACACACTAATATCTTGCACCCTTTTTTGCGCAAAATCCTCATGGATCGTGTGCTACCTGGGCAGGTGACAGGATCTGTCAGACTCATACCGACAAAAACCCCACTCTTTCTCTTCCCTTCCACAAAGTCACGGTAACTGGCTGTGGTCCAGCTTTCACTAAATCTCTCTAGAGTGAGGCCTCACCTCGCATACTATTTGAAGGCGCTTGTATGGAAAACACGCGCGTCGAATATCCTGCACCCTAGTAGACAAATGGAAACGTTAACCACCATGTGAGAGAATCACCAAAATCCTAGTATTAGAAACCTAGTCTGGTAAAAATAAATATACCTACTTAAATTTTAATGAGGTCTGATGCCCATAGCAACCTAGCAAATTTTGAAGGGTCGGTTTATAAATAATAACAAGCATCACCCAAAATGTGCTACTTTGGGTATTGGATGCAGACCATAAAAACTGCATAAATGTATTAACGAAACGTGAATTTGAACTACTTTAGTTCGCTGAAGCTACTGCATAACTTTTACATCGATAAATTTTATACCTTTGAAGGTATAGCGCCAGAAATAGCATTTCCATTTCAAAGAATACAATCTCTAAGAGTGTGATATCGTCTTGACACGATACGACTCGAAGCTTTTGACAAGGGGAGTCTTCTTTGATTTTAAGTCAATATGAGTATCTATGTACAATGTACTTGATTCTTAAGTAGTAGGCCGGTGCTTAAGTCTTTAAAGGTTGCAGTACCGAAAGAATAGGTACAAAAATAGAACAAAGTACATAATCGAAATACTTTTGAGCCATTACACTAAATTTCCCTCCACGCCATAATTTTACAAGGACCTGTAAATCGTTCTGAGGTGGTAAACGTCGCTATTACGGCTGAAACATTACAAGTTTACCATCAATCCATCACCGCGTAAGTGCACAGCAATTTTAATAATGTTCCTTTTATATTGTACGAAAAACTAACCGGTGTATGTAAGTACAAAATACGTTTAAGACATATTGGCGCACAGCGTGGGACCAATTTCAGAACTGCAAATTAGGAAATCCGAAACTTAATACAACACAGGAATAACAAAGCGAACTGAAAATAACAGAAATCTCGTATTTCGATAGATGCTGACGTTTTTATATGATTCCAATACTTACGAGTAACACGGTACCGTTGCAAAAACTAAACAATAAAATGATTTTTCCTGGCAACTTCTGCAGCGTTTTGCAGATTCAAAGTTGAACGAACTGAGCTTGTCCCGGCCGACCAATGGGGCGTCCGTACGCGCAATGCGACGACCTCATTGGACGGCGGTGCATTCAAAAGAGCTGCACATGTGACGTTTTTGGAACAACACCACTTTATTTATTGTCTCACGTGTTTTGAATACCGTCCTTTTTGTTACTTTTTTACCGTTTAACTGTCTATTTACGAGTGAAATATGGGAAATGACTTGATAGTAGCGTGTACATATATTTATCTGTATACGTATACGTGGATCCTCGTGAAGCTTGTGAATAATGTTTTGATACAGAATAACAAAAAACCAGAGAACTGAAAAAAAGATACTGCAATGTATACGAACGAAATTCAAAGTGTCATGAATTTCTGTAAGTTTTCACTAAAACCTTGTGTTTTTATATTTGTATCGTGTCTCAGTGCACACTCAGTAAATTGTCATTAAAGAGTTATTTTGCAGTACATGTAAATCACTGGGCGTCATCTAAATATTTGGAAGCGGCCCAGAAATCTGAACAGCTTAAGTTTATGCAAGCCATACCTTACAATATTTGGGTCAATTTCATTCTGTTTTACACCACCGTGTATACACAAAATGATGTCCTGTTATTTTAAAGTTAACCATAAAGTGTTTCTTTATTGCGATATTTTTGTAAGAATTGATTGAATCATCCAATCAATCCATCTAGTATTAATTAATAATTAGTAATAAATATAATTGATCATGTAACAATAAAAAATGTAGGGTAGCTGTCAGTAATTATATTATCAAGACGCCCACCGAGGTGGTGGGCGTCTACCCGTGACAATGGACGCTGAAAAGGGTCCGAAACGTCGGGATTAATAATATCAATATACGCGATAAAATCCGTAAAAAGTAGTTTTATTTCAATGTATAATATTCGCGTAAATGTCAGAAATCAATAAATTGATTGAATCATTATCTCAACAGAATCTAAGCAGATAATCTAAAACTGTAACGTCATTGATGTGTAAGGACAAATGAATGCAATAGCTAGCATATCAAAAGACGCTGAATCCGTTTAGCGTCTGACAAGATTAGCCTCTCTGGTACCAAGCGAGTTAGCCTCATTCAGACAACTCGGTTATAACTTTATTCATTTATACTCGGTTTCTATAAGCGAAACGAAATATTTTATTTGCCAACGTATTTTAAAGATAATATTATTACATCACGCCCGTATCCTGTCGGTATATTTACTGCTATTAATTGGGCACAATTTCAAACTCCGAGCTGCTACACAACACTGTGAGGCCTGGGCATCCAAACCAGGAATTCTTTACACTCAGTACCCGTGGTTGCTACCACTGGAGCAATGAGGCAGTTAACATCATGCCCGACTGCAAAGACAAAATAGTTAAGTAGTACCATTTCCTGTTCTATTGGTGAACCGATTTTCTTTTTTAGTTTAGTAACTAAGGAGCTATTGATTGTTGTAAATAAATAAAATGGAAAAGTTAGTATTTTCGACCACTGGGACGAACACTGGTCTTATTAATAGTCCATTGTTCCTCACACAAAATGTATGTCGATTGTTCTTTGTTTTTAAATGCAGTGTTAGTTTTAATTTGTTTTGTTTTACAAAGCATTATTATACTACTTTTATTTATTTTTCATTATTTGAACGCAAATAAATTTATTTTCTTTTTAATTATGTAGGTAGGTATATAAATAATACCCGTATGATATTATCGATTAAATTGTACGTTTATTACCTTTTTTAGTGTTTGGAAATACATCAGTTCAAATATCCACGTTGAACATTCCAAGAGTTATATTTATTGCTAACATCACGCAATTAGTTTTCAGATGTAAAGGTTTTATTTACTGTTCCTTACCGTTATAAATTACAATTAAAGTAAAAACAAACTACCCACACAGTGTTTAGTACCCCAAAACTCAACAAAAAAATTATAATTATTATACATAAAAGTCAAATAAATTGGTTCACTTTTGCATTTAATAAAGTTTTAGGTAAATGGGACTGGATATACTCTTTGGTTTGTGTTGAAATGAAAATGTTGCTTGCATTATAAAATGCAGGAAAGCAAGCCTGCTCTTCTGTTCTTTAAAGTACCTAACCAGTCAAGATGAAAGGACATAAAGTCTTTGTGAAACATGTTTTCATTTGACATTGAGCTTAGGAAAAATTTCATAGGTCAAAGGGATGTTTAAAGCTTTTTTGTCGGGTGTACCGTTATAGTTTATATGTAAAGGCGGGCAAAGATGTAAAACTACTATTTTTCTGAAAAATTTTGCTAATATGTTAGTTACTTGTTTTTTTCTACAGATAGTAAATCAGCTGTACTTCAGGTTGGTAATTAAAAGATGACTATAATTGACTCTAAACAGGTTTAGGTATTTGTACGCTGCCCTAATGCGGGTTGGCAGACTTCACACGCCGTCAAGAAAATCAGAGGCATACACTTCACGTCGGTGTTTTCTTTCACCATTTGAGCGAGTCATAAATGTTTAATTATTAATACACATTTATAATTTAGTAAGATTAGAGGCACGTGTTCTTCATTTGGATTTTTAAGTTTTAGTGGTCATATCATACGGATCAATAAAAAAAGAAAATATTGTTGTAATCTTCTTCAAAAAATCTTCAATCAATCCTTTTTTTGTAGATTTCTACGTCATAGTAATCTAAATACTCGCTATGAGAGGATCAAAACTTGTGCCATAATGTAATTTTTTATAACATACCTACTCATAATAACGTCTACTTATGTAAATATTTCAGTTTGTTCACCTCCTTTCTTATCGTACCTATTAAGGTGACTAACAAGAATACGGGCCGCCTAGTGGTAAGCGGTAACCGCAGCAACCGTACGCAACGTATGCAACGCATTATGACATTTGAACTCTAGTTCCGGATTAGAAACACACGCATAGGATTGCGTTGCATACGATAAGTGTGTCTCTGATGAATAAATCTATGTTTTTTATACAAAATCAAGAGTCCGTAAAGTACCTACCTATCCTTCAAAACGGAAAACAATAATTTTATCAAGTCATTATTATATTTCAATTTCGTTTATAATTTAATTTTTAATAATAATTTTATTTTAATTGTATGATCAAAAGCTGATTGAAATAAATAAATAATTATTGCTTAGCGGCACAATTCTTGCGGTGATAACCAACCAGATGAACTCCGCAGGAGAGTTCCACCCCCCCCCCAATATTATTTCGGCGATTTCATGGATAATTAAAATGTATCGGTTTTGTTTCTAAAAAAACAACCATGTAGATAGTTCAGTATGCGAAATTATGCTGAATTTACAAAGGTTAGTTTGTAGAACTTTACTCTGCTACATCCCTTTCGCGTGTCCTGGAGGCCACAAAATACAGCTGCCAGTCTACGTAAAATAGTGGTACCTTATGCCGCAATACCTGACTAGAACGGAAGCCTTATTCAACACGTTTGATATACAGATTTACTTAATTACCAAAAATTGGATTTGGTTGAAAGAAAATAAAGTTCGTGGTAAATCACCAATTTCACGCCAAAGAGCATGAATCCTGTGTACAGAGGCCAGCACAACAAGCTACCACAATCTGTCAAATTAGATTTTCAACTTTAATACAACAGTATAGGGTTCATTTTCTATTGGGAAAATTTGACAGTTTTGGATAGCTTGACCTGCTGGCATCTGTACCTAAAACATACGGGTGAACTGTGGGTGCACATACAATTTTTCCTAACCAGGACCTACTAACAGGATGGTGCATTACGTTACCTTCCATTTGCTAAGAAGATCAACAACAATAAAACAAAAGGTATATATAAAACGAAATATATCACAAAACAATTCAATTTCATCGGTCATTTGCTTGTGGCGGTTATGAGTGGCGGTTGTCAAAGTTCCAACTGTGTACGGAACTGGAACGCGTTTGGCAACTAGACCGCGAAACTCGGACGCGAAATCGAAATAATATCTCGCGTTCGCGGATTATATTTAATTGTGTCACGTTTGGAGAAACTTACTCGTATTTGTTTAGCAGATTTCTGTTGGACTGGTTTTGTAAGTCTGTCATTGTAATGTCCAGTCTATGTACAGAAACCAGCACATCAAGCTACCCCAATCAGTCAAATTTATTTGATAGATTTTCAACTTTAATACAAAACATAAGGTTTATTGAAATAAAACTACTTTTTACGAATTTTATCGCGTATATTGATATTATTAATCCCGACGTTTCGGACCCTTTACAGCGTCCATGGTCACGGGTAGACTGAGGTGGTGGGCGTCTTGATGATATAATTACTGACAGCTACTCTACATTTTTTTTATTGTTACATGATCAATGACATATTATATTACTAATAATTATTAATTAAAACTAGATGGCGCCGACATTTCCTAGCTGACGACCTCTGAGAAGAAACGCCGAAACAAACTCAGAGAATCATGGTCTCTTTTAAAGTAACAATATTCAATGACCATGTTTTAGTTATTAATTATACATATAAACGCGATAAAATCCGTAAAAAGTAGTTTTATTTCAATGTATAATATTCGCGTAAATGTCAGAAATCAATAAATAAGGTTTATGTTCAATTGGGAAAAATTGACAGTTTTGGATAGCTTGACCAGCTGGCGTCTGTACCATAGATATCATATACGTGTGTATGCGAGCGCGAGATGTAAGACTGCGGATGTACTATAACGTTTTTTGTTGTTTTGTTAATCGAGTTTTATCATTTAACAAAGAGCTCAAGATGACAACGCTCGAGTGATATCTACCACCTGTGTTACTGACGTCCATGGTCTATGGTTATCGTTTACCATCAGGCGGCTACTATGCTCGTTTGTTATCTTTTATCAATAAAAAAAACAGATCACTAAAAATGTACATGTTTATCGCCCAAATTATTTATGATGCATGCCATGTAGCATCATAGCGTAGGTACAGACGCCAGCAGGTCAAGCTATCCAAAACTGTCAAATTTTACCAATTGAATACGAACCTTATTGTTTTGTATTAAAGTTGAAAATTAATCAAAGAAATTTGACAGATTGTGGTAGCTTGATGTGCTGGCCTCTGTACTATAACTCAATTAGTACTTAGTTAGCAAGATTATCTACAAAAAACTTGAGAGGTGTCAAGGGACACCCGGATGGAACGAAGTTCCTTTCATTAAAATTTAATAATAAAAAAACCTGTATACACTCAACAATTCACAACGCGCGAAATTCAAATATTATATATATTGCTTGTCAACAATATTTGAATTTCGAAAAAAGTGTCGTGACAACTTTTTAACGTAAGATTTTTTTCCGTCTAGCCCCCTTTCACAACGCGCGATAAGGAACTTCGTTCCAATATATGTATATAGTTTATGCAATTGTGCATCCAATATTTACAAGGGGCGAGTTCTTGCCGCATCTGTGCTGGCAGCCCGGTTGGCCGGCCGCCCAACGAGCGCCGACCCAATTACTACGTGGAGTTACGACCCCCTACTTAGTTGGTTGCGGTCTACCTGATTATTTACTGCCGTTGATACTTGTGGCTCGAACGGCTTGTTTACGCACGTCCTATTGGACGTAGAGAGTATCAAGATTAGATCGAAAGACAAAGTATCAAGATTGAGTAGTGCATGTGTATTTAAATCGAATGTGTCGCAGTAAAGTGTTTTTTTTTTTGTGTTTTTGCAATTTGTTTTGCGCTGATGGGTAAAATACTTCTTCCAGTGAAGAATATCTTACAGGGCTATACACATATTGTAATGTAATCAAAAACAATGAATTCTATGTATGAGGCTTTGATATTAATTGTGTTTCAAATGCTGCAATGTAAAGAGCTTGGTTGTATTAAATTGGTTTCATGTTTGATTAGCAAGATATCCCAGGAATGATGTTGCGGGGTTTAACAGATCCACTTCCTAAAACCAGATTTAAATCAGGTATACCAGTGCAATTTTTTCAGGCTGTTCTACATTCGAGGCTTGGTCTCAGGGCTGAAGAAAATTTCGTTCTGAAATGGTTTTTTGATGTCAAATTGTCAATACTTGGTGACCGAAATGTCTATTATTATTCTCATTGTATCGGTATTGTAAGTGTTGGTATTCCCCATTGACTGGGTTCCTAGCAGTCAGTCACATCGTGTCGTGTCGGTTGACCGTTGATTACATATACAAAACCTAGTGTAGAGGCCAGCACATCAACCTTTTTTTTTTTTGACGGGGTTGGAAATGCTTTATGCACTACCCACCGCTCCGGGGAGAGCGGTGGGGTGTGTCGGACTCCGCTCTGAAAAGAGCGATCTACCGACTAAAACCAACCTCGGCGTTTAGCGTCACCACTTTAATGCCGGGACTACGGGAGCGCTGTAGATTCGTCCAGCACATCAACTTACCCCAATCTGTCAAATTTCTTTGTTAGATTTTCAACTTTAACTCAAAGTGATAAGGTTCATTTTCAATTGAGAAATTTGACAGTTTTGGATATGTTGACCTGCTGGCGTCTGTACATATAGGTAAAACATTAATTTATTCATATCACGGCCAACAAAAACTCCCAGTCGAGACATAATAGAGTATTGGAATAACATTTGTTTTACCAGTCGCTCAACAGACAGAATAATTAGCAACCGATGTTTTCATTGAAGGCTGTCATCAGTCGATGACGTCATCCCCACTCACCCCGCTCCCCACACATAAAGGTCAAATATCGTAGGTACCTACGTAACACGCGTTTGAGCAAAACAAGTAGCTTTGATGGCACCCATTAAATATGTTATTGGGAACGAAAAATACTTTATTACAATTTTTAACATACCTATTATATTATTGATGTGACATAAACTGGACAAAAACAATTGAATAAAACTTATTTTTGGATACTTAACCAAGTCCCACGGTGGGCGCCATAAAGTTTTTAATTGCTACAAAATTAAGGCAGTACACCAATCAATTCCATTACACAGTCAATATATACATAGAATAGGCAAATTGTTGGGCCGGAGTCAATGTGGCGACTCGGCGACATCGCGTATCATACGATGAATAACTGCAGGATTCGACCAAGGTCGACGAAAATAAGTCTTTATTGCTAAATCTACACAACTATTTTCGGTGTTTCTTTTGAACGGAAAATTGGATCTATATAGGTGTTTGTTTAAATATATACGTAGCTCTATTATTGCGTAAGTGCTTTCTACTTTACATTTTGATATCTTCAAATATTTCTAACTAATTTAACATAACATAAACATACCACCACGCCTGTATTCCCCGAAGGGTTAGGCAGAGGGGTATTAATATCCACCTGGAGCTCACTGGTATATTTAGGTCCCATATAAAAGGGGTCGAGCCTATTACGATAACTAGGCTCAAATCCAATCTCGGAGATTGGATTTGGGCCTGGTTATGGCTGCTACTGAAAATTTCATAGAAAGACCCAATAACGCTGCTTGACCTGGGAATCGAAACCAGGTCTTCTAGCGTAGCAGTCGCGCTTAGGACCACTAGACGGACGAGGCTAGTTAATTTTTTTAAACTACTAAGGTGGCAAATAAGCATACGGCCCACGTGACGGTAAGCGGTTACCGTAGCCTATAGACGCTTGCAACACCAGGAGTATCACTTGCGCGTTGCCGACCCTGTATTGAAAGAGGAATAGTTGGATTGGCAGTATAAGGGTAAAAGTCCCTACTACCATCACAACGTTTCCACGTAGAGCACAGCAACCTTGCTTACTGTAAGAAACACAACACAGCTCAAAGCAGTGTTATTTTACTTCAAGTTTCTGCAAGGTGGAGGTACTTCCCCAGTCGGGCAGCTCCAATTTGAGTGGAATTACTCTCAATTATACCTCTTAAACCTTAAAAACCTTAAAGTTTAGTCTAATTTTAGGGAAAGTTTCTATACTGTTTTGCCCCGTAGTGGGGCTGTATAGGCTTGTTATATAATAATAAGCTAATTACCGAAGCTAAAACCGATATTGAGTAGGCCCTTATATTTTTTACTGAATTTTGTAAATCTATGTACCTAATGTTTTTTTTTTTAATATTACGGAAGAACCTTATGGATCATTTGCCACCTGGGGAGGCGTAGGGTATGTCCTAGGGGTATGTCGGACTCGTACCGACTAAAACTGCACCTGCCTTCATTTCACATATAGCATGGGCTATGGAATCCGTGAAAATCTCAACGACCATGACAGGCTGGTACTTAATGAACCTAAGAAACTCAATTCATCGTCAGACTGTGGAGATCAGTACAGTTAGCGACTGTTGGAGGCTGTAATGGTTACCTTTGAAGAATCACAATATCATTTATGGACTCACGACTACACAACGTTTTGGGCTAACAAAATAAAAGAAATCGAAATGTTTGAAGTATTTAAAAAAATTAAGCTTTAATTAATTAAAAAAATCTGTCGGTCAAAAAAAAAACAAAAAACTTTTTAGCTAGTAATTTAGTTGCACAACTAATTCAGTTTAGTTGCAAATGTGATCTAATGGAGAAGAATCCAGAAAGAAACTCCATGGATACTCTGTTGAAAATAAGAGGTGTTATATCAGTAGTACGGTCGACAAAAGAGTTAAGTATACAGGCAGCTAATTAACATCTGTGTTTTGTTAAAGATTGTGTAATAATGTATCACGCAATACGTGTCAAAACGCAGGTATTGTTAGCTGCTACAAATCAAGCCCTTTGACGGGTAATTATTTAAATCACAATCTGTGTATAGATGCAGATATCGTTCGCTACCTGTATACCAATCTCTTTTGTTGACTGTACAATATTGCGAATACAGGATTTGTGGACATTGGTAAATAGCCTAGATATACCAAAGCCAAGGTTATTAGAAGAGGTTCCCAGCATACGAGAAATCAACGTCATTGTAAAAAAAAGAAATTGGAAGAATACACATGATATCAAAATACATTTAAGACTAAATATTTACTTAGAAAAAATAATTAAAAAATCCTGTGTAATTCTAGGTTACACAGTAAGGATAGATGATTTGTTATGTTGGTTAGCCTAAATAGAATTATTTGTTGGTTAGTCATTAATCAAAGTGAGCCAGTGTAGGAGCCCATTCACAAGTGCTCCGTTAGAGCCGCCAGTGTTGGCACTCCTCCCAGACTGAATGTCGGCCCTCCAACTTTCCTCATTTGCACTACAGATATAGAATGGAATATATTACAAACTGCGATTTTGGCAGAGACTACACGGAATTCAATGAGCTATTTAGAATTTTTGTTGCAGTCACATATTGAAGTATGATAGACTTTCGAAGTTAGTTGAGGTACTTTTATTGAAATCCTTATTTATGAAAATTTGTGCCAAATTGTTTGTAACACCCGGATTGTCAAATAAAAAGCCATCAAAATTTCGCTAAAAGTTCTGTAAGTGCTTCATATTCTTCATAATACAGAACTTTAAAGAAGCATCGTTAGAGAACGTTTGAAAGATCAAAGTTCATTTTTACGAAAATATGAAAAAATCCGTCTGTATGTGAAAATAATGACAAAATATATACCAATATTTTGTCATTATTTTTACATACAGACGTACAACAAATTAAAACGATCGTACTACCCTAGAACTAATAGAATCATACCTTCATAATTCAGTTTTCCTATAATATAGGTTAACAAAAACCTCAGTATGGCCGCTGCCAGATTATAATGGTTTTGCTATATTTAAAAAAAAACATGTCATACCTACTGTACTATCCGTGAGACTGATGATCGACTGATTATTTAAAACTTGGTAGAGAAAATGGTAACATTTATTTTTCTGGACTATGTTATACATTTTTCTGGAGATAGCTTTTGATTAATCATAATATGACTCATATAATTGCTATGGGGTTTAAATAAGAATTGATTCAAGAAAGATGACTAAAAATATGGATTTTTGTTCTCAGGAGTTGTGTTTTATGGATAAATTTTTTGTTATAACTATACCCATGTTGTAATTAATCTAAAATATTTTTCATCATCATCATCATATTATTCACAACTTTTGTTGACCCTCAGCAGTGCTTCCTTTTCCTTTTTATGCCATTCATATCTGTTTTGCGCCAATCTTGTACCGGTCTTTCAAACATACTTCACTGTATCATCCACCCATCCTTCCTGGGCATCGGTCTTCCTACACTCCTTGCTATTCAACGTGGTAATGATACCAGACAGAAGTCTGGTCCACATCGCTGTCATCTGGTACCGTTCCCTTCTGGGAACGGTACCAGATGACAGCGATGTGGAGGAGTACTTTGACGCCTAGCCGTCACAAATCATTATTGTTTTTTTTTTGTGTAATAAGTAAATACGTTTTTTCAATAGCATTTCTGTTAAATATTTTTATTGTTCAGTCAAATAATTACAGAGAACTCTCTCCTTGTAAATTTTTTTAACCACTATTATTATGAAAATCCTGATCACCGGTGCAATATAAACTACATCACCGATAAAATTGTTGTATAACTCCTATCTATGTGGGTCATTGGGAAAGATAGTGGTAAGGTCAGTTTTAAATCATAATGACCGCAATAATTCGTACATTCTGATGTTGTGAAACTTAACTAGGTTATTCAAGTTCGATCATTGTTCATTGAACAGGAATGGAATCAGTTTAAGAATTTCAAATACAATTTAAGTTTGCACTCGTCCAAACCATGAAGGAAGGTATCGAGAGGAAACCTGCGTGCTCAAGAAATTTCTCGACCTGTTATATGAGAAGTCTACGAGCCCACATTTGGCCAGCGTGATTGACTATATCTTCAGCCCTCTCTTTCTAAGGGACACCTGTGCCCAGCAAATGGGACAGTAAACGGGTTGATTATGATTAATATGAAAGTTATTAAGTTATAATTTTGTGGCTTAGTTGAATGAAGCGTCCGGAGTATCAAAGTAATATACCTTTTTTTGGGAGTAAGTTTATAAAAATTACTACTATTTACTTACTACTGTAAGTCTTCATTGTTATTAATATACAATATATTACATAAGTAGGTATATATACTTGTTCATTTTCAATTAGGAAAATTTGACAGTTTTGGATAGCTTGACCGTTTAGCATCTGTACATGTGCTGTAAAATATATTTTATGTAATTCTTTCTTCTTAAGTAATCAAAATCTCATCTATATATTAAGTATAGCTTACCCTAACCTATATAAATAGGCTCTAGTAAGTAGAGTAGAAAGATAAAACCTTAATGCAGATAAAAATAATCGTACAAAAATAGCCTCTTTGTCATCTTTGTACGAGGATAGATTCTAAAAACTAACGTAGCCTGATGTAGCATCTATTAATAGATAAGAATAGATGTGTTTTCTTCAGACCGCTATAAATACTTAACCTTTTTAGAATTAATAATAATTCATGCACAAGTGAGAAGTAATCATTATAAAGTATGTAAAAATAATAGTAACTAATTGACGCTTTTTGGAAAATCTGGCTTCAGATAGCACTTAACAGAGATCCGTGGAAAGAGATGGCGGAGACCTTTGCTTAGCAGCGGTTATATAAAAAAAAACACTTAGATGTATTACAACTTACCTTTATCATATTGTGTTGACAGGTTGCAAGTTGTTTGGGAGTCCAGTCATAGCTGGCGGCGCGTGCGTCGAAATTTCCCACTCATTTTGAATAGTGGTTCACAATTGGCTGATTCAATTGTCGTACACTATATTACCAATTACGCGTCTCTATTTGATTTTCATTGTTTGGATATTTTTGAATTCAGAATGGTAGAGACTCACTAGATGTTCACTATGGGAACTTGTCAGCAGTTTGTTCAGAACTGAATTCACATATCTCCTCGTTGTGGTACCTTTAACAATACAAAATAAATATTAGACAATTATCAAAATAAAACGTGGTAATAATTTTAGTTCATAAAATTCATGACATAGGACCTAAACATACCGGCAAACTGTTGGTTACATTACTACACCGCTTCCTAATACTTCGGGGAATACAGACCAAAGGTATTTTAGTCATGGATAATAACTATATAGATAAAAAAAAACATCAACAATAAAATCCATCTTGCAAATTATGGATTTTGTTGTTGATATTTTTTTGCACTATTCGAATAGAAAATCGTACCAAATTAGAGACCATAACAATTAATTCAATAACGAGTATGTTGTGGTGGTGTAATGGCTGCTTTATATAAAATGTAGTTTCTAGCTTGACTGGAAGACAACCTCAATGTGGTTGTCACAATGTATTCTGAATATATTGATGAGTCAAGGCATGACAACACAAACACATTGTGTGTGTACACAAACACACATATAGCAAAACAAATATTATAATCCTAGATTAAAATAAGGAAATATTCAACAATTTACTAAAGCTCTATGGCTTCTTGAATCATTTGGATTAAATGAAGAACTTTTTGGGTTTCTAACACCAAGTTTCTCAATAAAAAACTTAATGTTACTTATGGTAATACAATACCTTCTATATATTTTTAATATAACCCATTGTTACTAGAGAGCGTATAGAAGGGTTAACAGGCGAAATGATAACCGCCCTTTACCATTAATAACGATACAAGTTGAACTAATAACGAGCAGTTAATTATAGTGTACAAATTTTCAATGTAATAAAAATGCATAATTCGACTGCGATTCTGTTACATGTAATTTCGCACAAGGTTGCAATATCGATTGAAGAATGGGCTCTTAGTTACTTCCAAGTTTCAATAACACAACCTCCAACGCGACACCTTAACTATTTCGCGAATAAAACAAGATTATGCACTGTACGATTCGATTTCGCGAATCCACGCTCAAAATAGCTCCCATTCAACAATCGATATCTAAAAATACCATTACAATATCTTCAGTGTTGTCCTCAAGACGAATATTTAACACGGACGCTATGAGTCGGGATACGAACCCACTGAGATATCGATATATATATTGAATTCCCGATACTCGTCCTCGAAATCTAAAAATAATAGTTGACAAGGAGCGGGCCCGTACTGTTATTGGGTAGGTAGTGTAGAACGTTATCAAACAGACATTAGCCGCGGTCCACCCACGTCATCGTCATTCATCCGCTTCGATCGCACGCACACACGCACACACGCACGCGGCCCACGCGACACACCACACCCGCGCCAGCCGCACCACTCCACCTCGCACTCGCCAGCACCACCAGCACTCACCATACATCACCATATAACCTCACCACGATGTCGCCCTACACTCTCACACAGCCGTCCACCATCTTAAATTCATTCACAAAAATCGCTATGCCACAGTGCCTATTTGTTTACCGTTTTACGCCTCTCTGAGCACACTCTCGCACTAAAATTTAACACGGCTACCTTCTCCGGATGAGGATGTTTGGTTTCACACTCGTTTTCTTGTTGTGAATGCGTTTTTAGTTCGTTTTTTGTTGGCAATACGGTCGTTTGGTTGTGCACGGGGTTTACGTGGATACGTCGCGGCGGACAGTGTGCAACTGAAGAATGGTGGCAGGACTGCGGACGGCCGCGGGACGCGCCTGCGCGCTACTACCCGCCAAAATACACCTACGCGCATGTATGAGTTATGTAGGCTGTGGTTCTTGTTCAAAAGTTGCACAAATAACATTTTCCTCTTCAACTGTCACACATTGCTTGTTTTCTAAAAGTGAACTGAATTAAGAAGACTAAATTACTGTAGTACCACTGAAACTTGCGACGGCATGAATTATTTTAGTTGCGTAGCTCCGTAACGTCTTTGCGCTACGATTGTGCTACGGCGTAGCGTATCCCTCTTAGTTTTGTTTGACAAAGAAATATTTTTCGTCGTACAATTATTTTGTTGGACTTTCTAAATAATATTTAAACTTTATGAGTAGGTGTAATCTATAAAAATAAAAACTACTAAACAATCATAGCAAACTAGCAACCTAACTAAAACAAATGAAGTTCAAACTATCTGTTTAAATAAATACACACAAATCTTTATTAATGTTTGTTTAAAAATATTAATAAAGTTTAGAATTTAAATGAAAAAATAATTAATTAGTATGGAAAACATGCACTTAAATAAAAATTACATTATTAATGCGTAGTTATTTCTTTTACATTTAACAAAATTGATAATTGTGGAACTCTACGAACTACGAACTCTATTATCGTAAAATTATATTACAGGTGGAATCCATTACAGAATCCCCGTGACCTGATGACGCTTGTTTGACAGTAAGAGAAAAAAAAAGTAAATATAAAAGTCAAGCTCATTGAGGCGTATCTAGTTCGTGGTGAAAAGTTTGATTATTCCTATGGTTAAATAATAATAATCATTTATTTCATACAATTCATAATCCATATTTTTATACAGATACACATAAATTAAATAATGAAGTAATATAAATAGCAGATAATTAAATTAAAGTTTTATTAGTGCAGACAGCGAGTCTTCCAATCCTGTGACGTTAGGCGACCAAATCTCCTCCTTATTCTCCGATTTTCCCTATGACCTTAATTTAGCACACATTAATGCCCAAAGTATTCCAGGCCATTACTCCGATCTTCTGGCTTCCTTTAGCGGTGGACAACTTGATGCTTTGTTGATTTCAGAGTCTTTTCTTAAACCCTCTCTTCTATCTACTCATTACTCTCTTCCTGGGTATGTGTTGATACGTAACGACAGAACGGGAAAAGGGGGGGGTGGTGTTGCCATTTATCTACGCGCGGATATACCTTACAAACTGATAAGCGCTTCATCATCGTCGTACTCGGAATCGGCGGAGCATATGTTCTTAGAGATCTCTTTAAATCACACTAAATTGCTTCTGGGCGTTTTTTACAGCCCTAACCTTACTATTGATTATTTCGACGCTCTTGATACTTTATTCTATGATCTCTGTCCTAAATATGATCACGTGGTCATGATGGGCGATTTTAACACATGTCTACTGAAAAATGATCTCCGAGCTCATAAACTTCTATCCTTGTTATCAGCTTTTAATCTTGACACCTTACCTCTCTCAGCCACTCATCACTTCCCTAACTGTACTCCTTCTCTTCTTGATCTTATTATCGTCTCTTCCCCAAGTAAAGTCTCATTTCACGGACAATTGCCTGCTCCTTTTTCTTATCACAACTTAATTTACCTGTCCTATCGTGTGCGTCCTCCTAAACGTTCAACTAAATACCTTCTCCTTCGTAATTATAAGGGTATAGATCTGGAGGCATTGCGATGTGAGGCGGCCACTATTGATTGGACTGATGTCATTGGTAGTTCAGATATCAATGAAAAGGTCAAGCTCTTTAATAACTCTGTAGTCGGTTTATTTGAACGCCATGCACCAATGAGACGCGTTAAGGTGAAACACATCCCAGCTCCCTGGATTACTCAGGATATTAAGGAAGCCATGTCCTTGAGGGATAGAGCCAAAAGGAGGTATAGGCGAAACCCTACTGAAAGCAATTTCGCTAGATATAAAGCCTTCCGAAACCGTTGTTGTCGTTTGTGTAGGGATGCTAAACGGCTGTACTTCCACTCCTCTCTTGACAACCGCAACCCCGCTGATGTCTGGAAATTCCTTAGATCTGTGGGCATCGGCAATTCTCCGTCAATTGCTGCAAACAGCTTTGACTTAAATATGCTCAACACGCACTTCTCTTCCATTCCTATCACCTTAGACCCTATCGTTAAATTTAATACTTTACTTCAGCTTTCAAGTCTGACAGCACCGCAGTGCCCCACTTTTCAACTGCGTACTGTTACTGAGGACGAAGTTAATAAATCCATCCTTGCTATATCCTCGTCTGCTGTTGGTAATGACAACCTGTGCTCAAGAATGATCACTCCTATTTGTTCCGTATTGCTTCCAACCATGACTCATATTTTTAACTACTCAATAACCTGTTGTACTTTTCCTGATGCTTGGAAACAAGCTCATATTATTCCACTACCTAAAGTCTCCAATCCTTCTTTGCCATCGCATTTCCGTCCCATTTCCATTCTCCCTTACCTTTCCAAAGTTCTTGAGCATATCGTTCATCGGCAACTATCGTCTTTTCTTTACAGTTATTCTCTCTTGAGTCCATTTCAGTCCGGTTTTCGCCCCGGCCATAGCACTGTTACTGCACTTCTCAATGTTACTGACGACATTCGCTGGGCTCTTCTTTTCTCTATTTTTATAAACTCTGTCACCAGGGTGATTTCCTCTAGCTTCCATCTCTACGCAGACGACTTGCAGCTTTATCGGCATTTCCTTTGTACTGAGGCTGATATAGCTATTGCTGCCATGAACCGTGACCTGGAGTCTGTCAGTCTCTGGTGTAGGTCTTTTGGCCTGCGCATTAACCCTGGCAAGTCCCAGGCTATGGTCATTGGCAGTAGGAATATTCGTAACAGGCTCGATGTTACTTCATTGTCTCCACTATACCTTGACGGTGTGCAGATTGCCTACACAGCTACCGCTAAAAACCTGGGGGTGATCATTGATGCCAACTTATCATGGGGTGCTCAAGTGGCTGATGTCAGTAGGAAAGTGCATTACGCTTTCCATTCGCTGAAATGTCTCCAGAACTTCTTGCCCTTTAAAACTAAAATCTCACTTGCTCAAAGTTTAATTCAGCCCATTATTGACTACGCTGATGCTTGCTATTTGGATGCCACTGAGGAGCTTTTAAACAAACTTGAGCGACTGCAAAATTTATGTATCCGTTTTGTTTTCAACCTTAAAAAGTACGACCATGTCTCTGACTTTCGCAAGATACTCAAGTGGCTCCCTATTCGTTTTCGCAGGAATACTCGGTTATTGTGTCTCCTTTTCAATATCCTTCATAATCCTTTAGCCCCATCCTACCTGCGGGATCGTTTTTCCTACACTCATTCTACTGACTCGCCCTGCAGGTCCCATCTCCGTACCCTCCTCAAATTCCAGCCCCACAGAACTGACTTCTTTTCCTACTCTCTGTCTGTGCACGCGGTTAGGTTGTGGAACTCGCTACCTCCTGAAGTTCGTGACTGTGGAAGTGTTTCCGTTTTTAAGAAGCGAGTCAAAGAACACTATCTTTCATTAACACCATAACTTCATATGTTTGCATTTTAATATTTATTTATTTTTAGTATGTATGTTCAAGTATGTTGCTATATATATATATATCTTATTTGTGTATTTATAATAATAATAAATATGTATTATATATTTTTTTTTTAATATAATATTATTAAAATTTGTTTACTTATAAATATCTATGTGTTTATTTTTCTTTCACACTAATGTCTACATTTCTTATATTAATTTCTCCTCTCGCAGGTCTGCTGGAAGAGATTTCTTTAGAAATAAGCAGCACCTTTGTACTCTATAATCCTATGTTCTCAATTTACTTTTTTTTGTTAAGTGTGTACATAAATAAATAAATAAATAAATTAAATATTAAATAAATTAAATAATGTCAGAATATTTTACTTAACTACCTGCCCCAAGCCCGATTGAAGCGTGCATGTAAGGCCTGCCAGTGTTTAATGAAAGGCCCGTCCAACCTATTGGCAAAAACTGAAAGGAGACCACAAGGCAAGCTCTTCTGACTTTTCGAAATCATTTGCGTATCGCTTAAACGTTGAAGCGTATGAAGTCTGCCAACCCACAGTACTCCAGCGTGGTGGACTATAAATAGTCTTATCCCTTTCATTCCGAGAGGAGAGCCGCGTCCAGCAGTGCCACAATATATGAGTTGATGATGATATTATATTTCAGATGCGACTAGGCTCAGATTCTACAGTAACAGTGTAAAGATCAACTACCAATCCCAAGAACATAAAAGTCTGATAGGGTTAATTATAACACATGCATTGATTCATATTTGTCTCTCTTCAGGCCATCTTATTTTAGTACTCAAATTTAGGTTATGTTCTGCTTTTATTTTAGTCTCTGTTTATAAAAGCTTAATGTAGATTCGGTGTTTTGACCTTTCAAGTATTTATAAGTCACCTTTTAGAAAACTGCCCCAAATCTATGTAGAGTAATTTTTTTGTACAGAGGACAGCACATCAAGCTACCACAATCTGTCAAATTTCTTTGATTGATTTTCAACTTTAATACAAAAAGATAAGGTTCATATTCAATTGGAAAAATTTGACAATTTTGGATAGCTTGACTCGCTGGCGTCTGTACCCACTTAGCTTTTATTATTTGGACAATTCTTAAATATTAAGGAAATTATTCTGAGAAAATTCTACCTACACATTCATAAGAACATGTGGGTAGAATTTTCACAGAATAATTTTAATGATATGGTGGCCATTACAGATATGGAATTTCTCACTAAATTTTAGGATTCATTTTTAAACGATAAGTAGTTAAACTTTGTTTTTTTAAGTCGTATATCGAACCGTTGGTGAAAGAAAAAATACCTAAACTGGATGCGACACAGGTTTATTTCCATAAAGTATTATATTATGAGCAATTATTGCTTCTCTTATGTTAGCTATTATTATTAAGCCGGTACAAAATACTGATTGCAGCGTTAGCAATATTTGTGTAGGTATTTCAAAATACAAAGAAGCTATAAAAAGCTCGATTAATTTAGTTTTATATTTAGAATAAAAGCATTACGATATAAATAGCAGAGATGTATTTTAATAATAACAACGATCGCACTTAATTTATAATGAATAGTTAAGTTGTCAGTATTAGTCATGACGTACTTATACTTGTACCTAAATAACAAGCGTCATAGTTATTATAAATACATTATTTATCCATTATCGAAAGACAATAGGTAAGTTTTAAATACAGATTGCAAGGTTTTGTTCAACAATTCTTAAAATAATTGATCATTTATAAAAAAACCCACCACGTTAAGTTGATTTTGAAGAGTTTCATTCTGTACGAGATGTTTCATTTAATCTTAAATTTTTTTTTTTATGATTTGGAAGGTTTAATATCTTGTAACATCCACATCCATAGGTAGAAAACAATAACAAGCAGAAGCCTGGGCCGGGGGATACGCGAATAAGTCAGACGCCAGCACGTCAAGCTATCCAAAACTGTTAAACTTTCCCAATCGAATATGAACCTTATAGTTTTGCATTAAAGTTGAAAATCAATCAAAGAAATTTGACACATTGGGGTAGCTTGATGTGCTGGCCTCTGTACAAAAAATAGAATCATTTAAATTAAGTTCCAAAAATAAAACAGGCGATTTAAGAATATTTTATCGGTTAACACGAAGAATACCGATTTAAGTAATACGTCAACGACTTTATCAATACAATGTCGTCAAAATGCATGGCCGCCCACGCGTCTCGGCATCCTGAATGAAATGACGCCACCGTCCGTGCATACTGTCATGTCTGAGGGTATTGACGAACAGTGCGCTGAATACGATCGGGAACGCCGGGAGCTGCTGGTATCGAGTGAAAAAGGCAATTTTTCGGAATGCAATTTACGCTTTGTAGTATATAATATATTAAAATCTTAGATAATTACTTTCAGAGAAGTAAATTTTAGTAAAATAGCTTTTCGTTGACATAAAATGTTATTGCTTTCTGTCTATCTTTTTTTTTCAAATACAAACACCAGCAGGTGAACTTATGCAAAACTGTCAAATGTTCCTATTTGAATATAAACTTTATTAACTTGTATTAAAGTTGAAAATCTATCAAAGAAATTTGACAGATTTTGGTAGCTATATACCAAATTTGACAAAGAAATTTGACTACTTTTAATAATTTCAATATAACGCTATAACATCCGTAAAAAGTTGTTTTATTTCAATGTATATTGCATATCCTTAATAACTATATTTACCTTGATTTCTGTGATTTCTTCTTTTTACACTTTAGCTAAGAGTATATAACCATAGTAGATGCCGTGACAAGAATATTAGTCTGCCAGTAAGAGATGAAGCTGACTACTCAGGTTCCCTTGTACCCTTTATTAATCATTTGTGCTATCAATGGTGATACTTTCTAATTATATAACAAAAGCTTATTACATAAAACAGATAGCTCTCTACCTCAGCAATATCCTGGCACTAGACCAATAAACCCCATGTCCATTCACTTAACTACATCTGCAGGGTTTTCAGACGTACAGTGACGCACAAAGATTAGGACGGTCTCCCAGACGGAGACACTCCGGCGCCGGTCTGGCTAGACCGAGGTCAGACGCGCCTGCTCCAGCCAAAAAATAAATAGCCTCAACATTCATTTATCTTTCTTTCAATAAAAATATTGCGTAATTTGAATTCGTTGCCAAATGTACCTACGTGATGGCCAAGAAGTCAATTTTTTATGTGGTTTCCATGTAGGTATTGTATAACTTTCACGGCCTTTAAAAATCTGAAAGATGCATTTTCTTTATATATCATCTTAACCATAGATAGACCTTTCATCAGGATAGGCTATGATCGACTTTACTGATTAACGGCTAAAATGCGTATTGATTTGGTGTCCACAGACAGTAACATATAATAATTTATTTAAGAAATTTATTCTATCTTTCTATAGGTATCCATAATCTGCCATGGACAGGAGCAAGAGTGCGTGGGAAGCCACCGCCTCTTACAACGAGCAAGTTATGCTTGCAAACGAGGCGGCGGGAGGGAGAAGCATCCACCTCTCTCCCGATCCGCAGTAGACGTACCCGGCGTAACAGGGCGCAGACAGACTTCCGGCCTCCATGAGCTGTGGACGGCGACTGAATTGGGGATTCCACCGTCCGAATGGCTCGTGTCACGCGTGTTTCCCATGCGAGACAAGGCGAGACAGGGTCTCGTGAAGGGGTCCTGTGACGGCTGGACCACAGCCTGTCATAGTCTTGGCGTGTTACACAGGTCCAAAGGCCTGCGGTTTTTGGTCGGCACAAGTCTGACATACACTGCCGTTTCCCTGAGTGGTAGATGATGAAGTTAGCCATAAGCTACGATTGTACGGCTCTTGCAATCGTAACTTAATTTACGGACAATCCATGTGTTAAAGTCGCTCAAAAGGGCTCTGGAATTAAAACCACGTCTAGATAAAAGCGTGGGATGCTTCCGGCCAGGTGAAGTGGCGACCTGCAGCTGGCGAGTGGCTGGAGGGTGGTTGTTAAAGAAGGGACTAAATGGCTTGTCTTTTGAACTCTGGGGAGGTACCTAGACCTCATATAGCAATTCCTCTGGAATTGATTCATATCTGGAATCCATACTGGATTCCAAGTATGAGCAGCAGTATAATAACAGCTTTTTGGCAATATACTAATATTAATCATAATTACAATTCATAAAAAGCGGCTATTTTATCATGATAAATGCGCATTTTTCCAGGATTGCAATTTGAGCGTCTTTGCTAGTTACAGTTACAAAATTTGATAAGCATCTGTAACGTTCAGAAACTTCAAAAACTTCTTGAAAAAAAGGAATTTGGTTTATAATATTCTTATTTTCAGAATCTTTATTGTGATACGTAAATAGGAAAATATAGTTTAATCCAACAATCCAATAAATCCAGAGTTCTAGAAAATATCTTTTAATTTCAAGAATATTTTCATCGTAAATTAATAATTGCTAATCACTAGCTACAATATGACGACACGTTGAGATCTTAGTTATTCCTTGAATAAAAAACATTTCTGAGTAAAATTTACAGTCAGACTTACTTAATATTACAAGTCATATCATGACAAGTATCTATTGTTGCATTAGCGAGGTTAGTCATGACACAATGACGTCACTACTTAAATCTTCCACAATTTCTAGACTCGAACAATCCGAAGTTAGTACATTTGCGTCTATAAATAAACTTGTTTATTTTGCGGACCTATGGAAAAATCTAACGAGACGTTTATGCGAATACTTATAATGTGCTTTTTTATGTGACATTTTCGTCTGGCCAAAGTTATTTACCAACAAAACAAAACTAAAATATACCAATATCGTAAATATCCGTCGCACTACCTCGCTACAGCGGCCGGCTACGCACGATCCGCCTACGGTTTTGAATTTCGTAGCATTCATACATGCGAGAATGAGACGGCAAGCAATCCACATATACTATAAAGGCTAGGAATGAAAGAGACAAAGATAGTTATCGATCGGCTTGCGTCACAGAGAAAGCGTGGGCGCGATGACGTCACGCCGCACCCGCCAATCACCACTTAAGGAAAAGGCGCCACGAATTAGCGAAGTGTTGGAAAATATTCATGAAGATTTTTTCCTTTTTTTATCATTTTTCAAAGACATCAATGAAGTAAGCATCCATTAGGATAAGTCATGTCAACATACCTATGTTTTCTGTAGTGCTTCTAGTAGAACTGGACTTATCACGAAATATGTAATGAAATAGGTAATGTAGAAACTTTTTTTTAATTAAAATGTAGGTATGTGCAAAAACATCAGAGGGCTATTATTTTGTAGGTAGGTTAATAATATTGTATAAGATGTCTAATCATAACTATCATAATTTATGTCTTTACGAATAATATTACGGAATTGTCGAACTTTAAGGAGGTTAGGAATACAAAGAAATCAAAAAGACCATTATTTGTTTAGATAATATGAAATGTGACAACATTAGCATGGTAAAAAATACTGGCTACTTTAAATATATTGTGACCAGCTGCTGATTCGGTATCGTGCGACGGGTCATTGAGCTCTCCATGGTTGAGCAACACAATGACTTCAAAACGCCATTTCAGTTATTCGGCTACATACAAGGATTACGTTTCGCTGAGTTTTTCGACGTCTGCTTTTGAGATCGTGAGTTAAAAGATCCTGGCGCCACTATAGTAGCTAGCTAGTAAATACTCACTAAAAATCTAAAACGGTGAATTTTAGTGTTTAATAAAAATAAATGTCGATGATTTTATAATTCATTTCGATTTTTTTAAATAAGTCTCGGGAAGTGATAACTTCCGAAATTTGGATACTACGAATTTTGCTACAAAGCTCTACGTAGAACTCTGTTCGTAGCACTTTCGTAGCGATTATAAAAATAATGTTGCGCTACGAGAAACACCGAACCGACACATGCGACATCTGATGGAATTTTGGAACAACTTTGCTATTTTTAGTTGTCATTTTCTCAATAGGTGGCGCGACCACCTACAAAGTGCGACATCTAGTAGTATTTTACAGTAATTATTGCAACTGCTGAAACTACATAGTACATTTTGATACCACTAGATGTCACTGTGTCCAAAAAAGATAGAATATTATTTTAGAATCGGAAATAAATTGTACCTAATTGTAAAATATTTTTTAGATATTAAATTAAAAATATACCTAACCTACCTTATTAATATATTATAGGATATCCAAGATAAATTAGGTATTTCTTAAACAAAGTGCCTACAAAGACAACGTATACGTATAAATTTTAAAGAAAGGCCATCGGCACGGTATCAACGTAGCCATATGTGAAACAATACCTATGTAGATACATTATAAAGTGAGGTGGTAGAATTGATACTCTGTGTTAGAACTTTCCTGTTCGTCTAATGGCCGGTTTCAATAACGAATCTGTCAGTAGATTTCCTTACTATGGATAGGATTTTGACATAACGTCCATACAAGTAATGTCAAAATCCTATCTCTAGTAAGCTAATCTACCGACGGATTTGATATTGAGAACGGCCGTAAGTTGGCAGCACGGTATTGCCAAATTTTCGGTTGCTAAGCAATATATACGAACAATAGTGTGTTCCGGTTTGTTCAGTAAAATTCACCAAATTTTAATGAGACTTACAAATGAAGTTTCAAGATGACAACGCGCTAGTGATACCACTGGTGTTGGTGGCGTCTATATGTTACGGTTGCCGATCCGTAGCCCGATTAACCGTAGCGATGTCGCAGCGACTTAATCGTTGAAACAGTTTTTCTATTCACATCCGTCAATCGGAGCGATTTAGAAGTCGTCCTATTGAAAAATAATTGTACTAATATTAATACTAAACTGTATCACACAGTTCAACGATTCGATCACAGATGTGAATAGGACAACTGTATCAAGTCGCTGCGACATCGCTACGGTTTTAATTACGTGAATCGGGCTACCGTACTATGCTTGTTAGTCACCTTAATACATAAAATAGTAGAGAATAATCTTGGTCAATATATTACTGCTGCGCATATATACTATGTGTGGTTACACATAGTTGCTGAAGAATACAAACGTATCCATTAAATGTTACTTTTATTATCTCAGAAATGAGATTAAGTTGCCAAATGATAACTAGTTTTGACGTTACATCAACATAATTTATGTATTTATGCTCCGTTTTCTGTATTTTTAAATTTATTATTTAAAATAGGATATCAAATAGGATATAGAGCACATTCGTCTCTGTTTATTTAAATTAAATATTAAAAATACAGCAGGCTGTTTGGATGTTATATTTTATAAGGCATTGAACCTATTCGATTTGGACACGTTTATACCCGCTTGGGATATTTCCTAGGATGTTCATTGATAAAAAAAAATGATATAATGCATTGAGGTATAATAACACTAGAGATAATCACAAGCAAATTTAAGCTCCATGAGTTTTGGAATAGCTAAATACCGTACCACAGCTCTAAGTGAGTCAAGCCAGAACAATGTAGCTTTTATCTTGTTTTATATTATTCTAATACCTGAAAATATGTCAGTGTGTAATAACTATAAAAACAATTCAAATAAAATACCTAAGCAATGATCAAGTTTTTGTTGTTTTGCATTTTTTAACATACAAAGCTTAGTGATAAGTGGCTTAGTGGGCGGCTACTTTTGTACTTAATACCTCCATGACATCATGCTAATATTGTACCTACCTATAATTCTAAAACAATGGTTCATCTCCACTTGTTTTTCAATTAGTTTTTATTTGGTTTTTGGTACGTGATTACAAGAAACGGATTCTTATAAAACGTGCGTTCAAATTCCCATTATCCGTATCTTTATCTATTATCTATGTCTACCTGCGTACTTCCGCATGGTTTTTTTGTTCACGTATTTTCTTAATAGATTTTCATACAAAGGTTAGTTCAGAATGCAATAAATATTTTTTTAGTAAGTACCTAGGTATATTAGATACCGAAATGATTTCCTACGGTTAAAGTAAAAACCAACCGTACCGATATGCTCATTTCAATATAAATTATGAAACACGGTTATATAAGTTTATAGAAAAAACTATCCAATGTACTCATGTGATAATTAAGGTTTTATTCATTTTTTAAGGAGCATGCTAATGACTACGGAGTATGAATCTGGCACAAAATGATTCATAGAATAGAAAATGGATGCTAGATAGTTAATTCGATTAACATAATTAGTGCTCATAGCGATTTCTGATAGCTAGGTACAACTATTCATAACTATTACACATTCTATTTAGGTAAGTACGCGAGGAATGTTAAGAAAGTTACATTTTAAAATTTAAAATTATATACTTAATTTATACATATAATAACGCCTATTTTCCTCGAATAATTCGGCAGAGGTGTGAATAATTGAACTACCTTGTTACCTACTTACATTTGTAGAAAAAAAAATTTTTTTTGCTAGCTGAAATCAAAAAGAAATATTGTCACCCTAAATAAAAGGTAACCCTTGATATTTTGGACTTGTTAAAGTCAAATAAGACTGACAATTCAAGAATATCAAAAGAATGTCATGAAAATCCGGTTAACCCAATGTCAATATTTTAATAAAACAGACATTGTTTGAACAATTTATTATCTGAACGCAAAGTGGTCTTGTAAATCTTTTTTGTCAAGAAAATGAATAATACTATTTATTTATTTATTTATTTAATTATTAGGTATGGAACTTTAACAAAGCGTCGAATTCGCACAACACTGGCATAAATATTGCAACAAAGCTATAATTATCGGTAACAATTTCAATTTTTTTCTTGTTAAATTAAAACTCTATTATAATCCAAGAAGGTGCATTAAAATTGTATTAAAAAGTTAAATAATAGAACACCGGTGACAGTAAAAACATAAATTAGAAAAATTTCCTGAATAAGAATGAAACTGAATTTTCCTGAGAATTAATCTACAACAACGTTCTCTGTAATATGTAAGTATGTGTCACATTAAATGGAACCTGGCCAAGTAAATAACCTTAAACTTGCAATATAACCTCCACCATAATTCCTCTTGTGCCCTCGAGAAAAATTAAGAACTTGTGAACACATTGTTTATAAATCGTTTTGGCAACAGCCACATTTAATCAGTAATCCGGTTGTGTATAAAAAATAAACTGATTATTGTGTTTACCTAGAAAGAGGCTGTTTTCTTCAGTGAGACGCCAAATATAAAAACTCAATCAGTCATACTTGTAATATCGTATACAATATTTCATAGTAGTCTTTAGAGGTTAGAAGTACAATAAGAACGGATTATGCTCCAAAAAATACTTATAATATAATAGATGTCCATAATGCGAAAGTTGTGTAGCTTTAACCTTGCCATATCATGGGATTTGTTTTTTTTTAATACAATTTGTACAACAATAGATTGCTAAACTATTTCATTCAGTATCTATGGGAAATGTTATTAGCCCCTGGTTCTTTGTCCTGTCCAATCATGTAATGACTTGGTAACAGTAGGTTACATTGATTGAGGACCGCCCAATCGTTTGTTAACCGCTGTATACAAATGTAATTCTTTGTTGTTTTTTTGGCTAACTTGCGTCTTATCGTCTTGTATCTAATGAGTACACTTTGTTGCACTTCTTTTATTGCTTACAAGTTTGACATTAGGACTTGATAGGAATATTTTCCTTTGCCAGTGACAAACACAAATAAGGATTAAATAGGCAGAATTGTCGACATCGGCATCAATTGCCACAGTGAAAGAGAAAGGATTAAATACTGAGGTGTTGTTCGAATTTTAAATTGCAGTGTGACAGTTCTGCTGAGTCAAAAATAAAACTTGTTGATTTAACGAAGATGACATTATCAACCTATATAATATGGCATAATTTTTATTTTGTCAAAGCTACCCAAAGACATTAAAGCCACATTCTCTTTGATGCTACCAGTGGTAATTTCTTAATTATATTTGGTTAACCTTTAACCAACTTATTTTCATCTATTCAGGCAGACCAATACACAATTGCAAAATTACTTCAATCAAGATACCGGACCCGTAGTAGGAAGTGAACGGAATAACTGAATCTAAGGCGATAGAATTATAATTGGTCTGCCTGTCCCAGTTTCGCATGCCCTACGGAAAGGTGAAGGCGACGCAAAGGTTACCAGATATCAACAAATAACCTTTGTACGGCGTGGTCATATTACAAAAAGGCGTGGCTTTTGTAGGATTCCGTCGTTAAAAATAAGTTATTGGAACCTTTATAGAGCTATGCCGCCTTTGCATCTGTCCCTCCGTGGCATCCGCATCTCTAAATGTACATACGTGACTTCATCATATGATCAAAGGTCATAATTTCCATATTGCCATTTTCCGGGTTTGATCGGATCTGGGCTACTAATGACACTTCATAACATGATACCTACGTACAAATTACAAAAGCGCTTTAATATTTTAAAATTATAGATTTTAAATTATGCATGCATTTATTTAATGGCTTTTTAGCAATAATGTTGAAGTAATTTTTTATTTATTGTAATCATATCCTATTATTATTTATGTTTCTAATCTTTTGTTGTATTATTAATATGATTTGTGTTGCATTGTGACATCAGCAACATTTTTATCATCAGTAACGTTTAGGTTAGATTGCTCTTTGGCAAAGGCCTCCCCAGAGTTTGCAATACTTTCCTGTTTACGGCTGTCCTTCTCCATAGTGGTCCAGCTATTTTCCTAATGTCTTCTCCCCATCTTTTTTTCTGTCGTCCCTTCTTTCTTTTCCCTTCATGAGGGATCAATAAAAGTTAGTAGGTACCTACTTAATTTTTTGTCTGAACTCGGGAATCCAATTCAGGATTCACTAAAAATCTTTAACAACAAACAAAAAATTTGCAGCCATGGCAAATTTTTACCAGTTCCTAGCACAAAATAACAGTAGTGTGGATTAAAATGGGGTAAGTTGTTATTCGGTGTAGAAGAGAAGATTACTTTTCTCTTATAAACTAGAAAAGACTTTTACGAGGTTTGCCGTAAAACTTGGGAATGGTTGGAACGACCATTAAAAAAAAGGAAACTTACATGAGGTCTGCCAACCCGTCAGTCAAGTGGGACAATTAATGGTCTAATTATCAATATAACAACAAGCATATCACTCGCGTTGCTGATCGTTGATCGTTTTTTGAGTAAGTGATGATTACATAAATCCTGTTTTTTTTTTAATCCAGATTAAGTATTGATTTTTGATGCAGCAAAGGAAAGCAAAATTTGAATTTCGAATAAAAATCTTAAATGCAATTTTATTTAAATTATGTTAACAAACCTTAGTGGTATGTCTGTTGTTGTTTTTACGCAGAACTAGGTGGTTCTTTTTCCGATTTAATTTTCAGTAATGGCCATTCCCAATAACAATTAAATCATTCAGTAGATTTGCATATTAGAGGATTTGGACGTAAGGTACATACAAGTAATGTCATTGACAAACCTACAAACTAAATAAAAAAATAAAAAAATCTTTATTTAAAACTTTTTTACAAAAAGGTGTACATTTCGTCAACATTACAATTTAACAGTGTGGTTTATGATTAGGGTCTTAATAATAACTAAAACTGAAGTACATAGTTATTTATAATAGGTGCAAAAAGAAATATTCTAAACTAGTGATTGATTTTAGCGATGATTTTTGTAGTGCAGCTGTACCTATAGCTTGACGTGTAATCGTGTTTACAATTAAGAAGCTGATACGTTAACGCAACTGTCTGTCTTATTGATAAGCACTGATTTATTTTCCTTAGATAAAGCAAAAGTATGTGCTAAATTTCAGTAAATTCGACACCATCCTCGGTAGTATAGTGGTAAGTATCCCCGCCTGTCACGCGGGAGACCGGGGTTCGATTCCCCGCCGGGGAGATCTTTTTGTTCACATTTCCCTTTCAATTTTAATAAGTATGTATTATGTATTTTTCTGATATTTTTCTTCTTTTATAATCAGATCATATTGAAATACCAATTGGCATTTACAATGTTGAAATAGCTAAAAATATTAGCTAAGATATTTTTTTTAATTTAATCATAACAGATTGGTAAGGCGTCTCATCATTTGGATTTAATTAATTTTATTGCATGTCATAAAATAAATCAGATGTCTTAAAGAGCCAGACGTTTTTCAAAGTTGTGCAGTTTTATTCAAATGAGTTACACTTCTACCTACTTCACACTTAATTGTATAACGGTCAATGTTCTTTTAATGGCATTTTATTACTAAAATCAGCAAGATTACAAATACGGTAGCTTGGCAGGTTTCAATATGGCCGATTAGCCACCTATACTGCTGAAGATCACACTGATGTCCACTTTCGTGGAAAACTAGCTTTATTTCAGACAGTTCAAAATTCTTAATATATATTTGATAAAAAGTCATTGACAATATGGCTGCCCGGAGTTTGATTTTAAACAATTTTAGCTCACCCTGAATTACGCACCCAAAAATGAATGTGACGATATGGATATTTTTTTAACTTTGTTTGGGGATTAACAATACCGATTCCCACAGGACACAAATATTTGTGTGGGTAAAACATGAGTATTTGTGTTTGTCTGGGTGTTTCTTATGTATTATAAGTATGTATTCACAAAAAAAAAGTATATAAGTATTATATCCATTGTCTAGTACCCATAGTATAAGCTCTGCTTAGTTTGGGACTAGATGGTGTTGTGTAAAATGTCCAAAAATATTATATTATTATTATATTTATATATATACCAGAAGTGCTAGTTCAATCTCAGAAGCAGCTCGGAGATTGGATTTGTGCCCAATTAATGGTAATATGTTCGACCCCTATTACATGGGACCTAAACATACCGGCGATCTGTGGGTGTATATCTAATGGTACCTATACCTCTGCCTAATATAACTAACTCTGGAGTAGGTACAGGCCTAATGAATGGCATTTATGTAACTATACCGCAAAGAAACCAAATGACCGTTGAACTTGAATTGATTTGAACTTGGTTTTTAATTTGGTTTTTACCATTTCAGCTTAATTTAGCTCATTTTCACGTAATCTAAAATAATGGATAATATCATCAAATAAATTTAACACCGCCGCGCCATCGCCGTCCAGACTAACACGTCACAAGCGTAGTGACATCTATTGGTCAAAATACGTACGAAAAGCAAATTTGGTCTGTTTTTTTTTGTGTTTATTGTGGTTTCTATGATATTTTATAAACTTACTATGTTATTGATTGACATTATGATTATGTATGATAATTTTATTATTATTGGTCGTGTCCGTCGCGCGTCGTGTCGATATCCTAATGGTTGACCGTGGTTACATTACAACGGTCCGGTCGTGAAATGTCAACGCGTTTTATCAAAATAACTGTAAACTGCCCTTTCCATAATAAAATTGAAGCTTATTCCATAGAAAATGGACTCTATAACGAGGATTACGTCATACGTGGAGTTTGATACACGAACTGCTGGTAGCACTGTGATATATGTTGTAATTTTATACATCAATTTTCCACCTTTAGAACTTGGTTTGTAATTTCGACGTCAGGAGCATCTGCCTCCGTGGCGCAATTGGCTAGCGCGTTCGGCTGTTAACCGAAAGGTTGGTGGTTCGAGCCCACCCGGGGGCGATTCTTTTTGCCTTTTTCTATTATTTTTCCAGATTGTTTTGCAATCTGTTATCGTTTTATTGTAGTTATTATGTAATCAAATGCTAACTATGTTTATTAGGTATTTATTTAAAACCGATTTGTTGTATGAGACAACTTGTTTTTTGTTTTATCAATGGGTGTAGAGTAAAATAAGTTTATAATAATATCATTTAGAATGTTTTTCTACTGTTATTCCGCAAACACAAGTTTTCATTAAAAAAGAAACGTGATCCTCCAGAGGGTCGTGATAATTGTTTTTCTATTGTCTGCTAATTATTCCTTGAAGTCAGTCAAGACTTAAAATAAGTAATAATACGAAAATAAGTAAAAAAATATTTTGTGATTAATAAAATTCTATCATTTATTCGTTCTAAAGAACTAATCTAAAATTTCGCAACTACTTACAAGCCTTCGATAGCTCAGTTGGTAGAGCGGTGGACTGTAGATGTACACGATATTGATATCCATAGGTCGCTGGTTCAAATCCGGCTCGAAGGAATTCTTTTTGTGTTTTATAATTTTTTCTATATTTTTAAACGACATTTTATATTTATATTTATAGTATTTTAGTGAACAGTAACTACATATTTTTATTATTCTGAGCAATTTAGATATTTTTTTATTAATGTATAATATCTATCTGTTAATTAAACGAGTAATTACCACTCGCTTAAACGGTGAAGGAAAACATCGTGAGGAAACCTGCATACCTTAGAGATTTTCTCGAAGGTGAAGTCTGCCAACCCGCATTAGGCCAGCGTGATGGACTATAGCCTAATCCCTCTCATCCGGAGAGGAGACCCGTGCCCAGCAGTGGGACAGTATAAGGGTTGATGATGATGATTGCGTAAAATAAAATTAGTTTGGAAGGATTACGTAATACATAGAACATTTTAAGACTTCCTTTAAATCATTTTCAAATCACTGTTTCCTTCACTGCATTTATTTATTTTGAGTTAATATGTGACCAAATGCATATTTAGCATCAAGGTCGATGCCTTTAAGGCTAGGCTGCAACAGCTTCTATATCGGTAGCTTACCGATATAGATTATATTTTTTACTACCTACTAGTTACCCTCGACACCGACAGATATCCGCTTAAAATTCGCGTGATTTTAAAATGATTGACCTCCATTTTGTTTATTGAATGAATATGTACCTACGATATTGTTTCAGCTGTTTTTAGTTAGATATGCAGATTGGTGTATTATTTTTAATAATTAGTGATAATTACTGCCTCGTTACCTTAGTGGACGTAAGCGCGATTGCTACGCTAGAGGTCCTGGATTCGAAACCCAGGTCGAGTAAAGTGTTATTGGGTTTTTCTATGAAATTCGTAGTAGCAGCTCTGAGCCTGGATTTGTGTTATTGGCAATAGGTTAGCCCCCTAATACATTATTTATTGCCTACAGTGGCAGAAGAACAAGCGGCCTACCTGATGGTAAGTGGTCACCGCCACCCGTCGGGGACAGAGCTGTGCCGCCGCCTACTGTGTGTGGTAGAGAGCTCTTTTCAGGCCTCGTTTCATGGGACCTAAACATACCTGCGAACTGTGGGTGTACATTAGTACACTGCTACTACCAAACCTATCGGGGGCATACAGGCATGATAGTATGTCATGTTAGTATGTTGATCGTATCGTATCGTCACACAGGGCGATGATACTATAGTATTTTATATTAAGATGAAATATCGCTCACTATACGGTTTCTATGAACTATCACAAACGGCTAAGGTATTTTAAATTTATCTTAAGCTATCGAGCGATATGAAAATTTTATGTTAAGATACCTAGCGATGCAATGATAGGTATCATCAATGTAAGTAGGTAGGTTTACTCTTTTATTGTAACCAGTAGTTTTTTACCTAGTTTAACCTGTGAAACTGGAAGGTTGCTGGTACTTATAACACAGGATAACCTATTTTAAGTACCAGCAGAACATTATAATTATGATTTCCTGTACAGAGGCCAGCACATCAAGCTACCACAATCTGTCAAATTTCTTTGATTGAATTTCAACTTTAACACAAAAAGATAAGGTTCATATTCAATTGGGAAAATTTGACAGTTTTGGATAGGTTGACCTGCTGGCGTCTGTACTTACCTATATTAAGTATTCTACTACTATGTACCTACTTGTATTTTGTGCCAATAAATACTTTATTATTTATTTATTTATTATTTATCTTAAGTTGCGAAATTTATCTTAACATGCATCTTGCCTAAAAATTAGAAAATGATTCGAGCGGATATATTATAGTAACTTAACAGTGTGTAAGAAGATCAGATACTATAATATTTTATATCTAGGTATCTTAACATAAAATATTAAAGTACCTTCGCCGTGTGTGACGCCCTTTATAGGCTTAGTGTTAATGTTACCACTGTTAATACACCACTGTGTCGTACTTTATGTACAGCACATCAAGCTACCACAATCTGTCAAATTTCTTTGATAGATTTTCAACTTTAAAACAACAAAATAAGGTTCATATTTTGGATAATTGGGAAAATTTGAAAGTTTTGGATAGGTTGACCTGCTGGCGTCTGTACCTATGTTTTAATTTGTTTATAAATGATTTGTATATTTTTTAATGATTTCTGTAAATAGATCTTTTAAAGACACTTATGAGTCAATGTTTTGAATTTTTAATGTTACATCCCCAGATCGCCAGTATGTTTAGGTCCCATTTATGCAATAGGGGGCGATTTAATTGCCATTAACCGGGCAAAAAACTCTTAGAAAACCCGACCGGCGAATCGAAACTAGGACCCCTAGAGTTGCGTTAACGACCACCGTTACATAATTATGATAGTAATCTTACTAAATTATAAAGATTATTTTTTAATTATATATTACCTGTCAGTGTGTTGAACAAACAATTACGTATAACTGAATGATTAACGACGCAGTGTCAGTTGCAGGACATTCATATCAAGATTTCGTAACGATCTGTATTAGAACCGAACACCGAACGGATTCGTTTTAGTAGTCCGCCTTGAATTCAATCTCATTCCTTTCTAAATATACTTTGCATACGACACGTGAGAAAAATATGCGCTATAATAACATTTCAGTTATTTATTGGTCAAGTATACATTCTCTGATTTAGTGCACGGATGTCCTTTAATGGTGAGAGGGGCTCGTGGCTAAGAAATAACTAAGCTGATCAAATGATCTGCAAGGTTAAGCTGTGCTAGCCGCGGTCATTCTGTGGATGGGTGACCATTCTTAACACATTGAGACCCCTCCGTACTCGGAGAACACGTAAAGCCGTCGGTCCCGGTTGTCATACGAACGCCTATGGCAATCGTTAGTGGTAGTCAGAAGCCCAAAAATCCTGACAACCAGCGTATCGGTATTACCCAAAAAAAAAAATTGGGTTGCGAATGTCTGATGGCAGTTACTTCGTGTAAAATATTGATATTCAGCCGCATCTGGTTAGACTGGAAGCCGACCTCAACATAGTTGGAAAAAGGTTCGGAGAAAGAAGATGTCCTTTAATGGTGTAGTTTTTATATCATTATAAATATTTATTAAATGAATTATTTTTGTACGACGTTGTCAGCAAAACTTATTCTGAGTCATAGAGTATAGTCGAGGTGATCATTCACTGTAAGGATTGATGTTGTGTGTACTAATTACACCATGAAAAATCAGGTAAATAATGCAAATATTAAATGTCTAATTTTTTGAGGCGAGGAAGTAAGTGGGTACTGGGTACAAAGTGGGTAGTGGGTAAAAAGCTGTTTATTAAATCAATTGCAAGCTTACTTAATAAAATATACCTGGTTAATTATGTGAAACAGGCCTTTGCCCTGCAGTGGGACATTACAGGCTTTTTATAATACTAATAAGCTTACTTAGCCGTGTCTAATGTGTTAATAATATCAAGTAAATTTATGCTAACACGGTGTTTAGAATTTGATGTTTATTGGTTTGATTTGACCGCCATAAAATGCCAAGACAATATACCTACCCTACCTTCCTTAGATATTTCATGCATATTCAACAATATACTCGTAATTATGTATAATATTCCACTTCATGGATTTGCCGTTATCAAATGATCCGCCTTTTTTAATGTCATCTGGTTCTTGAGTTATTTGGATGTTTTCGCTATGATGGTAATTAATAAATCAAACGTTATTTTTATGTTGTGTGGAACAAAAGAACGGTGGGCCCCATGAAGTTGATCTATATCGAATTTGAAGCGATGCAATAGTACGGTATAGACAGCAACGAGAGTGTATGAACACGAAAAAATCGTTATTTGAAATCTTTGTTATCTAGAAGCTACTGATACGAGAAGGTAGGTACTTGGCTTGTATATACTGTATATACTTTACCTCAATAAGACTCTAATGAAAAGTTTTGGTAGTGTTGTTGCTGATTCTACCTATAGCGGGCTATGTTATTCTCAACGCCACGAAATAAATGATTATGATTTTGAATATAGAAGCATTTGCATTACATCATCCTGATTATGAATAAGGGGCCACAGGTACCCAACCTGACAATTAATAGGCTGGCTATTGTCGAGTAAAAATGTCGTAACAGGCAAGTTATTAGACTAAATTGCATTGAAAAGGTACATTTCCACTAGAGCTAAGTTAGCATATTTTTTTGATATGGTAACCTCGTTTATATTTAAATTGCCTCGTTCGTAATTTCGTTTTGACACGAATAAATCAAAGGAGCATAATTATCATTTTGATTTATTGAATAGGTGTTATAACTCAATTAATTATGAAATAGCATCTCTATTCGCTAATTGTAGATTATCTATAATATATTTATATATACATATATATAGCAGCTAGTATCATTATTTCATTAAATTCAAATCTAACAAGTAAAAATAAGTTAACAAGAATGTGATCATATTGTAAGAGATCATGTATGTACCAATAAAATTAAATATTTTAAAAGTATATATTTATGTAGTGTTGGTGTTGGGGGAAAATAATAACAATAAATATATGGTTGTTAGTTGTTAGTTTGGGACTAGATGGTGCTGTGTTAAATTGTCCAAGAATATTTATTTATTTAGGACATCCTTAAACATCAATAATATAGACATTTTACGTAATTTATAGTAGGTAGGTTTAAGTACAGATGCCAGCAGGTCAAGCTATCCAAATTTTCCCAATTGTTTATGAACCTTGTTGCTTTGTATTATAGTTGAAAATCAATCAAAGAAATTTGACAAATTGTGGTAGCTTGATGTGCTGGCTTCCGTATTTCTGCTTCTTCTTTTTATCGTGTTAATGGTTAAACAATCTGCGAGTAAGGCCACCTTAATATCTTAATAGAGTTAGGCGTGGCCGCCATAGATCCGTACTATAGTACTAAACTATAGTAGGTAACTATAGCACATATATAAATATCGCCAGACTTTCAAACAGACACAGTACTACAACAGCAGGCAATTGAGAATACCTTTTACTTAAAGTAATGCTTTTCTAAAGCGACAATACCATCATAGTACGGGGGAAACACCAACCAGGTCCCCCAACTGGCTTCCTGAGTATACACGGACACTAGTAAGTACTATAGTAAGTAGTGAAACATTAATTCATAACACTGTTTCAAAAGATGAAGTATTTGTCCATATGCAATATGATTTACAATCAATATAACTCTGCCAAATGCCTCGCCAGTCTACTGGTCCTAAACACGACTGCTAAAAAAAGGTCTTGGATTCGATTCCCAGGTCAAAGTTCCAGTCATGGTCGTGGCGAATTTCGCGGATCCCATGGCCATGACAATAGGGCAGGTGAAGGCAAGTGCGGTTTTTAGTCGGTACGAGTCCGACATACATACCCTGCCGCCTCCCCGGGTGGCGGAGGAGCCGTGAGGATTTTCCGTACTATTAAAAAAAGTTCAAGCAAAGTGTTATTGGGTTTTTCTACGAAATTCTTAGTAGCATCTCGAAGTTTGGATTTGTGCTTAGTTAACCTTTTGCCGCCACGCCACGGACGTGTATAGACGTCAAATGAAAACTTGCTCACGTCAAAAATACCACTTTTCTTTTAATTCAAAATAAATGCCTATACAACAATTTGTTGTGTTTTTTTTACCTATTATTAGATACTAGAATTTGTCGCTTGGCGTAGAGAACACGGATTTTCGTTATTGAAGTAGCGGTCAAAAGGTTAATGGCAATAGGCTCGTCCCCTATTACATTGGACCTAAACATAGCGGCGATCATAGTACGTGAACGGTGTATATTGGTACACCCAGAGTGCCTAACCCTTCAGGGACTACAGGCGTGATGGTATGTTATATGGTACGTACACAGGCTACGTATATTATAGTTATTGCCTTAATAAAAAATGTTTTAATAAGTATATTTCCTATTGATTGACAATCACTGGTATGTGAGAGAACGGTTTTTGTAACTACACGTGCCGTACAGATAACATAGCTATTGTTTTATAATAATATTTAAGCATTCGTAGGGTTAAACAATGTGAACTTTATAAAATACGCGAAAAGTACAATATCACGAGAATAAATTATGAAGAAACTGAAATGCGTTCAGCATTGCAGGAGACTGATTCAAATATCAATGTCGTTTGTCAAACGCTAAACACAACTGCTTGACTGACGAAGTACAGAGGCCAGTACATTAAGCTACACCAATCTGTCAAATGTATTTGATAGGTTTTCAACTTCACTAGAAAATAATAAGGTATATATTCGATTGGGAAAGTTTGACAGTTTTGGATAGCTTGACTAGCTGCAGGCGTCTGTAACTCCGCCTTGCAGAAGATCGAAGTGAAATAACACTGCTTTGAGCTGTGTTGTTTCCTTACGGTAAACAAGGTTGCCACTGCTCCGCGAGGAAACGTTGCAGTGGGGGGACTTTGACCCTTATACTGTCAACTATTCCTTCTGTTTTACAGGCCCGGCAACGCGGAAGTGATACCGCTGGTGTCGCAAGCGTCTATACTTAGACTAGGGCTACGGTAACCGCTTACCATCAGGTGGACCGTATGATTGCCACGTTAGTGGTATAAAAAAACTAAATCGCAGCTTTGTATGGTCAGGGGGTCTACTCCATAAGCACGAAGTCCGTAGTTTCGACCTTCGTTACGGGCGTTTCCTACTCCGTATCACCTACGGAAGGATGATTCGTTCGGGGCCCGAACTATGAATGAATGACAACACAATTTGACAGTTGTCCCTACTCCCGATGTGTTTTTATCCGTTAGAAAAATTTAATTTGACACTTGTTTTATCGGACTGAAGTTTCGGAGAACTTTGGAACGGCTCGTAACTTCGTTGACGGAGATAGGGAGTAGACCCTCAGCAACGAAAGTCGCTAAACACATCTAAATTTTGTAAACACGAAAGCTCCAAAACATGTTAAGTTTTTTTATCATGATTGTTAGGTAAATATTTAATGGTCATATTTACGATTTTTAATATGAAGTTAATGACTGTGCGAAATAAAAATCGTATTGAAGATTGGAACATGTTCAGTGAGTTTCGTTGCTGACTATACCACCACTGCATGTATAATATTTTCGAACTGAAGTCAATGAATGTAAATTGCAAAAAAACATACTAGTTATCACGCCTGTATTCCCCAAAGAATTAAGCAGAAGTGTATTAATTATACACCCATAGTTCACCGGTGTGTTTAGATCCCTTGTAATAAGGGCAAGCCTATTTGCTATTAACCGGGACACACTGATATTTTATAGAAAAAACTCAATAATATTTTGCTCCACCTGGGAATCGAACCCAGGCCGCGCTTCGAACCACTATAAGCTATTGAGACAGTTGTAAATTGATCCGTTACTAATACGTTATAATCGATTAGCCAATCGAAAACTTAGATACATTTTCATCATTTGCGCACAGACTCATTTCGTCTTATAATTACTTAATGATAATTTTGTTTTATTAATCAGATGTAACATTTGCAGTACACACAAACTAAGCATTGCTTGTATCTTGTGGCTCTCATAAATTTAACAGTATAGTGTTACATAGTAGGTAAGAAAGAAGAAAGAAAGAAAAGTATTTATTTTCGCCCAATAAGATGCATGACAATTATTAGTGGGCCAAAGGCCAATATGTACACTCACCGTATTAAAAAGTGATACAATTTAAAAGCAAACTTAACAAATTAATATTGTGACTAGACTAAAGACCTTTATTCCAATTCTCGTCAATCCTTTTAATAATATTTAAGCACTTCGCCATCTCACCATGACGATGTCCTTTGGCTTTCTAGGAACAATTCCGTGCTTCGTTCCAACAGCTCAATTGACTGATGATGTCAAAAAGCTGCTAGCTTAAAGAATTGTCTCTTCTTTAAGCTTTTTGGGTTTTGTAAGTTTCAATCATTAACTAATTTGTTCTTTATGACCCTGAAATCAGAGTTTAATATTCTTATGTACTACGGAAGGGAATGGGTTCGTTATATCCGCGTGTATATTTTTACATAAAGAACTATTTAGATTAAGAAGATTGAAAAATCGTTGATGAAACAAATTTAGACAATCTATATCAAGGACAAGTTCGGTAGAATCGCGTCCGGAATGACTCTCATTTATATTTTATTGGCAATATGAATTAATCCTGTTTGAAGTTTACATTGAGCTAAGTTTACTAGAGACACACTAGAACTTAATTACACTATGGATTGTGATTGCGTAGTAAGCGCCACGTCTTAATCGATAAAGAAAGACATACCATCATCACGCCTGTATTCCCCGAAGGGTTAGGCAGAGGTGGTACTAATGTAGACACATTTCGCCGGTTTGTTTTAAGTCCCACATAAAAGGGGGCGAGCCTATTGCCATTAACTTCATAGGCAATTTCATAGACAAACCCAATATCACTTTGCCGGACCTGGGGATCGAATCCAGGACGATCAATCTAGCGTAGCAGTCGCGCTTATGACCACTAGACTAATTAGGCAGTCTACAGACAAATGAGACAGGTAAAGAAGGACGGACCACAAAAAAAAAATACGTGAAAACCTATTTACAATATACCTACTCAGTGTCATTTTATACTTTTGTTATGTTTTAGGGGCTCGAGTACGATAGCTCTTTATACCTCAATGGACTTTATTATGAACATCTTCGAATAACAATGTTGATAATGTGAATAATTTAAAGGTTTTACGATTGGTACTTACGACCATAAATATTCACGTGAGTTCATTGAATACATTTGGTTAATTGTCAAAACGTTATTTTAAGAATACTTTAATTATGAATCAATTAAAGTATGCCATCAGTCAATCGTAGATTTAAATATTATGTACAAAAATCTTTAATGATGTAGCTAAGCGTGTTTCATATTATTATTTATTTTATTAAGTGACTGACATTTTAAACTTTTAATTGCGGAGGTATAAATATACATAGGAAGTCGTTTTCAAAGGAGGAGGAATAGACAATGAATTATTTATGTTAAGTATGTCACAAATAAAAAGGACATTATGATTATATTTAAAATCCTGTTGTCTACGTTATGACAACGACTTATTTATTAATATACATAAAATTTATAATAATAATTAATAAATCAAGCGTTAATCGGAACCCGCTGTTTTTGCTTAGATTGTTGGTATTGCCCAGAAATTCGCTCGGTAAAATATTAATTTCCAGCCGCACTTGCGTCTCAAACATAATTGGAAAAGGCTAGGAATATGATAGTGTAAAGAAATCAGTCCATTACCGATTCTTGAGCATGTACAAACGCCAGCAGTTCAAGTTATCCAAAACTGTCAAATTTTCCCAATTGAATATGAACCTTATTGTTTTGTAATAAGGTTGAAAATCAATCAAAGAAATTTGACAGATTGTGGTAGCTTGATGTGCTGGCCTCTGTACAAAATTATGACTTAACATTCACCGAAGGGCTTTTTTATACTACTAAGGTGGCAAACAATCATACGGCCCACCTGATGGTAAGCGGTTACCGTAGCCTATAGACGCTTGCAACACCAACACCACTTGCGCGTTGCCGACCCTGTAAAACGAAAGAGGAGTTGGGTTGGCAGTATAAGGCAGACCCGTGCCCACCATATGCTTGTTTGCCACCTTAGTGGTATAAAAAAACGTCTAAAAGTCATGGTGTAATAACAAAATCTGTTTGTTTATGATAGATTACTCCATCAATCTATTTCTGTAAGTGGATGTACTGCGCGGGTGTTCTTTTTATATTTCATAACGAACGCGCGAATCTGTAACTCATGACCTTGTCTGTTGCATAGCGAGTAGTGTCCGTTACACAATATTATATTAATATACTAGTATTACAAATAGAGGGGCTTATGGCTACGTAATAAATAAGCTGATCAACCAATGTCCAAATCCAAGAATTTCATAGAAAATCTCATTAACACTTTTCTCGACTCTGTAATCGAACTTTTTTGCATTAGTACACCTCTGCCTATCCGCATATACAACGTGTTACAAAATACCCCGTAAAAAATATAATTAATTATCAAAGCCAAAAATGTTGTCAGCTGTCATGTCAGGGAATCAGATTATTTAACAGAAAGGCCTACGTACCTATTTTACCTAATAAATCTCTACTTTAATAGTTTTACTATTTTTCATTCATAAATGTTGTTGTTTTCCTTTTTTTGGGGTATGTTATACAGCGTTACTACGGTTCTTAAATATTGTGAATGGACTCGTTATAGGGCTCCATTTAACCTCCTTTCGGCTTTACGGGTAGTTTTGTAACTATAACTATACAGGATGTATATGCTGATGGCGATGCGGATGGGGATATCTCCATAGGCGTGAGGACATGGTATACCACAAAATTAAAGGTTAAAGTTAAAGGTAAAGGCCAACCGTTAATTTTATTTTATGTAATGATGTATGTAATGCCGTGATAGCCTAATGGACCATTGGACTGGCAAGTCAAAGGTCTCGAGTTCGAAGCCAAGGCATACACCTGTGTCTTTTCGAAATCATGTGCGTATTAATAAAATAAACGGTGAAGGAAAATATCCTGAGGAAACCTGCATGCCTGAGAGATTTTCTCGAAGGTGTGTGAAGTCTGCCAACCCGCATTAGGCCAGCTTGGTGCACTATAGCCTAATCCCTTTTATCCTGAGAGGAGACCCGTGCCCAGCAGTGGGACAGTATATGGGTTGACGATGATGATGATGATATTTTTTTTACTATTTTTACCTATAACCATACCTTCACATCTGTATTCTTCGAAGGGTTAGGCCCAAAGTTTACTGGTATGTTCAAAAACTGCTACTGAGAATTTCATAGAAAAACAATAAAACTTTGCTCGACTTGGGAATCGAACCTAGGACCTCTAGGGTAACAGTCGCGCTTAGAACCACTAGATTAACAGTTCGTGGAATAACTTGGCACTTGGCAGATATAAAGTATATAAGATTGAGATCGGATGTAGCCTATTAGGTGATTACAACTTAAATATATTTTGCGTAACTCGTGTGGAAATGTAGGTTCAAATTACTTCTCCTTGGCGACTATGTACACTACCTGTATACTAGTAGGAGAGAATATGCCGTAATATCTAATTCAAAAATAATTGCTATACTCGGTACATAGATATAATTTATTATCATTGTATTTGAAATTGTTATATACTTAGCTTATTAGTTGGGAATTATGTAGACACTATGTCGACGACGATGGTGCCACTTGCGAAAAACATTTTTAAGATTTTACAGAGAAAAAAAATCTCATGTTTTTTTTGTGATGTGAACCGGAATTTAGGAATCATAACACATAACATGAGATTACGTTTCCATGATGAATGTTAGCCGTCTCCAAATGTGTGGAACGGTATTGGAATGAAAAAAATATGTGTGTATTATATAATTTCATAGTGTTATGCAGTTTTGGAACCCATTAAGTAAAGCAATTTGTCTAAATCGGTGAAACAGTCACAATTTTAAAGTTGGCATGCGCTAAAAGTTAAAATGTGCGATGTGACGCAATCACGCGCAGTTGGTGGCGCTTGTACAGTCACCAAAGAATCGTGCGCATATACTCACGACAATCTATTACAAGGGATTGCAGTGTATTACATAAAATTTTCATTAAAAGTTACTTTAATTACTCTAATACTAGTTTTGAGAACGTAGGCTTAACTGGTTTCGTCATAGTTAATGCTTCCTCCATCATGTTAGTGTGAGCTTCACGATAATAATTCGTGCAGTGTAAAAAATATTAGCCAATCAGCAGATTGATAGCGAAGTTGAACTGCCCAGGGTGCTTCGGACGAACATTTATAGAAACTTTGTGACTGGTTGTAGAATGAACACCGTACCTATTCTAGTTCATCATCATTATCATCATCCTATTATATACTGCCCGCTTCTAGGCACGGGTCTCCTCTCAGATTGAGAGGGATTAGGCTATAGTCCACCTCGCCTAGTGCGAGTTGGCAGACCATACACCATCGAGAGAACGAAGGGTTCTTCACGATGTTTTCCTTCGCCGTTCCGATAATGAGGTAATAATAAAATTTTTATAATATATATAATAATAAAGTTATTATATTTTTAATAACGCTTCTTTCAAATTAATACAGCTACGGATGTAGATTTTGCGGATGCGGAGCAGATGGTGACAGAAAGGAGATAATTGTTGTCATCAAAATGCTTTGCAAATTAACTGGTGACCCCAGTTTGTTTTTACTTGCGTTCAGGAGATTGTGCTGTCTGAGCTACAAATTGCCCACAAACCTGTTATTTTATTTCGACAAAATCGTCTTTCAATGAAATAAAACTACTTTTTACGGATTTTATCGCGTATATTGATATTATTAATCCCGATGTTTCGGACCCTTTACAGCGTCCATGGTCACGGTTAGACCATGGACGCTACTAATCCGTAAAAAGTAGTTTTATAACAATTTATAATATTCGCGTAAATGTCAGAAATCAATACGTCTTTCAATGACTTCAGAATTATTGATATTGATTTCTGACAGTTTTGTCTACCAAATCTGTCTGTTCTTGTGCCATTTATTGTCATTGACCGACCATTCTGGTACAACTTTTTCTGGTGGTGAAATGCGCCTTATGGGGCGCGGGACGGTTATTTCGGGCTCTCCGACCAGGTGGCCAGCATACCGTGACTCCTACAAATATCGGTTCCACCTACATTTCGATAAATTTTTGCTATTTTAATTATTTCTGGATGACCTTTACATTAAACTAGTTTTTAAACATTACTTTAACGTTAGTTTTAAAACATTTGAGAATGTCAAGATGTAGCATCAATACTTCCAACGCTGTTGCCAATATCAACAACTATTGTAAATCATTCAATATATTGTTGAACAGTGAGTAAAGTCCAGTGTAAAGGTCACGATAATGGATGGACTTCCAACTTGTACTCTTCAAATGTCAGGTAGACACGTTTCCCTCAGATGTGTAGTCTTATGCAACTTTCCCGTAATGAACATTTTAATTTTCTTTTAAAATTATAAAAGCAATTATATTAATACCCATATAAAGTTTATCCCTATTTATATTAAATGTGAAAGTAACTCTGTCCGTCTGTTACGCTTTAATGCCTAAACTGCTGAACCGATTTTGATAAAATTTGGTACAAAGATAGATCAGGAAATAAGCTACCTTTTGTCAAACCTTTAGGATGCATGTGAAACTAAGAGCAAAAGTTAGTACTTAATAAATCATTATTATGGCCGCCCGTAACTCCTTCATCCATAGCGAAGTAGTATTGAATTGTGTAGTGTATCTGACACTGTTTGTGCTTACCACCAGGCAAGAGTAGGGTCAATCATATTAAACATAAAAAAGAAATACAGAAGCCACTTTGAATGGATTAAAAAGGAGTCTACTTTTTGTATTACAAGTTCAAGAATGTAATGATACATATTCTTTTTGGGTAAAAATATTTATTTACCTCCATAGATTCCATTAAATCTGAATTCAAGACTTAGGTTGCACACCAAAGGGCTGTCCTTTCGTCACAGTGTGAATCGGATTGATAGAGGAAATAACAAAAAAGTAAGGTAGCTGTTAATCATTTTAATATTAAGACGTCGAACACCTCAGTGTACTCGTGCCGTAACCATGGATGCTGTAAAGGACCCGACACGGCGGGAATTAAATAATATCCATAAAATCCGTAAAAAGTAGTTTCTAAATATTTATTTCCTTACAATAAATGTCCTGTTTTTTATTATCTTGACCATGAATTAACAAGACCCAATGACTATACTTACGTATTTAAATAACCGTGTGAATCCTGTTATCATTTCTTCAGTTACAATAAGTAATTAAATATTTGCTTGATAAGTGTGTTTAAAAGCAATTTGCTGAAGAGCATTAAACTCATAAATTATAATGATCAAAATCCCCAATTTTTTGTTGTCAGAAACACCAAACTTGTTCCGGGTTCTTTTAGTCAAAAATAGAACCTTTTTGCTTAGCAAAGTGACTAAGGAGAATAGGAGCCTTCTGTTTGCAATTATTGAAACCTCCAATTACATTTCGTTTTAGAGATTTTTTTAGAGAATTCTTCCCCTATTGATTGACATTTACGCGAGTATTATATACCTACATTGAAATAAAACTGCACATTGCACATTGTTACTTTAAAAGAGACCATGATTCTCTGAGTTTGTTACGGCGTTTCTTCTCAGAGGTCGTCAGCTAAGAAATGCCGGCTCCATCTAGTATTAATTAAATATTGGCTTGTAAAAAGTGCAGTAATAAATGTCATTGATCATGTAACAATAAAAATGTAGGATAGCTGTTAGTAATTATATCATCAAGACGCCTAGCACCTCAGTCTACTCGTGACCATGGACGCTGTAAAGGGTTCGAAACGTCGGGATTAAAAATATCAATATAACGCGATAAAATCCGTAAAAGTAGTTTTATTTCAATGAATCCTTCCCCTGTCTGTCATACAGCTATTTACGGTCTAAATAAACACTGTTAATTTTTGAGCATGTTTACTTGCCTAATAATCGGCTGCTTTTGTGCTTTGTTTTCAAGTGATTTGTATTGTTTCAAAGTACCAAAACTGTACCATCTACATTGACTGTAGGGATTGTAAGCTCAAGAAAGCTTTCTTTGTTCAAGAAGTAATGTATATTGCATGTTTGTTTCAGCCGCCAGGAGATTGCGATACGAATGTCGACCTGCGTTGACCGATGCGCGGGGGAACGAACGCTCGCGACTTCGTTCGCAGTCATCGTCTCGAACGGAGCGGAGCAGCTCGCCCGTTCCCGCACAGTTTTCAAATTTCGAACTGCGATTCGAATACAGAACGCGTGCGGACTTTTGCTCCGAGAAAGTGACTCGTGAAATAAAAATAAATTAAAACCGGTGTTGCTATAATAAAATTCGAAAGCTGAAAGGATATTATTTTTGGTATAAGTTTTGTGTGGCGAATTACGTCGTCTCCCTTACGGTGAGTGTTTTTTTAATAAAGAAAATTATTAATTAAAAGATAAATTAATCGCTAATTATCACGTGATAGCGTGCTATTGTTACGATGTAAGAAAAGTTTCATTTTCTTTTGCTTGCAAAGTTACAATGACATTTAAAATTACAAATCTTGAGGGAATAACTCGACTGACGTGAGAATTACATCCACGTATAATTAAGTACAATCACGTGAAGAACGAAAATGTTCTACATGTTATCGATTTCAATACTTACATAAAAGACATTGTTATCGTTCAAAATACAAATTAAAATAATTTTAAGTAGCGCCATTTTATAATACTGACCACTCAATATTCTTGTTTTTCTTCATACCGTTTAAGAAAATTAAATTAATAAATTTGGGAACATTTTGAACCTATTTTTATGAATACGTTTTTTTATTTAGGTATGCGTTTTAAAACTTGGCTGCAAACCGAAAAAAAAACCGCTTTAAATACTATTCATTTCGCCATTTTATTTAATCTTTATTTTTTATTTCCTTTATTATAACTATAACATTATATCAATATAGACGACACAGAGAAAACATTTTCTTTTCAATGTAGCGTCCACTCACACGCACGTTACTTATTATCTAAGTAAAAGACATCAACGAACGCCGCACATTCTTACTTTGCTGACTTTGAAATTACATTGTTATCGGTCAATTAAACTCACATTTGAAGTGTTATAAGGATATTTTTTTTAATTTGGTAGCAGTGATAGCCTAGTGGTATGACCATTGGACTGCCAAGTCGAAGGTCTCGAGTTCGAACCCAAGGCACACACCTCTGACTTTTCGAATTCATGTGCGTATTAATAATTAATTATCACTCGCTTAAACGGTGAAGGAAAACATCGTGAGGAAACCTGCATACCTTAGAGATTTTTCTCGACGGTTTGTGAAATCTGCCAACCCGCACTAGGCCAGCGTGGTGGACTATAGCCTAATCCCTCTCAATATGAGAGGAGACCCGTGCCCAGCAATGGGACAGTATATGGGTTGATGATGATGATGAAGGATAATTTAAGGATCTTTAGAAGGATTTCAGTGAAACTGAAGTCTAGAAAATTATTCATCGTATGAACATAATAATAATATGATAAAATGTATTATAATGTAATATTCTTAATGTAAGAAACATTAAGAATACATTGTAAAAATGTTTGTCATTTGTGTATTAAATACATTAACATAAAACACATAAATTAACCACTTTCACAAATCTATAATTATGATAAAAAGTGTCTTCATGTGAAGGAAATGAACTTTTACATACCATCACGCCTGTATTCCTCGAAGGGTTAGGCAGAGCTGTACCAAAGTACACCCACCGTTCGCCAGTATGTTTAGGTCCCGTGTGGAGAGCCTATTGCCATTAACCGGGCACAAATCGAAACTCCAAGCTGCTATTGAGAATCTTATAAAATAACCGAATAACAGTGCCCGTCTTGGGAATCGAATCCAGGACCTCTCGCTTAGCAGTTGCGCCTACGCACAATAAATTAATGAGGCACACTTTTAATACCAACATAATGTCGTAAACTCAATCCATCTTTATTGAAAAAGTCGACCTATCCGTCTGAGACCGGTTGAAACGAAAATTTGTTGGAAAAAAATGTCCGTAAAAACCGGTATTTACCCGTACAACGCTGTAAGTGCATTTTTTGCTCAACACGTGTAATTTTATCAACAAAATTGCATCACGGTCCACAATTATCCAGTTCGTTGGAAAAACTATGAGTTTATGAAAAACTATTGTTACAAACTGATGAATTATCGGTTTCTTTGAACAGGTACACACTGCTACATTACAATCTATACTGTCCAGTATAAGCTGGTCTTGGATTGTATAGGTTTTCCGTACAATCGGAGGTCAGATTATGTTCAATAACTGTAGCTTGATGTGTAGCCGTTTGTAATTTTTTTATAGATTGTTAATTACATCCTGTGAATAATAAATGCATGCAGATACGACGTTCTGACAAAATAATGTACGTTATTACCTATTATTTGAATGAATTGCATTGCAATTGCTAGTGATTTTTTGATGTTTTATTAACCTAGTTATTTTATTTAACAATCTTACTGGAAATGATAATTAGGTATTATTTATGAATGTAATGAACATTTTATATCAAGGCTGCTAAAGAAAAGATGAGTTCTATATGTAACAGTTCTATTTAAAAGTGCATTAAGAATAATATTTCAACGTGGCAATGCAGCCAGTCTTCTGGGCACGTTGCCGGACGACAGCGATGCAGAGGTATAATTTGACGCTTAGTGATTTTTTTATATAAGTATATTTTGTAAATATGTAAGTATTATTTTAATAAATTAAGAATCATTGATTTTGAATTGATATTAAGAAAATTAATCTGAAATTACTAACGAACTTTTTGTAGGCAACGGAATATACATATATGTATATAAGTATATAATTCCACGTATATTTGTTTCGAGACTGAGTGTACTTTATGTTAATTGTATGTTTGTGGCTCAGATCTTGTTAGCGGGAGCTGCCTTTTATAAAAAAAAGCACTATATTAAAAAAAAAAACATGTACCTATTCCACAGCACCTAGGTGCGGGTGTTTTAATAAATACAGGTTACCATTTAAATTGGCTATTAATATATTCCGTTATTTAAAACTAGCTGTTGCTGCATTTTCACAAGCAAAGGGCTTTTCGAGACAAAAGCTTGCCCATGTCCTTCCCCAGATCAAATCAATCTCTGTACCAAATTTCATCAAAATCGGTTCAGCGGTTTAGGCGGGAAAGCGTAACAGACAGACAGAATTACTTTCGCATTTATAATATTAGTATGTTTTTTTTTAAAGAAATAGTTACCATTATTTAGGTTCAATGATTACCATAAATTCTTATTTCAATAGCAAATCCCTGACTTTACAGGTTTTCTTGTATTAGTGTCTAATAGAAAATGTCATGCCTAATAATTAAAATTTATGGGCTGTTAATAATATTTAACTAATTATAAAAATTTAAAAACTAATTTAAAAAACAGTATTTTGCATAAATACGTAATTAAAGTGACAATGTTGTATCCAAGCAGGTTTTAAATGTTAAATAACTAATTGTTAATTTATGTAAATACTTCTACTGGAACAGAATCCATAAGTTAGTGATACCCATTAAAAAATGATACACGAGTTGTAATTAATCTACTCAAGCCTAAAATAGTCTAATATATTAAGATTAATCTGAATACTCTGTTCAGGTCTTGTGGGTATAAATCTAAAAAAATATTATTCATTTTAAACGTCAGCCTACGGAATCTCGTCCCAACAACAGCGCGGACTTGACACCTTTTTTATTTCCATCCGCATATGGCAATAAATTTTCATAAACAAACCATCGACATTGTTGATTTACAACCTATTAATGTTAAATAGCCATTCAAGTGCTAATGTGGACCAAGAAATTCCTCACGCAGCTCTACTACGCAACTTTACATGTTCAGGCAAATCACGTAAATTCGTAATGTTTGTAAACCAATGGTGAGTAAGCAAGAAGAGTTTCGAGGGTGGGCCATTGTTATGCGTAAATGTACAGCGAACAATATTTTAGTGTGTGGTGGTCAATATTTTATATCGTAACTTTCTAAAGGAGGCACGGAAGCGGACGTGGAACGGACGGGTAATCGTAATGTATGAATCAAAGTGCGTCGCAAATGTTCGTAATAACCGGTGTTGGTGCCATTTCCATAATGAGAAAGAAGTTACAAGTAAAAACTTTTTAAGTATAATTTACTCACAAACGTACTTTCGGGCCTAGACAAGTTGATTCGATAAACGAATCGAAATCAAATATATGGAAAAGTATGCACAATTTGTCGAAAACTAAGTACTTACCTATATTTCGAGGCCATCTTCGACGTAACCCTTTTAAAAGTAAATAAATAAAATTAGGTACCACCAAAATAAACTACAAGATCACAATGCACTACTATCAGAAAACAATAGTAGCAATCTAAGATTAGTAAAATGACCACCGAAGTAGGTGCGACGAGAGAGACCGCAGGGTGTGATGAGTATTAAGGTTTTCTAGACCAAGGAGGCCACAATCCGAACTTTAGTTGAATTGTTGTAAAAAAACCGGGTTAACAATGAATAGTTTGCAGTTATTGTACGTTAGCTGGGTTCAAACCGAATGTATATCTATAAAGAAGACACCTGCAGTTGATAACATACTTTTGAACGTTATCTTTTTAAGTAAGTATAATTTTATATTTGATCTTTCCACGCCCAAGGTCGTGAGAACTCTCCAAGTTGATAGACCCGGGAAATGGATTATGATAATGTTTATTTTGTAGGTTACTGAGTTCTCAATCTCCAAAACGGTGATCTATGACCCAGCACGTTTATGAATACTACTTTGGATGGAACGTGGTTTGTGGTACGATATTTTTTTTAATAATTGGAATTAACCTGTCAAGTTTATCCGACCATTATCAAAGTAATAGTAGTACTCCCCTGTATTGTTAAACCTCTCTCTTAAAAAAAATCCCATAAATAAAAACTCAGATCAAGCTATACTAAGCTGCACTATTAGCCGAGGTCACTTAGAGCTTAAAGATCTAAGTACATGTGATATCTATCTTATTCTTCGAAATATGATCTCATGGTCAAATATACTTTTTCTTGCTTTGTCAAATGTTCCGTGACCATGCTTATCCGTAGCTTGAGATCTGGATCCCACTATCGCAATTGTCTAAATCGCAGCTCAATAATTGACCCAAACCTGACATTTATGACGTTTATGACAATGAATTGTCACTGAATTAGATTGTGTATATGTTACGCTCAAAGATTGAAAAGCGCGAAAAAACAGCTCACAACGTGTTGTGGACAATTATATTAGAAAGTAGAAGTAGCAGCTTAATAATCATTTGTTAGCTTTGTTTTAATTTAAACTGGCATCGAGTTTTTGTATATAAAAAAAACCTAAGAACATAACCTAGTCTAAGTAGGATTTTTTATTATTTAGTTTTTATAATTCCTTACATTTTGAAGCTCATGTAATATAATTGACCATAACGCGTTGTGAGATGCGCTCAATGATCGTTTTCAAGCTTTGAGCGTAACATATATAAAAAATATACCAGAAATGCCTTCTGAAATTTTGCAATGACATAGAACGACCGCTGAATACCTGATAGGTATCGTAACCTTGACTTTTGATTACATCATTACAAAATAATAAGGATGCAAATTGCAGGGTTTTCACAAATAATTACGAGTATATTATTATTGTATTAAGTTTTTTCTCTAAATTACGCGGTCCCTGTGATAATTTTGAATTAGTATAATATTATAATACTAGTATAAGTAGGTACTCGTAAAACATATTTTATCAGATGTCATGCATATGTATCGATATAAAAATATGTAGATATTTTGATTTAAACAATGTAATCGTATGCGTTCATTGTTTATGCTATTTTCAAACTACTTAATGTTCCATAAATTGAAAATAGGCTCCAGCGAGTTAGAAACTGCAATAAAATTGTAAAAAATTAGCTACACTTTTCTTATTTTACATCTTAAAATGAAACTAGCAGTGTCTACAAAACGTCTACTTCAGAAGTCAACCATTCAAAAATAAACTTAGGTAAGTAAGTATGTCTAATTTTGAAGTTATGATGATGTGGAAAAGAACAACCATGGACGGGTGTCGAACCAGCGACTTCTGTATATTACTGTAAAAACCAAATTTTCTCACATGTTTAATTAACAAAATACACGTACCTATACGGACAAAAAATACGAATAATTAATAACTACGAAATACTGCTATATTACAAAAACCGTTTATCACGAGGCCATGGATATGGTATTCAGTAGGTGAGCGTGGCCTTACAACTTTCAAGATTCATTTGTCATAACATAATAATGGTTTGTTGTATAGAATATCACAAAATAATTCTATTTTTTGCGTTTGTATTTGTATTGAAGCTGAAATTCGTTGCGAGCACCTTTAATTCTCGTCACGAATGCACCTCGTAATAAGGAAGTATTTATGACATAATTGAGTAAAGTTATTGTTTTTTTTTTACAATTATATAATAACGTTATTAAGTATTCAGCCCTGTAATAACGTTGTACAGTTTTTACTTTGTTATTCTTGGATTTATAACATAATGATTTTATTCTTGGCTTCGGTTGTCAAACACAAAATAAAGTTTTAAAAAGAAAATAAGACAATGATGTCAACTAGACGATGGCGATGTTTAAGGAGTACTTTTCACTTGAGTACTTTAGGAAGAAGGATTTTTCTAAACAAACCGGGTTAAAGAAAATCAAGGAACGCTATTTTGAAAACACTGCATCGAAAATAAACGCATCATTTGTGTTAGATTTATTTTATTCCGGGATGATGAATAAACGAGACATTTTATATAATTTTACTCAGTATAGACAACGGTGTATAGGCTGATAGCCTATTATGAAATTATCCGGTCAAAAGTAAGTAAATGCGTCTATTTTATTAGCAAACAAACTTATTCTAGATCAAAAAAGGTTCGGAAAGAGAGTAATTAAAAAAAAATCAAACTGTAGGTAGCAGTGATAGCCTAGTGATATGACCATTAAATTCCCAGGTCAAAGATCTCGAGTTCAAATCTAAGGCACGCACCTCTGACTTTTCGAATTCATGTGCATAGTTATTAATAATTAATTTAAAAACATCGTGAGGAATCCTGTATCCCTAAAATTTTTCTCGACGGTGTGTGAAGTCTGCCAACCCGCACTAGGCCAGCGTGGTAGACGATAGACTGAGATAATAATCCCTCCAAATCTGAGAGGAGACCCGTGCCCAGCAGTGGGACAGGATATGGGTTGATGATAAGGTGTCAGTGATTATCCGTAAAGGAAGTGAATCACATTAATTATTAATTTTAACACATGTCTTTTCCTCGGTATTTACACATTGTTTTTATGACTGATTTATAGTTTCCTCGTTGCATGGACTTAGATAATGAATGTTTTTAATACTAGGAGTCATCAACCGGACCATTTCTTCCGATTAAGTGTTACCTAATATTACTACCACATTACGCAGTGGTTATAAGCGCGACTGCTACGCTAGAGGTCCTGGGTTCGATTCCAGGATCGAGCAGTTTTTAGGTTTTCTTATGAAATTCTCAGTAGCAGCTCGCAGTTTGGATTTGTGCCGGTTAATAGCAATAGACTCGCCCTTTACTACATGGGACCTAAACATATCGGCGAACTGTGTCGGTTTGTATTGGTTTACATTAATTGGTATACCTCTGCTTAACACTTTATGGGGAATACAGGTGTTATGGTATGTACAATATTATTACTTTTTTTCTCCTAACCAATACCCAGTCGGTTAAATTCGGGGCTAATGTAACAACTTTTATGACTGGCCTAATCTGGGAATAGTATTTTAAAAAGAAAATGCATATCTGACAGTTCCTCGTTCCAATATTCAAATAAAGAACGAGTTGAGTTGAACAATCTTTATTGACTCAAAAGCTATTCGATTACATTGATATCCATCATAATTATAACACGTAGGGCCAATCAACGGCTATCAGGGATATAATTATGTTAATTGTGATATTTTGTAAAGCTCTCTCTCAGGCCAGCGATCGCCAACCACTCCTCCGTTACCAGGTTGAGCCAGGGTTGCTAATAAAATAATTATTTAGCGATATACTATTTTTTTTTGATAATTTTACACAGAACGATCTATACCAAAACTAAGCAGAGCTTATACTATGGGTACTAAAACAATAGAATACAATACTAATAAGCTTATTTTTTGTAAATGCATACTTAAAATACATAAGAAACACCCAGACAAACACAAACACTTACATTAATCACATCAATATTTGGGTTCTGTGGGAATCGAACCCACGACCTCGTGATCAGCAGTCCAACATGCGAACCACTAGACCAGACGTCGTCTTATTACTAACTAATAATTTTGTGGCGGCCAGGGGCCATCCTTCCCCTGGCAATCTTCAATATTCACCTGGCATAAATTTGTCGTTGCATTATTTTGTCTTTAACCATAGTTTTGTACATATTCAATAGTTCGCGGGTAACGTGCTCAAAATTAGCGACTCGAGCAAAAACTGTGCAATTAATGAAAAATAACACAAAACAATCAACATCAAGTATCCATAGTACAAGCTCTACTTAGTTTGGGACTAGATGGTTGTTGTGTGAAATTGTCCAAGAATTTTTATTTATTTATTTTTGTGTAAGTAGCCCAGAGCTAAAATTATTTAAAATTTAATTTATATTAAGACTCAGTAGCGACGACGTGCTGTGTAAAATTGTCCAAAAATTTTTTTTTTTAATTTATATTCGTCTGTTTTATTTGTAAATGAGGCGGATTAAGTCAATGTCAAACATTTTATTTCAATTAGACTATTACAGCACTTTTGAAAAATCAAAACTAGTTGCACGGTTGCACTATAACGTAATCCCTCTTATTCTGAGAGGGGAACGAACCGTGCCCAACTTTGGAGAATATATAGGTCGATGATGATAAGTTTCTAAACAAACATTAACCGAATAAAACCGCAACATCTTAGTATTCTTAGCTAGTAACCGCCATTCTGTGGTTTTGAGACTCACCGAGTTAACAGTTTCCGCATGCTTCTTAATATTGTAATTGTTTTTATGATTGTGCGTTCTGTTGCTATGCAATGCAATGCAATATTCGTGACAGGTTTTGCTGTTATTTTAGCGAAGGAAAAATTTGATTCGTCTTTTGGACCATCTAAGTCACCCGCCAGTTTGAAATTTGTCTTCTAATTCTGAATTTACGTCATTAGGGCTACTTCAGATGCAGTCAGTCAGTCTACTAATACCTATGTGGAGGTCCACTGTTGAGGTTAGGTTGGCGATCTGTTAACATGTCGGTGGTAGCCCTGAGTGCAGTATTGCCAATGTCCGGCGCGGGCGCACGCATTATTGCGCCGTGTAATGAAAGTCGTCGCGCCGGATTCCGCGCTCACTACTCTTTTGGACACAATATCAACCAGCTGGTACCTCAGCTCCAGCCTTTCTTTTTAATAATCTAATACATTATGTACATAACAGGAATTGTAATAAAATATGAGGAAAAAACCTTAGGTAAAATACTGAAATCGAGGGTCACGATCTTTGCAATTAGGATTGAGGTAGAGAATTTATTTTAAGACATTGAAGTAGGTCCTATACGTACTATACTATATAGAGGTTATTTGTAGGATGATAAATACACAACCAATAGTACAAAATAATATACCGAACACACTGAGGAAAATTTAAAGTAGGTACTTTTAACTAACTAAATGTTTGATTGCAAAGATATTATTATTTCATCAGTTGAATGCGGTTTTGTATCTCAAGTGATTGAAATCAATTAATCAACAACCTCTGAAATTATATTCCGCCATTTTTATGTGTAGGTATTCATTTCGTTTTATTTTTAATATTTACAAAGGTACTTTTTTGTCAATAATTACATTCATACCCTTCGAAATTTAATTTTAAGTTCACGTCGAGGTCCCATGTACTTAACCGGCCGATTACCTTAACCTTGAGGTCACCATTTTCGATATTTCCGCTACAACTTTCACGGGCGCGTGGGTGCACACGGTCAAAGTGCCAAAATGTCCGAAAAATTTTTCAAGTTCATGTTTATTTATTTACATTAATAGGATATGTGCCTATAATTGGGCACGATCAAGATTCAAAAGACGGTTTACCTTTCCCTGTCAAGGAACAGTACTGAACATAATGGAGAACAATTGCTGCCACCCTCGGGAGAGACACTTCTTAGAGTTACACTTCTTTAATAAATTAGTGGAAATATGTGTGCAGGTGATAATTATTATCATACAAACACATTGGTACGTGCTGTATGATAATACACACATTGATATGTGTTGTAAAGTAATAATTATTACCATTCGGGAAATATAGGCTTGAACGATCATACGCATAGGCGGAGGTGTACTAATATACTGTATACACTCATAGTTCACTGGTATGTTTAGGTCATATGTAATAGGGGGCGTGGCTATTGCCGTTAACCGGGTGCAAATCTAAATTCAGGGCTGCTATTGAGAATTTCATAGATAAACCCAATAGGTAACACTCCTCGACGTGGGAATCTAAAGTAGCAGGCTCGCTTATGACTATGAGGCAGTCAGTTATCATACCATCCTTTTATTCCCCGAAGGGTAAGTTACCCTTTACAAGAAGGGTAAGTTACCCGTTCAGCAGCATATACCCTTGCGCTAAACGAGCCGTCAATTAGGTCTTCATTAGAAGAGATCGCTAGAGAAACTACCGCTTGAAATAAATCTTATAAGTTTATAACTGCATCATACTTCGAATCTTTTTCTCAAATATGTTGCGATCGGCTTCCAGTTTAACAAGCTATAACCACACCTAGGTTATACCGATATACTGGTTGTCAGGCTTTATGGGCTTCTAAATACCACTATTGATTGTCATAGGTGTGCTTCACCCAGCCACAGACAGCGTGATAAGCGCAGCTTAACCTTTCAATTGTCAGCATAGTTATAACTTAGTCACGAGCCCCTCAAATCTTGTATAACTACATGACTATGTTACATTTATCCTCTAGTTATCGTCAGTATTAGTAACAGCTGTGACAAGATCATAAACAGAACGAGCCTTGAAATAAAAACCGAACAGTAATCTGAGAATGAAATACCTCGAGGCAGTATCGATGCTATATCTTCAACGATATCGCGTTACTGTTTAAGTGATTGTCAGAAATCGAAGGTCTACGATCGGATTTGTGTATAGGTGTCTATAGGTATTTTCAAACCTATATCTATACACCACTGTACTATTCTTACTGGGCTGTGCATTTCAGATAAACAAAATTTGATGAAGGGAAAAGACATCATGATATTTAACTATCCTCATGCATCATAATATTGAGTAGATTATTAATGTAGGATCCGGATCTGGAATTATTTATAGAAAGTAATTTTTTAATAATTTTGAATCAAACTCAACTCCAAAAATGAAAGTTATTTTGTTTTTAACCTCCACTCCCGTCCAAATCTAACCTTACTTTTTAAACTAGACTACTAAACAACCCCTTCACTGTAAAATGTTAACAGTATACAGTTAGTCAGAATTCTCATTCTATAGATCGTAAAGAGCATGTTACCAGGACGATGGTGAGCATGAATGTAGATGGATATAAGGAAAGGGGAGACCCATTTTGTGAATTCTATTAAAAATATAAAATAAATTAAAAACAAAAGATGGATGGAATGTGTGCGAGATGATATGGCTACGAAGAAAGTGAATGATGAGATGAAGGCTAAAATAACTGTATGAAAGAAAAAGATATACTGCGCCAACCAACATAATTTGATAAGTAATTTGTAGGAGGTTGATGAGAATCGGAATTTTCTTAAACCACGGTATGTTTCATTTTATTTATAGCAACCTACGTGCCAAATTGCAAGTTCACAGTTTGACTTTATAGTTTTTATCATCAACCCGTATCTAGGGCGATTAAGTTTAATCGTTCTAGACCCATACATTGTCCCACTTCTGGGCACGGGTCTCCTCTCAGTTTTTGATTGATTAATTTGATTTCTTAATTAATTATTAACACTTAGTCAATTGAGTAGTATTTCGCTATATATATAAAATATGAATCACTCTTATTCCAGCTAATTAATCGTTGCGACGTAGCCTTGTTGTATGTCATAGTCGCGTTACTTGATACGGTGCATACAAAATTATTGCACTTAGTTTATAATAATCAGGAGAGTTCAAGAACAATCAAGTGTCTTAGACATTGGGTTAGGTCGAATTAATAATTTGAAGGATGAGTTCGCGTTTATTACGCAAGATGAGTTGTCTTGTTGTTTGTTGTTAGTTTTATTTGAGAAATCCGTCATCCTCAGCCTTTTCTCAACTATGGTGGGGTCAGCTTCCAGTCTAACCAGATGCGGCTGAATATCAGCATTTTATACGAAGCGACTGCCTCCGCAACCTAATTTCTGGGGAATACCGATAACCTGATGATATACTGGTGATTTGACAAAAGTATATATGAATTTTAAATAACTATTTGTAGAAACAAAGTTTTTTCGTGGGCCAATTTTAGATGGGCTCAATCGAGAACAGAAACCAATTCCCAGGTCGAGAAAAGTATATTATAACAATACCAAAATTCAACAAATAAAACATACGACGACCTCTGTGGTCTAGCTGTTTGAGTGCCGGACAACTGATCATGGGGTCGTGGATTCGATTCTCATAGGACACAAATATTTGTGTGGATGTAACATGAGTATTTGTGTTTGTCTGGGTGTTTCTTATGCATTATAAGTATGTATTTACAACAAAAAGTATATAACCCATAGTACAAGCTCTGCAGTTTGGGACTAGATGGTGTTGTGTAAAATGTCCCAAAAATATTATTATTATTATATTGTGTTGAATTTTGGAACGCTTTCTAGATTCTGATAGTTTTTCTCAAATATTTGTAGGTTAAACAGCGATCTGTTATGGTCGTGGCGAATTTCACGGATCCTATGACCATAACTATAGAGCAAGTGCGGTGTTTTTTATAGTACAGTCAACAAAAGAGTTTGGTATACAGGTAGCGAACGAAATCTGCATCCTTACACAGATTGTGATTTAAATAATTACCCGTCAAAGGGTTTAATGTGTAGCAGCTTACAATACCTGCGTTTTGACACATATTGCGTGATACATAATTACACAATCTTTAAAAAAACACGATGTTTATTTACGATGCTCTTTTGTCGACTGTACGGAAAATGCTTATGGGTCGTCCGCTAAAAACATCACTTGCCCTATAGTGAGATCATGCCATGCCATGGGATTCATCAAATTCGCGACGAATTTAACAGGAGAGTGCGACATACTCTGCCTGAGAATATTACGTACTATAAAAAAATATTAAACAGTATTCAAGATTTAATGCAATTATGACATTATACATCGTTACAACACTAATAAGATTGTTTATAGTTCATAGAGATAATTCCATAGCATTCATCTAAGTACCTACTCAGATACAACTGATCTCACTGATGCAATGTAATTGTTTTATATGATACTTACCTAATGGATCTAATAGCCGTGTATGTTATTACTTAACCTTGTGTGATGGACTGCCTGCCATGAACCATATCTATCTACCTAACTGCCTCTGAACATTAAAGAGGAGATTGTCCAAATGACCTAGTCCTAATAATTTGTGCGAAATCATGTGAATGGTATCTACCAGTTGTAGCAGTTACGCTAAGGATCAATAAACTAAAGATGCAGTTAAAACGTTGACTATATATATACCAAGAAAAACAAATTAAAGTGAGTATCGTCTTTCCTTTTTCATCCAAAGATTGTCTGAAGGAGAACGCTGGCCGCCCATTGTACAGAGGCCCAGCACATCAAGCTACCACTATCTGTCAAATTTCTTTGACTGATTTTCAACTTTATTAAAAAACTATAAGGTTTATATTCAAATGGGAAAACTTGACAGTTTTGGATAGACTGACCTGCTGGCGTCTGTACCTATACATAATATAAAACAAAGTCGTTACCCGCGGTCGGTCTCTCTGTACTATGACATCTTTTAAACTTCTCAACAGATTGCAGTTTTCATCAATAGATTCATAGATCATAGAGTGATTCAAGATAAAGGTTTAAATTATGTATCATTATCATCAACCTGCTGGGCACGGGTCTCAGATTGAGAGGAATAAGCCTATAGTCCACCACCTAGTGCGGGTTGACAGACTTCACATACCGTCGAAAAAAAAACTATAAGGCATGCAGGTTTCCTCACGATGTTTTCCTTCAACATTTAAGCGAGAGATAATTATTGATACGCACATGAATTCAAAAAGTCAGAGCTGCGTGCCTTGGATTCGAATTCGAGACCTTTGACTTGGGAGTCCAATGGTCATATAACTAGGCTATCACTGCTACCTACAGTTTGTTTGTTTTTTTAATTACTCTCTTTCCGAATCTTTCTTGATCTAGAATAAGTTTGTTTGCTAATAAAATAGAAGCATTTACCTACTTTTGAGATATAGCCAATGGCGTGCACTTTATTGCCATATAATTTCATAATCATTCCGATAGCATGACCTTTTGTATCTAACTGTACTTGTCCTGGCATACAAAGGGCGTGGTTAACTAAGCGTGCAGGCTAATACGTACACAGGGAGCAGGCGACCTTTCGATAACCATAATGTTGTGGCTTGAATTACACGTCATGATTAATAGGAAAGAAAATTGTACAGAGGCCTACACATCAAGCGACCACAATCTGTCAAATTTCTTTGATAGATTTTCAACTTAACACAACTAAATAAGGTTAATTTTCAATTGGGAAAATTTGACAGTTTTGGATAGCTTGACCTGCTGGCGTCTGTACTATGTATTTGAAAAGAGGGGCTCGTGGCTAAGTAATAATTACGCTGGTCAACCGATCTGTAAGGTTAAGCTGCGCTAGCCGCGTCAGTCTTTGGTTGGGTGACGATTCTTAGTACATCGAGACCTCCCCGTGCACCGGAGGGCACGTAAAGCCGTCGGCCGCGGTTGTCGTACAAAAACCATGATATGACAACCGTTAGTAGGTATACATATTTAGTACTGTGGTACTCGGGTTACTAATTCTTGGGGGCGTATTTTAATTACAAGCGCAATAATGGAAAATATTTGACTTCTATTGTGTTCCACAAGAAATTCTTAATTTATGACATTAATTAAATTGTTTTCTAGACATCTTTCAAAACTACTTACTTTTATGTTCGCCACATTTTTAACTGGCCAGAACGTGAACATTAAAAACTTATTGTTCCAAACTCATACAGTACCTACACTTCTGCCTAACCCTTTAAGGAATACAGGCATGATGGTATTGTATGTTATTTTAATTAATTAATAAGACAAATTTGATAAAGTATCTTTTTAAAAGGAAGGTAGTGTTAGCGTGAGGTAGCTTAATTGTTATTTGAATCACACGATAATATATGCATAGGTAAGTATCTCATAATCTGACATAGAATTTGTTATTCAATACACACTCATCCTAGTTACCTACTTACTTTTTTTTTATAAATCATAGCGTCTTCATATAATTATGCTCTCGTTCTTTTTTATAGATCCCTATCTACTGTAATACTGTTATCTAATAATTAACATCCGTAAGTAGAGTGTGACTTTCTTAGAACACGTGTAGAACAAAGAAATAATTAGAGTGGCTAATTAATACAAATCGGTATCTGTTTAAAAACTTTAAAGTAGCTGTATGTAACTAAATAATTCATAATTTATTTATTTCTTAAGAAAAACGCATTGATGTATAACACAGAAACTGTTTATTTCTAGTTACTAGAATCAATAACTGAAACCGCTTATTAGTGTAGTGATTGCAAGCCTGGCTGCTGTGCATGAAGTCCTAGGGTCGATTCCCGGTTCGAACAAAGTATGATTTGGTTTTCATATTAGGAAATTATCATAGATATGCCCGGTTAATGGCAATAGGCTCGCCCCCTTTTACATGGGACCTTAAACATACCGGCAATCTGTGTCATGTGTGTGAACATCAGTTCTACTCTGTTAGGAAATATGTCAGAATAGCCACAACTGAGGTATAAGTTTTAGATTTCTGTTCTTTTAAAAAATATACGGTAGCGTAAATTTATTATTTATAAAATTTATTGAGTTTGTATAGGAAGAAGTAAGCCTGCGATATTGATTTTCTCGATGGCATTAGTCTACCAATCTAGTGGACCAGTGGACTAGTGGACTATAATATAATACCGTAATCCTACTTAATAGGTGACCCTGGCACAGTAAATGGGTTGATGATTATGACAATGGGAAGAGGATTATTTATTAGCATTTATTGTCACACTATAATTATAATATTCAGACGTTGCTGTAACATTTCCTGTAGATTATTAAAATATTGCGATATATTTAGTCCGCCTATACGTACTCCTTTATTAAAACGAGAGGAAAACCTTGAGGCTATATAGAGCGCTCGAATTCACATTATGTTTACAAGTGGCGACGCAGATAGATACCAACTGGTGAATTCTTACACACGATAGTAGACACTACGCCTTTATGATACAGATTGTAGTGGTGTGTGTGTGTGTGGGCAAATTTCCAGTGACCAGTACTCACGATTTTCATGTGTAGGTATAATGATGTAAACTGACACTGGTGAGTTTAAATCCTATATTGTTTACATATATAACATAATGCAACACCACTCATTTATTTCCCGAAGGGCAGAGGTGTACTACTGCACCGCCACAGTATGCTGGTATGTTTTTAGGTTCCATGTAATAGGGGTAGAGCCTATTGCCTTTAACCGGGCACACAAGCAAACTCCGGGCTGCAACTAAGAATTTCATAGAAAATCCCAATAACGCTTCTTGACCTGTGAATCGAAACCAGAATCTCACAGTCAGCCCACACTTGTTATTACTATACTAGAGGCAGTTAAATAAATAGTCTCGTCGATAAAATATCATACGATGTGTGTTTTATTTAATATTAAAAATAAAAATCTAAACTACAACTCATGGAGCAAAAACCAACTTCGTGTAGTCTCAAGAATGTAATAACTCAATGGCTGTGGAGTTCTTTTTGTAAATACGTCTTTAGTTGTGCCCAACTAAGGTTTATTTTTCCTAGTTCTGTCAGCTAGTCTCCGTGGATGGGATCATCAACATAGCATATACGTGAAATCCCGTGGAATGCAATGATAGCATCTAAAACCGCAGTGTTGACAGACACCAACAGAATAGTAATGTACAACGAGTAGAGTGAGCACGTTGGCTGTTTTTCTAGTTTGTATTGGAATTAATTAAAATCATCTCATGAAAGTGCAGAAACTTAAATATTGAACATACATAACCATATGTTTTGTGTTTCAATAAAACAATTTAGTTTTATTGAAACTCCTTCTAAGATATGAATTTATTCGTTGCATAAACATTGAATTACTGAAATTAAATATCCAATCAACCAATTAAATATCGAATGGTCTCTATTTTCTGGACTACTAGGTTTTTTCACTCAGACTCAAGAGTAAGCATTTGAATGTTATGTCTAAAATTTTCTTTGCGTTATTATTCGTATAAAAAGTTGAGTAAGTACCTAAATACAAGATTGAAAAATTGATTGGTTGTTTGTTTTTGTTTCTTCTTATTGTAATGAAAATATTTTTTTACGGAATAATAATGTAGGTATTCTGTACCTTATTATTCTGTTGTTTATATACTATTAAAAATAATATTTACATAATATACATATAATACATTGTTACGTCTAGGCGTCAAGTACTCCTCTGCCTTGATCAGAAGACTGGCAGCATTGTCATGTTGAATGGCAATGTTAATTCTTTTAACCAAGAAGCGTCTCGGCAGGAGGTCTGTAATGTTAAATGTAATATAACTTGGATTATCATACAAAATCAGTGTTAATTTAGTTCATCTGCACAATAATATTTTATTTTATCAAGTATCATTAAATTAATGCGATAAGTAGGTATAATATGTTAACAGTACTTAACTGAGTCGTTTCGTCATATTTCTTATTTAAAACAAAGCAAGGCTGTATTATTATAAATTGTTATTATTGCCTCTGTCTACAATGTTAATGACGCGTTTCATACTGTAAAAGATTGCGAGACACCAACGCGCCTACTTTATTGTTTAAAGCCATCATAATCGTGACGAAACTATACGTCAATTGTACGAAATTTGTCACACATTGATACTTATACTTAATTTGTTTTATTTTTGGGTTCCGTGTGAAAAGATTTCCAGATTAATATTAATATAATCTCTATTACTGCGCCTGCGCCTTCGTTCATGAATGGCTGCCTGTTGGGCTGAAGAGGAAGCGAGGTAGTGTATAATATGTCGAATAACTTTATTTTCTCTTTCATTATCTGCAGAGATCTGTAGTAGGTACAGACGCCAGCAGGTCAAGATATACAAAACAGTCAAATTATCCCAATTGAATATGAACCTTATTACTTTGCATTAAAGTTGAAAATAATCAAAGCAATTTGACAGATTGGGGTAGCTTGATGTGCGGGCCTCTGTACCTTCTCACGTAATTGACATACAATTATAAAGATAGGTAGGTATAATTATTATATTTTTATAGAGGTTTACTAAGCAATTTAACATGACAGATTGGGTTTGTTTAGCATAAATAGTGAAAATAATATAAAAAGTTAGATTAGGTAGTGCGGAGGCCAGCACATCAAGCTACCACCATCTGTCAAATTGCTTTGATTGATTTTTAACTTTAATACAAAATGATAAGGTTTATTGGAAAATTAGATAGTTTTGTATATCTGTACCTGCTGGCGTCTGTACTTTAGTTTAATACTCTGGAGCATGCTATTACTAGCTTACCTTATGTTTTAAGTAGTTTAGAACATAATACGAGACACGGAACCCGCCGTACGAGCACAACTTGTGTTTGACAGATGGTTTTACAGACCCACACACTTAGACGTGGTTTTCGTAAGACATGCTATATGAGGATGGAGTAATAGAAATTAAGAAACGTCCCGTTATTCACATGAGCATTATCTTTTAATAAGGCAGCCATTCATTTATAATAATATACAATCATGCCTTATTATTGTGTAATGAAGTGTTATGCATTGACCAAATGGTCACTTACAAGAAATTGATTTAATGATATTATAATGAAACCAACGCCTCGAGAGGCTCCAATAAACTTTTTAGGGCGTGTCTGCTAGCTCGTGATCCCTCGTACTAATTTGGGAGGAAGCCAGCTGACACCAATCTGTTTGGATAATAGGATTTAATTACATGATAACTAGTTCCCCGTTCTTGAATCCGTCCTGCATTGGTAAAGTTCTGGAAATTTCCCTAAATCCTGAACGGTAGCTTTTATGTAACCGACATACCAAATTTCAAAGTAATGAATAAACAAATTGAACATATTTTATTGTAATATCTGCAATGAAAAAGCTTCAGCTAAATCGATTCAACAGTATTTACGTGAAGTTGATCACATAAAAAACCCAGATACAGACAAAAAAATAAAAACGACCGTTTCGACATCAGCATCGTTTCTTATACGTAGCAATATTTAAATAAATTATATTAAGTTTTTGCTTCATAAAATACGTAATAATATATAGATGAATTGTTAGTTGTATTGTATTATTTATGTTACACAACCTTTTATAAGCATGCTCTGATTTTTTAATGGTAAGCTTAATATCCTCTACTCGACTGTCGATTGATCGACAGGTGTGTTGCAAATAGTCAGTGATTCATTTATAAGGTATCAATGAAAGTGTAGCCAATCAAAGTAATTGTATACAGAGTATACAATGAAATGCTCTAATCTTATCGGATTTCAGTTTAGTTTATCTAACTTTCACGAGCACACACAATGACATTACAGAACAGCGCTGCTAATCGATTGCCTAAGTTAGAGTTATAGTTTGCGGTTCTTTGAGCTACAAAGTTAGGCAGTCAGAAAATTTTATGGATATTCTTTGACACCCGTACCTCATTACGGGAACACTATAAAGAGTTCTTATTGTAACTTTTGAGTATTGATATTAAAAACTGAGAAGTTGTCGTTAAAAGAGTTTTAAATTTATTTTTAAATTGGTTATTTATTTATTTCTTTTACTTTGAATAACACAGTTAAAACCAATTACAACACTCAAAGCGGTCAGAATAACAAATTTAAAATTAAAACAAAACATAAATAAGATTAAACACTAAGGCTAGCTACATTCACAGAACTTCATTACATCACATTTTTTTTCAAGATCATAAAATTGCTTTTACGCCGTCTTTGTAAATGTTTAATATAATTATATTTATTATTGTAAATAGGTAAACACTTTTACAATTCAATGTACCTCTTACATTTTTTTAAACTTTAGCCGGAGTGGCATTTCTTAACTGACGCCCTATGAGATGAAGCTTCGAAAAAAACTCAGAGAATCATAGTCACAAAATCACTATTCTCTTTTATTAATCAAATTGTGTGTGATATACCTATAACGTGTATGATTGTTTAGGCTAAGTGAATCAACTGTGTGATTAAAATCTGTGCTAGAATTTAGTTTGCACAATGTTAACTACCGAATTGGTTTCTCAGAAACAGTTTCTTTTTCTGAGAAAGTTCCGATTTGAGGTAATTATCACACAGTTTGGCAGTATTTGACTGATACCTATCATAATGAATCACGGTTTTTCACTAGTAAAATAGAAGTTACTATACTTACTACAACTTTAATATTCATACTTTTTATATTGATTTTTGACACAACGCGAATAAATAAAAACGACTTTGAAATAAAACTACTTTTTACGAATTTTATCCCGTTATATTAATATTAGTAATCCCCAAATTTCGGACCCTTTATAGCGTTACAGCGTCCAGTAGCGTCCAGGCCTACATCTGCGAGAGCAAACGGCTACGGTGAACTCCTTCTGTCGGATTGTCAATAATTAACAAAAATGTAGGGTAACTGTCAGTAATTTATAAGGGTCCGAAACAAAAAGAAATCAGAAGAAAAAAGTAGTTTTATTTCAATTCATATTTTTTGTTACGATAATATCGCTTTCGTTAATAAAGTACTTTTGCGTATTTGCATACTTAAAGCACAATACTCACTTGGTATTGTTTGCGTTAAAGTAAGGTGTGAAAGTTACGTCATTGTATTAGGTACTAGTGTTGTGAACTTTCCACGTGTTTTTCGTGGGAATTAAAAAGGTTTTTAAATTTATTGGCACGTCATGCTATACCTATCTAGATAAGTTATAGCGTCTTCTTCGCTTCGATGAACGATGAACTTGTTATAACTTGTATATTGTATATAACCAATACATGGTTACCAGATAAACAATTGAAAACTCCAGGGAAAAAGCCTGATTTCCATTGAAAATCCCGAGATTTTAACGAAGTTTTGCAACCGCCCACCGCTCCCACGCATTTTTAAATTAGTCTATACATATAAAGAAGATTCAGTATTACATTTTTTATGATAAAAAGATCTGTAAATCCTAAGATGTTATTATGGTAACCCTAAATGCATCTGAAACAGCTTAACTTAACGTCTTTCTCGCATCCAGACATGACAATGGTATATCTCTTTCTTATTTATCTTGACACAAAACTCATTTATCACACATCATGACTTAAAAGTTCATGTTACGCCTGATGGTAACTTTAAACAAAAAAGACAACGCTTAATTAAAAACTGCAGCGATTAAAAATTTTATGCATCGTCCTGTTTGCATAATTCTTTAATTTGAATACCCTTTCATAGCTTCATTAGGATGAAGAAAAATAATAATTATGCGTAACTAATAAAAAATATGTTGACTAAATTACGTGTGACCAAAAATGTATGATGGGCTGGGCCACACAGTGCGTGTGCAAATCGTGTGCGATATTTTAATTTTATTTTTTAAATGTTAAGGAACAGGAAAGCAAAATGTCAGATTACTGTTAATTATTAACAGTAAACTGACCTTTTTGCTTTGTTAACTATCCACTTTTACCACTGCATTTTAATCGATAAAACCAATAAAATTTTCTGTCTGAAAATACCGACAAAGCCTATTTTTTATGCCACTAAGGTGGTAAATTATAAAAGCATACGGCTCACCTGATGGTAAGCGGTCACCGTAGCCTATGGACGCTTGTAACACCAGGGGTATCACTTGCGGTTTGCCGACCCTGTAAACCGAAAGACGAATAGTTGGGTTGGCAGTATAAAGGTCAAAGTCCCCACACTGCCAACACAACGTTTCCTCGCGGAGCACTGGCAACCTTGCTCACCGTAAGGAACACAACACAGCTCAAAGCAGTGTTATTTCACTTCGGTTTTCTGCAAGGCAGAGGTACCTACTTCCCTAGTCGGGCAGCTCCAATTTGAGATTGGAATTACTGCCACTATGCCCTACCTCACTTATATAGAACAATTACCAGGATATAGTAATTAATGTCAATAACATACCATCACGCCAGTATTCCCCGAAGAGTTATGCAGAGGAGTACTAATATACAGCCACAGTTCGCCGGTATGTTTTGGTCTCATGTAATAGGGGCCAGCCTATTGCCATTAACCTGGCATAAAAGACTTATAGATAGATAGATAATTTCATAGAAAAAATCCAATAAAACTTTGCTCGACGGAATCGAACCCCAGGTCCTCTAGCGTAGCAGTCACGCTTAGGATAACTAGGCTAACGAGTTATTAGTTAAATAAATGTCATAATAAATAAAAAAGTATATAAGTACTAGTATAACATGTCGCTATCAGTGGGAAAAGGGTCAACACATCAATCGTTATAATTCGGCGCGAGCGCAGGCGTTGCGAAGTCTTGATGCTTTATCGTAACTCGTAACATGTTTTGTAACTTCTTTCGGTCGATAAATTAACATTAGTACCTATTAATGCAACACATACCATTACGCCTGTATTCCCCGAAGGGTTAGGCAGAGGTGTACTAATGTACACCCACATTTCGCCGGTATGTTATAGGTCCCATGTAATAGGGGGCGAGCCTATTGCCATTAACCGGGCACATGTCCAGACTCCGAGCTGCTACTGAGAATTTCATAGAAAAACCCAATAACACTTTGCTCGACCTGCGGATCGAACCAAGGACCTCTAGCGTAGCAGTCGCACTTAGGACTAATGAGGCAGTCTAGTCTTAATGCAACACGTTTTATAATTTATCTTGATTCGTCAAATTCAACATCGTTTTTAAGAAGATTTAATACGTGTATACTTGCTACATTCGTTTCCATTTCTAACAATAAATAATGTAGAGTGACGGTACATGCATATTCCCACGGACAGAACATCTCTTTGTTTGAACAAACGCATGAAAAATAGCAGGCTTATTCTACACATTAATGTAAGCTAATAAATTAATGTTATCAACGCAAACTACGTTAGAAATAAAAGTACTTTGTAACACAACGTAAATTATGTATAATTTATATGTATAACCTGATTACATTTGGAGTAGGTATTGAACATAATATTAACATTATCGGTTTTATTATTTTTATTATAAATAGTTTACAGTTTAAGAACAGTAGGTTGTTTTAAAATTATGTTTGAGTGACTTTTCTACGTCTGCGTTTTATGAGGAAGCAATTTGAATTCAATTTATATGAGTATGTCATTTGCCCAGACCGATTTCAGTCACGGCGCCTGCATCATCCTTGTCGATAGTTGTCGCTCGTGTGCCCTCATATTATCATTCCATATCATCCCACCTATAATAGTATGTCATATACTACACTCACTGAAGCCAAGAACGTCACCCCTGTGCCAGGTAATGGCATACCTACTTTAGTTAAAGGTATACCTACTTATCGAATTAAAATGACAACCAATTGCATTGCCAAAATACACTATACCAATTTATATTCCTTTACAACCCTCTTTACGCAACTCCTTCTACCATTACGTTGTATTTATAAATCTAATTATTGCCTCTCTCACTCTATAATCAAACTTTCCTAAAACAATTATCACTGTTATAACACTGACCTACGGTGCACAAGACACACGTTACAGAATAAGCAAGTAGAGTAGAGCGGTTACGTCAATGCGAGGTTTTGTTTTCTCCGCACTTTCGATTTTATTCGCAGCGCGGGCGCACGGAATGTCACAGAGTAAGGAAGTGTAGAAGGCTCAATGTTAATAAATCGTTTTATAAGGCGCCCATAAATGAGGGCTAAAAAGAATATGTTTAGAAAATTCTTTGAATCTAATTCATTTCCTGATGTATCCGAAAATAAATCCTTAGCAATTTCCACAATGTGAATCCACTTTCATGCATTTCTCAAGTCTATGATGTAAACTATACAGAAATGGCACTTTAATTTTTTAGTTTATTATTTTGAAACTAGCGATAAAATAAATTGCAATTAATATTGAAAAATATTAATCTTCAGTTGCTACAAACTAATTTGTGTATTTGTATGAATATTTTTAAGATAATGTCGTTACATGTTCAAAAGATTGTATCTCCAAATTTTCACAAAAAAAAAGAAAACGATGAATAGGTTAAATATTTCAGCTATGTAAGAAAGTGTGGGAAAACTGTCTTACTCATATCACGTCTGCAGTTGTCCTTTTGTTTATATAGTTACCGTGGTTGGTTTGCGTTTGGTGGAAATAAACGCTCTCGGACCACAGATAACGCGGCATTAATCATGTCATTGAACTGATGGACATAATACAAAGTCATCATCATCATACTCATCATCGCCGAGCCTTTTCCCAACTATGTTGAAGTCGGCCTCCAGTCTAACCAGGGGGTCTACTCCCTAAGCACGAAGTCCATAGTTTCGACCTTAGTTACGGGCGTTTCCTACTCCGTATCACCTACGGATGGATGTTTCGCTAGGGGCCCGAACTAAGAATGAATGACAACACAATTTGACAGTTGTCCCTACTCTCGATGTGTTTTTACCCGTTCGAAAAATTGAATTTGACACTTGTTTTATCGGAATCCAAAGTTTCGGAGAAATTTCGAACGCCTCGTAACTTCGTTGACGGAGATAGGGAGTAGACCCTCAGATGCGGCTGAATAATATTTTACACGACGCTACTGCCATCAGACCTCCGCTACCCAATTTCTGGGTAATACCGTTATCCCGAGAATAGACTGGTTTGTTAAGCTTATTGGGCTTCTGACTACCACTAACAACTATCATAGATGTTGTGTGACAACCGGGACGGACGGCTTTCAAGTGCTCTCATAGGCACGGAGGTGTCGCGAAGTGCTAAGAATTTTCACCCATCCACAGACTGACCGCGACTAGCGCAGCTGAATCTTACAGATCAGTTGATGAGTATATTTATTACTTATCCACAAGCCCCTTACATAATATGTAATGTAAGTATTTACAAAAAAAGTATACTTATAAGTATTATATTCATTGTCTAGTACCCATAGGTACAAGCTCTGCTTAGTTTGGGACTAGATGGTGCTGTGTAAAATTGTCCAAGAATATTATTATGTCCTAACTTTCTAATTAATAATATTATTATTATTTCCTTTATTTATCTTGTTTTCTTATTATTTACATTTTAAAATATTTTTCATAAAATAAATAAAAAAACAAAAAAAAAATACATATAAAAAATAGAGACCCATCGGTATCGGGAACAGGGTCCAAGCTACCGGCGGTCAGGGCTCCAGAGAGAGGAGCAGTACTGCTTTCTGGATCAAGCCTTAACCCAGCCGCCTAACGAGAGCCTCCTAAGGTGTTATTATTATTATTATTGATTAGAAAGTTATGATTTAACGGCTTGTTAAAACGACAACTGTTAGATTTGATAACTTTTATTTGCGTGAATATTCCAGCTATCAAAAAAGATTAAATCTCTTTAGCGTGCTAGCTAATTGAAAATATTAGTGTTAAGCCTAATGCTTAATCATTACCTGCTCTGCACAGCAGTAGGTATGTGTAATTTGAATTCCTGACGTAATCACTTCTGACTTTTTGAATAAATTGGCTGATTACCATTATAATTATACCTACATAATTATAATTAAATAATTGTTAAATAAAGTGGGAATACACATTTAAAATCTCAAAAATTTTTAAGTTGTGTGAATCACTTGCCGACCTGTGATATAATTAGCTGAATTATTATCATTAAACATTCAACTAATTACGTAATATTAAACCGTTTTTTTAATATTTACAAAAACGTAAATTTAGCCCTTGGTATAAATAATATTTATGTCTGTGAATAGATATTTATTTTTAAAGATACTTGACTTGACAAGACAATATTTAATTAATACTAGATGGCGCCGGCATTTCCTGACTGACGACCTCTGAGAAGAAACACCGAAACAACCTCAGAGAATCATAAGCTCTTTTAAAGTCCAGACAGTAGTAGGCAAATCTGAATTGGACTTAAAGAAAGCAGCCATAGCAGCTTTGAGTTATCGTGTAGCCATTATTTGGGGCCCTCAACGACCGCGGCGATACCAAATCAGCAAGATATTTGCGTAGGTCACGAGAAATACTCAAAAATAGAAAAGAAATACTAATAGCTGTCTAACGTGAGCCAAGAGCTTGAATCTTGGCTATTAAAGTGTCAGCTGATAAAATACATACATATCAAACGTTCATCGTAACACACATACGGTTACCTTCATAGTGATTCTAAAGTACTAGGCAATTGCGAAAATTATCATTACGATTTTATGTAAATCACCTACTTCTGTATATTAAACTGCTGTTTAGCTATTTATGTAGGCTGTTAGCACTAAATGTACATGACACTATGAATAAAGGCCAATGTTTACCATTTAGTATGTGCAATGTATTTATCATTATTGTGAAAATACATTTCTGTGTCAAGAGCATAAACGTTAAGAATTCAACAAGAAAAATAAACTGTATATTTAATTAGTTCAACAAAGGAACTATAAAAAAATACTTTTTTGTTTAACTCACAGACGTTCTAGTTTATTTCTTTTCTGTCGCCATCTTTTTTCTTTTGGTAGTGACACAAAGGGTCGTTGACCTCCGTAAAATACGGGGACTATTAGCTTTTCGTCATCATTCGCAGCTTTTTACCCACTGTAGAGAACCGCCTTCTTGTTACGTCATTCATTCGGATTTTGCGCCTATTTTGTTCAGGGGCTTAAAATGGCCATTGTTGAAGAAGTACAATATTAGAATCTGAATTTGATTAAAATTCAATATGTATGTATTTAAAATAAGCTTTTAGAAGCGTTTATGAAATGTATGGGCTATAGTTACGCAGTTCCAAAATATTGGCCGTATGGAAAATAATCTGACAAGAAATTCCATGTACAGTCTTTTAAAGTATGGGGTGTTACATTCTACACTGGTACAATATTTCGATTACTGGATGTGTGGACATTGAAGGTGACATAAGTCAGGGTCAGGTATCTTAGGTCTTACAAGTACTGGGGTCGATATTTTATTAAAAGAAGAAAATTGGTATTGAAGAGCATAAAATTGCCACTTTATTGACGATTCAAACTATGATACTTCAGTAAAAGTGACCTCTCATTGTGCGAAAAAGCTGTACAACGTGAAGTTACCTTATACTGGAAAATGCAGGTGTTTCCAACACCATACCCATTTGGCCACGATTTGTTTGTCTTGTGTCAATCACACATAGGTTATCTGCAATTATCATCTTCTTAACGGCATAACCTACATGACACTATAGTTATATATGGTTATAGTAACAATAAGCAGTGATAACCTAGTGGTATGACCATTGGACTGCCAATTCGAAGGTCTCGAGTTCGAACCCAAGGCACGCTGACCACCTCTGACTTTTCGAATTATGTACACGTATTAATAATTAATTATCACTCGCTTAAACGGTGAAGGAAAACATCGTGAGGAAATCTGCATACCTTAGAGATTTTCTCGACGGTTTGTGAAGTCTGCCAACCCGCACTAGGCCAGCGTGGTGGACTATAGCCTAATCCCTCTCAATATGAGAGGAGACCCGTGCCCAGCAGTGGGACAGTAATGGGTTGATGATGATGATGCTAGTAACAATAATACAGTACAATAATAACAGTTCATGCCGTAGTATTTGCCGCAGTACTTATAGTTTATTTAATATGTCAGTAGTTTGATAACGAGGCTGCCCATGATGCGGCGGATAATCATTTAATTACGTCACTCATGGAAGTTCGTTGTTACAATTTATGAATAAATTACATTACATTATTCAAATTGTAATACAGCATGAAAACAATGAAAAAACGACCTTAGCTGTCAATATAAGATCATATCTAAGCGTCATTGTAATAAGAAATCAGTATACAAGACACATCAAGCTATAGGCATAGTTTGCTACCGCTCATATTCCGTTGTAATAGAGGCGATTTTTGTAGCATATAGCTTAACTTACTGTCGTGTGTACAAATACTATAGCCGGCCTTAGCTGTCAATAACAATTACATGATTGCTTCTTATCTTCTTCAAGTTAATGACTAAGTAGACCTGAGTGGTCGCGTGTTAGAGCCTCATAACAATAAACGTGGACATCTGATTGTTTTAATCTTTGTTTCATGTTGTTGAGTATCGTTACCATCAAGATTCGGGATAATTTAGTGATATGTAATGTATGTATTTGATTTATCATTCACATTCTTGACTGGAAATCTTCAGTTAATCAGTAAAAAGATGATTGCCATAATTTTTGATTTTATTTACTGGTGTTGAAATTTTATGGCTGCCTCATTGGCAATAAAAATAGCTTTCAGGATGCTTTTGAGTCTACCTAGTCACTGCAGTGCCTCAGAGACGTTTCCGCATAATCGTACTGACGGTTTTTACGCGGTTATTCGCTAGAAAACTGCGTCGCACTGAGGAGAGTGCGGGACAGTCAAAACAGCATCCTGAAAACTGTAGCGGAGAGCTTCAACTCTCCGATTTTAAGGCAGTTTGTGAGAAGGTTAATTTTAAGTACCTACCTACTAACACTAGACAGTAAGTTATTTTTTGTTAGTAACATCTTGAGGACTTTTTTGTCTGAAAATAAAAGTACCGTTATTATTATTGGCTTCAAAGCATGAAGTATTGGGTTCAGCTCTAATGCCGACCTATTCTGATATCGCACAAGATAACGTATTCACTTAGGTTAAGACCATTTGTATCTATCGTTTGATTCGGTCAGAATAAATTTTATTTCTTCCTTTCTCATCTCTTAATTTGGGAGAAGTTATCTGATTTTTTTGTTAAGAAATTCTTAGCAGCATAGAGCAGCTGTACTGTACCTGTTATGAAATAAAACCGTTATTGTAAAGATTTACAATCACGGTTTTATTTCATAACAGGTATGCATGCACACATAGATATGTGTGCATGCATAATACCTATATTTAATGTCACCAAGGAGTAGAACTAGGGTTGCAAACCGTACTATAATATAATATAGTATTGTATACTGGATTTCGGGTCTGCGTACTTTTGAAGAAACATATAGTACGCAAAATACTATATTTTCAACACCAAAATCTAACAAACAAATCTTTTATTTTAAAAGTTTATGCATATCCTTGCAAGTGTACTCTATCAGATTGACAGAATCAAACGTATGTTTGGTCACATTGGTCTGTTTTGATAAGGCATATGACACTTTTATTTTAGACAAAATATTGTTAAAAAATGCAAGAAGTGCAAATAAATATTTTCCGAAAATGTTTTCCGTAAAATACTATTTTATTATGAATTGTACTATTTCGCTGAAGAAATGTTGGAAACCCTAAGTGGAACCGTAAAAACAGAACAGTTTATTCATTCAACGTATAAATAAAATCTTATATGATTATTTATACTTGACATTGGCTTCCACTAGTTTTACTTTTAAAGTGGACGGATGATAGTGGAACGTGTTGGAAGGATGTGGATAAGATTGACGCAAAACAATGTAGGCTTATGCAGTGGATCAATGAAAGCTATGAATGATGATGATGATAAATTTATTAAATTTACTAATCTTGTCACGCTGTGTCGCTGTCTCGCTAGTATTGAGGTTCTAAGTGTGACTGCAACGCTAGAAGTCTTGGTCAGGGCGAGCAACGTGTTATTGGGGTTAATAGCAATAGGCTCACCCCCTATTACATGGAACCTAAACATACTGACGAACTGTCGGTGAACGTTGATACTCCACTGCCTGTGCAATGTACAGACGCCAGCAGGTCAAGCTATCCAAAACTGTCAAATTTTCCCAATTGAATATGAACCATATTACTTTGTATTAAAGTTGAAAATCTATCAAAGAAATTTGACAGATTGTGGTAGCTTGATGTGCTGGCCTCTGTACAGTTGTGAGGATCGACACCAGTCATATTGTTTACAATATGACTTAAGCATAGTTAGGTATATAGTTTACGCAGAATCCACGAACTTACTGCCGACAAACTATCCTCCAGTTTAGCAGATGTAAGAAAAATATAATTAATTTTTGTTCTTATTACAATAAAAAAAAAAACTGCCTAACCCTTCTATATCTATATATGGTATGTTATCAATTCACACCTTTTTGACTACTAGTTGTGCATGAATAGTTCGATTTCAAAATCAAAGCAGTGTTATTCTGCAGTAATTTGCACATTACGATACAGCGCGTATACCGGTTCGCGTTGACCCATATAACAATATCAAGAAACCAGCTCAAATATACGCTAGTTTTATTACTTATAGAACTATGATATTGTACAGTCAGTTACATAGATGTTATTCGAATTTATCATACATACATAACATACCATCACGCCTGTAATCCCCGAAGGGTTAGGCAGAGGCGTACTAATGTACACCCACATTTCGCCGGTATGTTTATGTCCCACGTAATAGGGGGCGAGCCTATTGCCATTAACCGGGCACAAGTCCAGACTCCGAGCTGCTACTGAGAACTTCATAGAAAATCCCAATAACACTGCTCGACCTAGGGATCGAACCCAGGACCTCTAGCGTAGCAGTCGGGCTTAGGACCGCTAGACTAATGAGGCAGTCGAATTTATCAGATTGTTAAATATAGACACATACTTAAGTAGCGACCCGCTCCGGCTTAGCATGTTCATCAATTATTATTATTTAATTAATTAATTAGCTTATAACTTTCCTAAATAACCCTCTCTCTATTTATACGGTAGGTACACTTTAGATTATAATAATAATTAAAGAAATATTGTGTAAAATGACTATAAAAATGGTAATGTACCACATGAAATTACTGGGCAATTCCGTCAATTGGTTGAACTCGATGTTTTTCTAAATTGGGCTCGTGTAGTCAACGTAACAATAGCTTTTATTAGCCTTACCATTTATTTACTTACTATTATAATAGCTTTTATTAGCCTTGTTTATTACCGATACGGCAGTGCATGTATTTTTAAATGAACGGTGAAATGTAAGGATGCTCCACTTTGGAAATTATAATGCAATAACTGCCAACACCAACAAGCGACAACTATGCGCTGCTTATACTCGCAGATGACTGTGTTTAAATAATCTTGTCAAAACTTATTTTTAATAGTAACTTTGGCAGTATTTCCAGACTGATTTTGAAAGATTATCGTAATAATGAAAGCGGAATAATTTATAAATAGTACTTATGTAATTTTATATTTTTTCAAAAGCTTGCTATTCTGTGTGTGTGTGTAATGTCTCTATATCCAATCATTGGTTAAGTTTCAATTCTTGTTTTTGATTGTATAATTGATTGATGAAATGAATGTATAATTCTTGTCAGTTGCTTTATTGGCCAATAAAATGTGAGCGCGTTCGCGAACGTGGCGCGGAAATAAAGATCCGATTGTACACGTCCACCTCCGCGTTGCGTTGCCGGGCATGCAAACAGAATGTAATACATATCAATGCATAGAAAGCGGTCTTACAGGCAATATTAACATGTTTATAGGCCTATACGTTTTACAATAGTCTTTTGACGAACTAAATTGGCATATTGGATTTAGATTCGTTTTAACATTTTCATCATATTCGTATTACCTACTTGATTAGCATCAAAAGGATGCCACTTATAAATAATTATAATTAACGTTTAAGTATACTTTTTATCACTTTATACACTTGCTTTTTTGTCTAACCTTCTATTATTTAATAAATTATGCTCGAATATACAACTTCTACATGCATTTTGAAGGCTAAATGTAGTTCCTAGGTACATACATAAAATTTTGCCTTTGTGTTTGAATTTAAGTCCTTGACTTTGAACTTTAAGTTAGTGACAAATTTATTTATAAAAAGTATCACTGACTAAAACCATAATTATATTATTATGGCAGGAAACCACAAATTATTTAACGTACGGAAAATCCTCATGGGCTATCTACCACCTAGGAAGCAGCAGGGTATGTCAGACTCGTACTGACTAAAAACCACACTTGCCTTCACTTGCCAGGGTCATGGGATCCGTGAAATTCGTCATGACCCTAGCACTTTCTTTCTTCTCTATCTCAGCCAATTCGCTCTTGGCAGAGCGGTCGTGGCCGTCATGTAGTAGTGTTGTTGTAGATGTTATTCGCTTCACGATGTCCCGCCATCTCTCTCTGTTGGCCGTCATCTTGGTATACTTATGGGGCCGACCGACCGCGAGGTCTTGTACCGTGAATCCTTCTTTGCACAACTAGCCGTTCGATGGATCCCTCATCTCTTCGCGATACGTGGCCAAGAATGTCCTAGCTTAAGTTTATTAAAAGCAGGTAGCTCAAAATTATAAGCTGACTAAATAAACCTAAGGTAAAAAAATAAAATATAAAGCAATCTTCTTATCAAGTGTACTTACTAATACGTTAGTAGACGTAACAGAACAGGCTGTGTTACACTTTGATCCGGTTTCTTACATAAAAATTACGTAAAGCATGGACACACGAGCGGCGCGGACGCTCGTGCGCACGTTTTTCATTCACCTACGAATGCACGTGACCATGTCTTGTAGTTATCATCAATCATAATCACCAAACAGTGAGTAATAATTATTAATTGGTACGTTAGCCATAAAAGCTCTTAAAATAAATGTATCTTTAAATAATTCATTGTAATGCTATGTTTTAGGTTAACGTACCTCATTGGTCTCGTGGGCTCAAGGTCGGCTGTCTTGGGTTCGATTCCCAGGTTGAGGAAATTATTATTGAAATGTTCTTTTATTCGAGAAGCAACAGTAGCGGTACGGAGTTTGGATTTGTGATCAGTTAATACTTACAATTAGGCTTGCTCCATATTATCAAACTATGGGTATTCATTCATAATGTATAACTCTACCTTACCTTTCGGGTATACAGTCGCAAAGACATATTATGTTATTAGAGTTCTACCGCAAGGTCATCAGAGAGTATAAAAATCGATACTTTCTAAAAAAACTGCATATTTTATTGCTTGCCTGATGTATTTAGTTATTTATATAATGTAATATATAAATATTTATATATTACATTATACACGAGTGCAAACACAGTAATATAAAATAAATCAACACCAGAAGATCCTTGATACACATTTTTGCCACAGGCAACACTTATACAACAGCTAGGTAGGTATAGTAGGATATAGGTATGTTATAAAACTTGAATAAATGTTGTAAAATACTGTCTCCTGCACTTATAATTTTAATACAAACAACTGCAAGACATAATATTCTTTCATTTAATGTTGTTTGAAAGCGACATTTCTTTTCAAACAACATAAATTCTCATTCTAATTTCAAACGACATAAATTCTTTATTCCAAATTCAAAAAATACATTATTAGTCCTTTAGTAGGTACTACGATACAAATAGGTATATGGCATGATTAAAATAAGGTTAATTGTGTGAACGCCTCCTTTCGGTGATTACGTTGTCAACAACTGACATTATTTTGCTGGGGATATAAAATATGTAACCTTGGATATGATTAATTAATTACCTACGAACGAATTCCTAGTGCAAACCGTAAACGTAGGTAATTGTAATCTAGTGTGGCTTAGAATGTCCAGTAATCGTTCGCAATAACAGTGTCCGAAGCATAACTATGAAATCGGCATTGTGCCCCAATCAGTGGTAATGCACCCGTTATTAGTAGTTTTCTGTGCATTTCCCAGTATGCACAAACATAATTCATTGTGGCTTTTATGGAAATGACCAATTGGTAATACATAGGTAAATTGACCGTGATTACAGTTTAATATTGCCTTTGTAATTGTGAATCACTGAACTGTTTAAATTAATTTTGCTGTCTCACAGTAAACTGGTGAGCCAGAAGTACCGAGGCGGGAATATGATTAGGTATTAGTATCTAGAAATACACAAACACAAAAGGTTTAGGTACTCAATGTTGCGCATCCCCCATATACAATAGAGGAGTTACACACTCACAGTGATGCAATATTTTACAAATGGAGCAACCAGAAGCTTCATTTGAAGATTTCTCATTCATTCCGATTATGTATATTGACGTTTTAAAATGAGTACTTGCAAAAGCAGAAGATGCCAATACAATATATTTATCTGCGAATTGATCAAGAGCCGTAAGTTGATAACCTTTAACAGTTGTTGGTCTCCCGAGCCCTTTCATAACAATAACATTAATAAAGTAGCGTGTTTAGTATGATCATTTGCATGCTGAGCTGTCGGAAGCTCCGTTTGAACGTAAAAGCAACTATTAAAGGTGTTGCAACACCCTGCGCGGGCGCCGCACAGTGGGCTGGGATTACAAGGTTGGGTCTTAAGAGATCAGATGTATTTTTTTGGTATCTAGGCATAAATTTAAAACGTTTTTATTCTTTGACTTTTTTTAATTTAACGAGTACTTTCGGAGATATAGCCATATCAAATTTGTATGAAGAGTCATGTTATTTTAGTTAAGCAATTTATTCCAATTAAATTGAAATTTAAAATAATGTATACTAAACGGCCTGAAAACCTCAATACCTACTTAGTTCTTAAAAAAAAAACAATGTTCGACATTTTCCACCACCATAGGCAGGTATGACGTAATTTGTTTTGAGACTTATTTCCGGGAATCAAGGGATAAGAGTGCGCGAGCGCAACAACAAGTTATGACGTGTCGTAACGTGATTGGTACAATGATAGGGTACCTACGGAATGTTCGGTTGCATTCAAAAGTACTTCAGTGTTCTATTACCCACCATAATAGACGCACTACCCCCACACATTCATTACTTACTTATTTGTTATTTTGTATTTGTGAAAATGTTTGAAAATTTAGTGACAAACCTTGATCTTTTCGTTATTTTAAAAAACAGTGGCAGTATTAAAAATAATGACAGTTTGTGTAGTGAGATAAGATCTAAATTTTTAGTCGAATTAAGTGATGATCACGAAAAGACCTAAAAGTTGTTTTGTGCAAAATTTTGTTATAATTTAAATAGAAGATGGGAAAACGCTTATCGTAAAGAAAATATATTCAGAACTAAAAATAGTGAATGGTTACAAGAAAACATAATATGGCCAGACATTATTAAGTGTTTAATAGGCAGTAATCAAGATCAACCAGTACCGAGTACATCAACTCAGTATGTATCACCATCAAAAGTTTCTGTCGGTGTCTCCACCGAACAAACCCCAAGAAAACCTTTTTGTGAATTAGCGCCTAAACAGAAAAAAAGACGTGCAGAAAACTTTCATTTATCTTCGGACGAAATAAAATATGCATATTTTGAGCAGTTGAAAGCGGATGGGAATGAGGAGGTTGCTAAAATACTAGAACATTTACTAAAGAATCCCCTAGATGTAAAAAAAGTTAAAAAGTGCATATCTGTTAAAGAAACAAAACCTGTGTTTTCTCCGGATGAGGCTTTAGGGTTATTTTTATCACTTAAGCTGACCAAGTGGCAATACAATACTTTAAGAAAAAGTGTTAACGAAAAAGACAGTAATATATTTCCATCTTATTATCAAGTGCAACATGCGAAACAGAAATGCTATCCACCAAAAGATGCTATTACAGTGACAGAAACCTCAGCTAAAATAAAGTTACAAGCTCTATTGGATATAACGACAACAAGAATAATGACGTCACTCGTCATAGATAGTGGTTGTAAAGAATTTACACTAATCAGTAAGTGGGGATTTGACGGTGCTTCTAATCAAGCCAATTACAAACAAAAAATGCAAACAGACGATGAACAAGAAAGTCAACTTGACGATTCAAGCATATTTATGGGTAGTTTAGTGCCAATAAAATTAGTGTGCGGCGAACAAGTTATCTGGCAAAACGATTCACCAAATTCATCTTACTGGTGTCGTCCAATCTTTTTCGAATTTGTGAAAGAAAATAAAATAACGATATTGCGGGAAAAAAGTGCTATTGAGGAAGAGATTGTAAATTTAGTGAAAACAGAAGTTGGAGAAATAAAAATTTCACACTCTTTATTAATGACTATGATAGACGGAAAAGCAACATCAATTTTATGTGATACTTCATCTCAGAGATGCGACATTTGTAAAGCCACTCCAACAGAGATGAATAATTTGCCCTTAATTGCATCAAAACCGACTGATCCAGATCTCTGTAAATACGGATTGTCATCATTGCATACCTGGATACGAATGATGGAATGCATTCTGCATATAGCCTACAGATTAACGATACAGACATGGACAGTAAAGGGAGACAACAAGTGCATCATGGAAAGAAGAAAGAAAGACATACAAGACGCTTTTAAAAATAGAATGGGACTTCTGATTGATGTTGTTAAACAAGGGCACGGCTCCACGAATGACGGAAATACTGCTAGAAGATTTTTTGCATATCCAAACATGACTGCTGAGATAACTGGTGTTAGTGAAGAATTAATAAGGCGATTTGCAATCATTTTAGAGGCAATTTCATCAGGTTACCACATTGACACAGCGAAATTTCACGAATATGCTCAAGTGACCATGCAACTGTATTTGGAATTATACTTATAGCTGGTATTATATGCCTTCAAGTGTTCATAAAGTTCTTATGCATGGTGCAGCTATTATTGAAAGTTTTGGTCTAATACCAATTGGAAAGCTATCTGAAGAAGCTGCTGAAGCTAGAAATAAAGACTTTCGTAGATACCGCCAACACCATTCCAGGAAATGCAGTAGAAAAACTACAAATGAAGACATTTTAAATAATTTATTGACCAGCTCTGATCCACTCATCTCAGCGAAACGTCACAAACTTCGCAGAAAACATAAAACTTTGTCAGTAGAAGCACAAAGTTTATTAATAATTGAACAAGCGGAAACATTTGATGATGACGAATACGAAAATTTTGCATTCGTTAATGTGGATACCCTTGACAGTGATTAGATTAAAACAGTGCAGTGGCCAGTAGTGATTGTGATTTTTACTTATTTATTTATTTTATTAGTCCTTAGTGGATTAGGCCTAAAGGGGAGACCACTACATAAAAAAAACGCGCCTAGTTCTTAACCTCTATGGTGGTGTGGAATAGAGAACAAAATTTGAAATTGCGACCAAATCGCAGAAAATCGCAACCCGAGAATAGGCGCTAAAATAGGACAAATATACGTACTATGCATACGTAGAGTCAATTCTTTGAGAAAATTTGAGAATTTCGAGATTTTCACATTTTTTTCTTTTGCTTCATACAAAAATTACTTTGGATATTTATAACTCTGGAAATACTAAGTTATCTGAACGACCCTCATAGAAATAATTACTTATAATCGATAGAAAAATCCAACACAATATTTAAAATTTCAGAAAAAGAAACTTTTTTTTTTTAAATGCTAAGTCCTTTACCGGCCCGTTTCAGCCCACTGTGCGCCGCCCCCGCAACTGCAATTACGTTGTTGCAAGTTCGTTGCACACTGCAAAATAGAGCAATTATCGGATCGATCGAACAGTGCCTTACAACATTCATATCAAATATGCATATTTTTGAGAATTTCGCAAAACGTTAGCGCAATTTTGGACGATACGAGGTGTCGGAATAGTTTGTTTACCCATCAATTGTCTTTAATGGATCAATTGACTGTCAATAAAAATACTTCATCAATTCTTTGTTGTTACTTGCGTATTAGATTGTTTTCGATTCGATTCATCGTCATTCACTCGCCCTTATTGCAATATATTAAAACGACTTTTACCTCTACGCTATTTGGACACCAATGTTGTGAAACTATAATGACTATGATGGAATCCATTCCGATTTTGGCTTTGGCGACCATTTTCTTTTGGTAGGGTATTACTGATGCGTTCTCACATGGCTGACATATTCAATTTTAATAAATAATATTGACAATCCTCATGAAATCAAAAGTAAATCACCTTTCTAACGAGCTGGTATCTCATGTAATAGGTGTAATGACGCTAATTGCGCAAGAGTGTGATAAAACATCGCGACTTAAACAATGGAACCAGTTAAATATAACATAGTGAAATTGTTCTAGTGTCACGAGAGTCTGAATGTGAAACCTTCTTATAATCATAAGGAACTAGATTTGAAAGGAGATAACTAAATTTTAGGACCTGTTTGTTTATTGAACTTTCTAAGGTTCCTTGTTTAAACGATACCAACGATATCCAGTTATTTATTCGATGATATCAGTGCTCTATAAAACGGTTGAAATTAATTTTATTGTCGCTAAACGAACCACGGACAAGTAATAATAATGTTCTTGGACAAATTTACACGGAACCATCTAGTCCCAAACTAAGCGGAGCTAGTACTATGGGTATTAAACAATGGATATAATTAATATCTACTTATATACTTTATTATAAAAGACGATCTAAGAAAAACCCAGGTTTGTAAATAGTGCTATCTCTTTTTGTGATATGGCATTAGAAAATGATGGATATATTTTTAGCCTGGAAATAACTAAGATCTAGCTAAAGCCATCCTTTCTAATGAGGCCGCAAGAGTTTAAGCACCATTTCAATATAATACAACCTATAACATTACTAATGTACTAAAATACCTTTATTTTTTTTACGTACTGTAAACTTAAATATTAACGGAACATCAATTAAATATTTAAGATGCAATTACTAAGAATAAAATTAATTAACAAATTTGAATGGCACTTATTTCGGTGTAACAAATTTGGTAACGAATTGAATTTTACCACTTGGTTGGCAGAATTAGAAACAACAGGACACATTTTAGAGTTGTATTTTATTGTGTACCTAAAAAAATGTATAATTTGTAAGACATATATCCATAAGTCTCAACGGAAAGTGTTACCTAGGAGGTAACACTTTCCGTGCAGCGGAGAAGATGATGGAATGTCTCCGAAGATGGAATGTCAACTTATAGGAATCGTGTTCGAATTCCAGGCCTCAGATTTTCTAAATCTCGTAAATGAAAACACAGTAGTGGGACCGTAGCTGGGACTGATTTACACCAAGCCGCTGTGGCTCTTTCATCAAAAGGCCTTGCATTCTCACACTCGTTTGATACTATTATGTCTGGACTTTAAGAGACCATGATTCTCTGAGTTTCCATTTACTTGTAAAATTGTCTTTAAAATATTTATTTACAGAAATAAGCCTATGGTAACTCATAGAGCCGTGATCACTAGGCAGTCTATACATATCATTGCAATATTACGCCCATTCATTGTTTAAAATTCTACCATAAAAACATCCTACATCTACTGAGATGTAGGATGTTTTTATGGTAGAATTTTAAACGCTACTGCTGCTGCTACTGATCAGCTAGAAGTTTGAATTTGCCTCGTTCCCTATTACCGGCAAACTGGGTATGCAGTAGCATCTCTTTTCTAACCTTTCGGAGAATACAGACGCGATGGTATGTTATATTAAACAAGTTTAATTCTCACTATTAATCACTATTAGTGGGATAAACATTGTAGTCTGCGTAAAGGTTACGTTGCCGTGCAAATCGCGTGTCTACGTACAGATAATCATCGTTAATTTGTTCTGGTTATTCTTTCATATTAATTATACTTTTTACAGCAATTTTCCTCTCTTATATATTTTTTTCTACACGATATGCAATCTCAATCCTATCTGACTCACCAGTGTACACGTGACAATAGTTTAATTAGGGTTACCTACTTCATTGTTTTCGTTTAGCTTTTTAATATACAGAATATCTTTAAAAAAATTAAAGGTAGTTGGTAAGCACGGGCAATTTAAAATTTCGTAATAGCGCACTATAACGCGGAATAATGATTTTAGGAAAAGAGAAAATTCGAAAATTCGGGAAAATCTCAAAGTGCTTTTATTTTTGTATGATTTATTCAAATTTGGAGTTTTACAATGGAACTCAAGGTTATAGCACAGATTCTGTCATTCCATAACGTGTTCCGTTTCTGTCGTAAAAATATTGTGATATGACATTTTCACATGAGTAATTTTTTTAATTATAAAGGTGAGTACTGACACGAGATTTGAGAAATTCCTTTCGGATTCGGGATACGTAGTACACCACTACAGAGCTAGTTGTATACAATATATTTCCGATTGTAAGTTTAAGAAACGTAACTTTAAACCTTGATTTATTGAGCAAGTTTTATTGTTAACATGAAACACAATAACCCAACTGTAGTTAAACTGTGATTACGACCAATAACCGTAATGTTACTTTTATAACAGTAATAATAGTCAATACATTAACTTCTGAAGTGAACATGTTATTACACTGCACCATTCTCCGAGACTTTACCCTACAATGTTGGGGTCGGCTTCCAGTCAAACCAGATGCGGCTGAATATCAGTGTTTTACACGAAGCGACTGCCATCAGACCTGTGCAGCCCAATTTCTGGGCAATACCGATATTCTAAAGATAGACTGGTTGTCAGGCTCTCTCCTTCCACTAACGACTGTAATAAATGTTAGTATGATAACCGGAATCATCTGCTTTAATCTCTGCCTAACCCTTCTGGGAATACAGGCGTGATGGCATAATAAATGTATATGGCGTTTTTTAAAGAAAATTATTAGATCGTTATCTTTAAAATCAATCAAGTGTTATTTTGGCACATTAATTGCACACCTAAAGCCAATAAAGAAAATCTTAACATTTAATTTTAAGACTTTTATAATGTCAAAAAAATCTTTATCTATACCTATTACTTGCCTATTAAGTCAAATTTAAAAATATACATTATTATGTCATTAATTTATTGATCGCAAGCATAAGTCATTAGCAATATTTATCAATAAAATAACGGTAATTCACAGATCAATAAACTCATGAGTTTTTTTTATATTTTACAGTCTAATAAATATAATTTTGTAGTCATAAACAGTGAATAATTTAGTTAGATTAAAATATAAACCAGTTTTGGGTTCGTTGACTTGATGATCTGGTGATAAACTTTAAGGATTTGGATATATTATTTGTTCTCAGTATTCATCGTGAGTTTGGTGGGATATCTCGTTTTGCAAAATCTTCGATGGTATGTAAGTTTATGTTACAAATATTTTCGTGTTATAATACCAAGCAATAAGCAATCGTAATCTGTGATAGTTACGATTGTTTTATTGTTGTTGTTATTTATTTTATTTTCTTATTGGAACATATACACTTAGAAACTAAAGCATATACAAAACGGAGATAGCTACAATAGTTTAAATATAACTGTGACGCAGCTATCAACGCCCATCTCCACAGAAATGATAACATAGAAGAAACAAGCAGGAACAAAAGAAAATAAATAAAAATTAAAACTAAACAAAATCAAAATCAAAATAAGTAATATAAAAAAAATAACACTTCCTATAATTTTTAAAAGTGTACGTACATACATACTTTTTTCCAAGTTGCCTAAATAAAATCTTAACAATAAATTCAATATTTCACTACGTGTCTTAAACCGGTTATATATTTATGAATTTTAATTTGTTATGAAATTACGATTTTTGTTATTCTTAATGATAACAACATTGGTATCTGAAGTAATTTTTGTCGAACTCGAATCACAATTGAAATAGATCTTTATTTACATCCTATGAAGAGAGGTTTTTGCTGTGTATTTTTGCATGGTTTTAATAATTTCTTCAAGAATATCTTCAGTTGTGTTGTTTATGTTAATTTCTTAAATCTTTTTCACCTTGATGATACATTAACTACTTCGTAACCATTATCGGCATACCGTATATAACTATAATGACGGATCAGTGGCGACCCCTAGATGCAAGATATGACATAATTATACATGTGTGTCATATGGTCATAATGATAGTTCTAAGATGACAAGATAAGTAGAGCCTTTGTATGCGTTATCTCACGACCTTTAAGTGGGTCATGTATGGTATAAATTGATGTCTTCATAATTATATCTGATTTTGAAATTACCAATAAGGTGGCAAATATACATACGGCCCACCAGATGGTAAGCGGTTACCATACCCTATAGACGCTTACAACACCAGAGGTATCGCTTATGTGTTGCCGACCCTGTAAAACGAAAGAGGAATAGTTGGATTGGCAGTTTAAGGGTCAAAGTCCCTCCACTACCGACACAACGTTTCCTCGTGGAACACTGGCAACTTCACTCACCGTTACGAACAAAACACAACTTAAAGCAGTGTTATTTCACTTCGGTTTTCTGCAAGGCGAGTGGAATTACTCCCACTATGCCCTACCTCTTGAAAAATAAATACATAACTTCATGTGTTGTATAGACGGCAACACATGAAGCTTTAGTTCTAGCATAAGCTGATCTCTCACAGTAGGTACCTACGAAGTTAAAGGTGTGGAGGCCCTAGGGCAACCAAGAACTGGTAGCCCCGAAAATTTTTAGAAACGTTTAATAAATTCCTATTGTGGAGGCCCCTGGGCCAGAGCCTCGGCTGCTTTGCCCTTAATCCAGCCTTGGATAGCCTAGTGAATAGAACAGGGTACAGGTACTTAGTATGCTGAGTTTCGTAGTCTGTGGTCACACTCTTAAAAAACACCCCTGTTAAAGAAGGTCGTCTAACTTTTCGAATTAGAAAATAAGTGACGAAAGCGTGGTGAACTCTGTCCTACCTACGACGAGTTCATTAAATTCTTGTAGATTGGGATGGAATTGGGTAATTTTTTTCGAGTATCTGTAATAAAAAGGCTATATCTATGATTATTATGATAACTGAGACATATATTCGCTAAATACTCGCTAAAAGGCTATTGGCTCGTTGCTAAGCTAATGCTTGTGGGGTTGATATCAATCGATAATATCTTTAATATAGTCTAGGTATTATTTTACATATAATATTCAGACTTTTATATACTTAAAGTAGAACAGGTTTACATAATAGGTACTTAATTATGACCGTTGCTCAGAAATTGCCAGTTTATTTAAATATATCACAAAAATGTGTATAAATCGTAATAGTAACGCTCTGATAAAAGAAAAATAAGTATATCAGGTTTCAAATTAGTCCATTATGTTATGGATCTTTGTTAGTTAAAAATTATAATAGGATATCCTGTAATGTGCTATATATTTTGTTTGACTCGTTTTAATAAAGTATATTTTATTATATTCACAAGCTAAATAATTAAATTATATGCATATAATTATCCAATATACAAGACATTCTATTACGCGTATATTATTTATAAAAATGTAACAATTAAAAAAAATATCGTCGCGTTTATAACTACAAATATCACATTCACAAATATCCAAACATGGACACACAAACACTGCAACATTCGCTCATTGAGCGAAAAAACAGCTCACAACGCGTTGTGGTCAATTATATTAGATGAGCTTCAAAATGCAAGGAATTATAAATAATAAATAAATCCTACTTAGGCTGGGTTAGGTTGTTAGTTTTTTTTTAATAAATACAAAAACTCCAAATGCCAGTTTTGGCATTTGCCAGTTTTTATATTAAATTGTTTTTATTTAATTAAAACAAAGGTTGAACTGGTTAAGCTGCTACTTCTACTTTCTAATATAATTGACTTCAACGCTTTGTGAGCTGTTTTTTAGCTCAATGAGTGTTTTCGTTTTCTTTGAGCGTAACATACTTATACAAATATTTGTTCCGAGCTGAGATCTGATTACAAAAGTGTAATAATTAATTAAATGTTTATGAACAATTAATATTATAATGTATAATTTATTGTTTGTATAGCAAGGTTACACTTCCGTATGCATCAGAGATACGATACGGAAAAATGAACATAAACAATAAATTAAAACCTATTTTGTTTTTGTTGCAGATAACTCACGCCGCGAGGACAGGAACGAACCTTCATCTCACCGACCTTTTTGCTGTGATAACGATACGGCTGAAATGTCATTAACGTTACTATCCAACTGACGTTTAACTGATCTCTCGTATATGCGGTAATTTGCGGCAATTTTTGTTCGTACAAAATCGGACAGTGAAAAACTATGCGGATAAGTTCCGAAAGTAGATAGTATTTGTATAAAAAGGTTTGTTTTGCTGTTGTGATGGCATCGTGGAAGTCTGTGGGTTTGTGGACAGTGTGTGTGGTGTTATGCCTGCTGGGCAAGATCTCGGGGCTGGACAATGGGTTGGCGATGACGCCGCCCATGGGCTGGCTCGCGTGGGAGCGGTTTAGATGCAACACCGACTGCAAAAATGATCCTGATAATTGTATTAGGTGAGTTTACATTATACTATTATTATATTTAGATGAAGCTATTAAGTTTTTATGTATCAACAGCAAAGTAGGTGCTTCAATAAAATTAATATACCTACAGTTTGCTAGGACGCACCTTTTTCGCTAAATTTCATACTACGATAGAACTATTTTTTTACTACTATTCATTCAATCAAAAAGATGGATATTTTGGTAAGAGAGTCGCCTTAGGGATAGGGATATCCGTCCTCTGCTGGACGTAGGACTCTCCTAGTAAACGCCACAAAGCTCGGTCTTCGGCATTTCTAATTTAACCAGTGAGATTACTTTCTCATATTAGACAGAAAAGTTCCCGCAAAAGTACCACCTTTCTATAAAAGTAGGTACTACCATCATACATCTATGATCATACTGGTACATCATACCAAGAATGGTCACACAGAGATGTACAGAGGCCAGCACATCAAGCTACCCCAATCTGTCAAATTTCTTTGATAGATTTTCAACTTTAACACGAAATAATAAGGTTCATATACAATTGGGAAAATTTGACAGTTTTAGATACCTAGTCAAGCTATCCAATGTCTATACACCTACAGTTGGTATAGCTGTTGAATGACTTGCAACTGTATATTATTTCCTTTAGAATGGCTGAGCGGATACAACTATGTAACTTATATTTCCCGCCAGCTATTTGTTGTTAACACTTTCTTAGTAGTTGAGAGAGGTGAATTATAATACATACTCATACATTGTAATATAGCTGTTGCACGCGGTTTCGTTCGCATTACAAAAGGCTTTTTGAGAGAAAAGGTAGCTCATGTGCTTCTCCAAGGTGTAATCTATCTCTGTACCTGTTTTCATCAAAATCGGTTCTGCGGTTTGAGCGTGAAAGCGTAACAGACAGACAGATAGACAGTAACTGGCGCATTTTTATAGAGATATTGTCCACATACTTACTTTTCAGTACCATTTGATTTTATTTTAATTAGTTAAACGACGACGACGCCTTGTTAAAGATTCTAAGTTTTTTTCGACAGAACATCAAAACTTTCTGTTTTTTTTTTTGTATTTTATTAAAAATATTATATATTTTCAAGGTATCACAAGCCTATGGAAAGTGGTAATGTCGAGTGCAGAGGTACTTTTTCCCACTAAGCTCATAAACTTGTTTGTGTTGGTAACACTATCTCTGGCTATTCATATACTAGCAAAAAGGTTAGAGTCTATAATTATAACATATACCTACATTTTTACAATACACTTACGTTTTTTCTGACACAATAAAGGATCGAAATGTGAATTCATTTTAGAGTAATGGTTCAATAGGCCGCTCATAGATAAATTAATTTAAACGGCATTATACAAAATTAGACTGACACATCTTCAATCTCTCAGGCATGCAGGTTTCCTTACGATATTTTCCTTCACCGTTTAAGCGAGTGATAATTAATTATTTATATAGATAATTAGACTTTGACATGTGCGTATTACATGTCAAAGTCAAAGTTTCAATCAGACCAATAAATAGCACTTTTGAAAAGTCAAAACTAGTTGCACGGTTCCAAAAGTGGGTCATATGCAGACATTATTTCGAAGTGCGTGCCTAGGATTTAAACTCAAGACCTTTGACTTGCCAGTCCAATGATCATATTATTTTTTTTTTTTTTTTTTTTTTCTCTCCGATGGAACCCAACACTGTTGAAGGGCGGGCGTTTTGGGAGCTGTGTTAATGTAAAAATGACGTTCAAAAAGTGACTTTGACTTTGTTAAGATAGCCATACATAATCCACAGTGACCGACTGTTCCGCACGATGACGGACATCCTGGTAACGGAGGGGTATGCGGCCGTCGGCTACGAGTACATCAACGTGGACGACTGTTGGCCGGAGCGGGAGCGTGACGCACGCGGCCGGCTCGTGCCCGACCGGGAGCGGTTTCCGTACGGCATGAAGAGCTTAGCTGATTATGTGAGTATTATTGCTATTATTATAATATTTTACAAAGAAAAGATTTTTTCCTGTATCCTGGGTGCATAAATTATCATATAGACAAACATTCAGACAACCTGTAGGTCATACGAATATTTGTTACGTGCACTCGAGACACGTGGCACTGAAGCCGATAGTTTAGCCTCTCCGCCAAGCTTTTCCTTTGTTTAAAGTACCTATGTGTATTGAAAGTGGATATTTCTGATGATTACTGAATAAATTTACTTAGCTTTGAAAAAAAAAACTGCAAGTTTTACAGTTAAACAACTTTTTATCAGACTTATTGTTTTCACGAATACCAGATAAAACAAATCATTTTTTCTACTTGGGTTGTACCCCTGCAACAGCGAGGCCCTGGGCGGATGACCCGTTCTCCACCCCCTAAGGCCGCCACTGTTAGAAAGGGAAAGTTTACAATTGAATTTATTGTTCAAACCTATCTTTAGTTAACAGCAATTACTTTCTATTCATTTATTAACCCGTATAATCATTGGAAGCACTGACTGGCAATAAATTACTAGAGATTCAACATAACTGCGTTTTCTGGTACTGTTTAAAGTGTACCTAATTAAAATCGGCATTTGCATGTTTGTAATGAATCATTTAATTACAATTATTACAGCAACAGGTGCGGAAACTCACAGAAATTAACATTTTAAGTAATCATTATGTAAATGCCGAGTGATTGCATGTTCGCATTGGATTTGCAACGGATAAATCATCAACCTAAATAGATTGTAACTGAGAAAATTTAGGTAAAATGCTAATTGTAATGTTACTGTTTGTGTAGTTGTTTAAATATGTTATTAAGAGAAGTAGGGCCAAGCGGAAGTAATTCCACTCAAATTGGAACTGCCCGATTGGGGAAGTATCTACCTCCGCCTTGCAGAAAATCGAAGTAATACCTACTTCCATTTTCTGCAAGGCGATAACACTGATTTGAGCTGTTGTTACGGTGAGCAAGGTTACCAGTGTTCCGCGTGAAAACTTTGTGTTGGCAGTGGCGTTGACTCTTATACTGCCAAACCAACTATTCCTCTTTTGTTTTACATGGTCGGCAACGTCCAAGTAATACCCTTGATGTTACAAGCGTCTATAGGCTACGGTAATCGCTTACCATCAGGTGGGCCGTACACCTTGTTTGCCACCTTAGCCACCTTATGGTATGGTATGGTATAACGGGCTGGTTTCCGCAACTCCACGACAAAGCGCGTATTTTGCGTATTTTGCGTGCTTAAAAATATATTGATTATATTGTGTTACAGTTTATAGGTTGGTACAGGTAATTTATGTAAATATTATATCTAAAAACGTCTCACAATATGGTTTAATTTTCGTCTGCTTTACATAATCCTGCTCGTTTCAAAATGTTGGACTAAAATGGAGTAATCTACCTCTTATTTGCAATCTTTAAAAACTTACTATAATATCTAACATTATTTACGTTTAGTGTACTCCTTTAGACTAACCTTGAATAAAAGCATAGAATGTTATTTTATTGGCACAAATAAGCTAAGCTGTTAAAAGACTCTACTCATGATGCAGACTTCATCTGGGATGGTTATACATATATTGTCAAATATTCTGCTAGTAAGCAATATTAAGCTAACATTGTTGAGTTCCGGTTGAACACAATTATGTTAAGGTGAAGGGCAATGTAGCCAGAGAAATTACTGGCCATATACTTAACAAGTAGTGAGGGGCTCCTGGCTAAGTAATAACTAAGCTGATCAACCGATCAACAAGGTTAAGCTGCGCTAGTCGCGGTCAGTCTGTGGATGGGTGACCATTCTTAACACCTCTCAGTGTCTCGGAGAATACGTAAAGCTGTCGGTCCCGGTTGTCATACGAACACCTATCACATTCGTTAGTGGTAGTCAGGAGCCCAAAAAGCCTGACAACCAGCATCCTCAGGGTATCGGTATTACCCAAAAAATTGGGCTGCGAAGGTCTGATGGCAGTTGCTTCGTGTAAAATACTTATATTCAGCTACGTCTGGTGGAAGCCGACCACAATATAGTTGGGAAAAGGCTCGGAGAAAGAAAGAAGAGGAGACTTAACAACTGAGGTCCCAAGATGACAACACACGAGTGATACCACTGGTTGTTGCTTACCACCAGGCGGCCCGCATGCTTGTTTGCCATATCGGAATAAAAAAAGGCTATTACTTACACCGTTCCCTATTTAAAAACATGAGTCTTTTTCTTACATTTACATAACCTACCGACTGCCTCGTTTTCGTAACGTAAATGAGTCTAACATTAGCCAACCACGTTTTATACCTGTATAGATTCATAATATCTTCACTCGTAATCAACGCATGTAAATCACGTTTACTAATGTTATTCAATCTTCAGCGTTTGGCATAACAATGATGAAACACTAAAGTAGTTTTGTAAAGAATATACACTATACATATGTTTGGGTCTTATGTTTAAGTCTTTAATTAAAACAATAACATCTAAATACATCATTTTCATGTTAATTATGTTTTCATCGACATGAAAGTGTTAACCCTAATTAGATCCTAAAACTTTTTTTTAAGTTAAAAGCGTCATGAAAAAGAAAATGAGAAAAAATAAAAAAGCTACTCGTATCTTAACGTTTATTTGTGTTCTCTTAATATTTGAAATTTATATTGACTTCATTCCACTGACTTCTATAATACAAGTTTGTGTTATAGAGGTGCTTCATCATTCATCAAATTACGTTGTCAGACAGTAAATTTTTGCACATTGGTTTTCCATAGAGAGTAAAGTAGGGATTTTGGGAAATTCCCACGGGATTGGGAAATTGAGATTTCGTGGCCAACATTCAATAACACAGCTTGACATTTATCATTATCATTTCATTCATTTAATCATAATCATAATTTATTTTTTGCGAATATAGGTAAAAAGTAGGTGATACTATTTTATTATATATTTAGTACAAGAAGTGTTGCTATATTCTGCTATTCAGCATACAAAATTAAGTAAAATTCACAAGTCACATCAAACTATCTTAATGTCAAATAATATTTACGATAATGTCAAATAAAATCACTAATAAATAGAAATATTATTTAATTTGTCCACTTAAACTTTATGTATTAAAGATATCCAATCAAGTCGAATTATACGAAGAATGACAAGTGGCTATTGAGCCTCAAGTTTTCCTAGAACGGAGACCAAACTGACTTAATTACTATTTTTTAATGTATAGGCTCGTTCACACACGCATGCGTTCCGAACATGCAATGATCCGTTACGATTTCGAACTCGCTGTTATAATTTTTGTGATTTTTATTAGCGTAGATACAATCGAATGAAATCGAATCGACATTATTTGAAGATATGAATACTAAAAGAAATGTGGAGAAGATTCTTGTGTTTGCGCTGTCAATGATATAAAAAAATATAGTTTATTCCTACATAAAAAATACAAATAAATGTCTTATTTATAATTAATAATTATGCAATAAAATTTATTTATTCGTAAATAAAAAAAAATATGTTTGTATGTTTTAATATAAAATTATATCTCTACAATACAAAAAGTTTCATTTATTTATATTCATTTTTTTATTGTTAATTAAAAAAGTTTAAGTTGTATTTATTTTTTGTATTTGGAACCGTGCAAGTTTTGACTTTTCAGAAGTGCTATTTAAATGGTCTTATTGAAATAAAATATTTGACTTTGACTGTCTTACATTGGCTTGGTGGTCAATGGAAATGATTCTCAAAGATAAAAAAAATTATGCCTACCCTATTTATCGAAGCAAAATAAAAACTTATATAACGTACCTAACGCACTTTGAACTTTGAAGCATACATAATTGAAGTGTCAATTACCCGAACTATAATTATCATGGCATGGGTATTATTTTCTTTGCGTTTTGTTTATTGCTTGTCTGGACGCACTATTGCTTAATACTGTGCTTTGATAAACAGCGGGCAATTAATTTCACTTAGAATTGCCCTTGTAAGAGTATCTCAAATCCGTCCCTTCATTACTTGTAAGACAAAACGCGCTCCGTATTTCGTCAAGAACACAAAAGAGTTACTTAAGTGTTACTTAACTTGAAATAGTACTCTGTTTTTATATTGTATAGACAAGCCTCTATTGTGCAGTAGGTACTCTGCGTCTGCGAACTTTTCAACGTTTGTTTATTGTTTGCCGTTCACACGGGGATCGTACTTAGTAGAAACTTAAAATCCACGATCAACGTGACGATACTGAGTGCTCTCACTTAACTGCAGTAATAGCCAACAGATATGAACTGCTAATTTTTAGGTTTCGAGCTTGAATCCTTAACCAATTTTAATTTAGAACAAATTTATTTAAACCTATCTAAGACACGTAATAAATGAGTAAAGCACTGTGGGGCACATAGATAGTATACCATACAACCAAGTAAATACTCAGAAGATTGGGTACTTACCTACTTGGTTACTTTATCGTAAATCTGCTTTGTACTTTTCATTGCAGACGCAATCAAACACTAAAAATGAAATATCATTGCTTTGTAAGTTACCGTCCAAAATTGGGGTATTTTACCTAAATAATCGGAAAAATATCAACAGGATGATCTTAGAGTAGTTGAAAACCAAACTATTTTGAACAAAATTGCTGAGTAAGTAAATCGAATTGTAATCCGGTATTGATTCGGTGTAAAAACCCGAAACCACAGAGTAAATTGAAACCTACAAAAACATTTGGCGAATTACGGACATCATTTTTATCGAGTCTTGACCGGAGAAATCTCAATGTCAAGTATTAAAATAGCATCTTAGTAATCAGCATCTGCAATCCCGTATCATTCAACGTGAAAAAAAGAAACTCCTGATTATTTATGTTTATTGGTTTAGCATTTGTAGGTTATGGTAACCGCTTACCATCAGGTGGGCTGTTTGCCAAATTAGTGGTATAAAAACAAAATACAACTAGAACATTACTTATGTCTTTTCAGTAGTGGTGAGTCGTCGACGATTTTCCCGTCGACGCAATGTTTACCGTCGACGATAAACTAGTTGAAAAAACAGTCTAATTTTCGACTAGTTTACGTCGTGGACTAGATGTGTTCGACGTTCACTCAACGACAACTGACTGCACGAACGAACTTGTCAACGCAAGTTCGCGTGTCTTATTCTTCGCGTTCATCGTCGACTGGTCGACGTCGTCAACCAGTTTATGTATGAACCTTCGACTAGTTTATCCGTTCACGGCGATAAACAGTCTAAAAAAACAGTTCGTTCATTCAACGCTCACCACTACTTTTCAGTAACAGAATATCAAATGCTAAAAACTGATTGATTGACGGACAACCGACACACCTTTGAAGTTTACGTAAATTACTAGACTTGAATTATTATACTTGGTCACCTCCGGGATCTGGAACTGCTAATATGTAAGATAAGACCTCTGATGTTACTGAAAGACAGTTTGTGGGAAAAAATTATTGCACATATTAACATAACACACAGCAAGCAGTGATAGCCTCTGACTTTTCGAATTCATGTGCGTATTAATAATTAATTATCACTCGCTAAAACAGTGAAGGAAAACATTGTGAGGAAACCTGCATACCTTAAATATTTTTCTCGACGGTTTGTGAAGTCTGCCAACCCGCACTAAGCCAGCGTCGTGGACTATAACCTGCATACCTTAAAGATTTTTCTCGACGGTTTGTGAAGTCTGCCAACCCGCACTAAGCCAGCGTCGTGGACTGTAACCTGCATACCTTAAAGATTTTTCTCGACGGTTTGTGAAGTCTGCCAACCCGCACTAAGCCAGCGTCGTGGACTATAACCTGCATACCTTAAAGATTTTTCTCGACGGTTTGTGAAGTCTGCCAACCCGCACTAAGCCAGCGTCGTGGACTATAGCCTAATCCCTCTCAATATGAGAGGACACCCGTGCCCAGCAGTAGTATATGGGTTGATGATGATGTCAACGTAACACATAAACTAGACGTTACATAACCTACATTTGCTATACTTGATTCTCTCTGTTTAATAACGACTACAAATCAGTAGGTACCACTTAGAACAATAGAGTATGTCATTATACATTCCTCAACTGTTGTATGTTAGTGATTAAAGCCTCTAGGGCAAGGAGTGTTATTGATACGAGCTATTAGAACTTAGAAGAAGCCTCGGGGATTTTTCTCAAAGTCACGCAATGCATTATAGGAATATGAATTATGGCTTGTTGACTTTGTGAACATCTGTTATAGAAATTAAGTAATAAATAAAATAAATATTCTTGGACAATTTCACACAACACCAACTAAGCAAAGCTAATGGATATAATACTTACATACTTTTTTTTGTAAATACATACTTAAATTACATAACAAACACCCAGATAAACACAAATACTCAATATTCATCACATAAATATTTGTGTCTCGTGGGAATCGAACCCTCGTGACCAGCAGTCCGACATGCGGACCATTAGACCACAGACGTTGTCAAAGTAATGACAGATTACTTGCTGTCCGCACTTTCACTCGTGTCCCAAAGGATATTTTAGACAAAAAGTAGTATAAAAATGTCCTCCTCCAAAGTCTAATCCGTTTCTGCACCATATTTAATCAAAATCGGTTCGGCAGTTTAGGTGTGAAAGCGTTACAGACAGGCAGACAGTTTCTTTAGCATTTACAATATTGTCATCATCAACTCATACACTATCCACGGCACGGGCACGGGTCTCCTCACAATATTAGTAGGGATTAAAAGGTTTATTCACAATTTCTTATTTTCATATAAATTGTATTTATAAATGCTTTGATTTATTTTTTATATTACTAGGGCCCTGTGGATATTTATTTTCGTGATTACTTTGATTATTAATTACTCACTAGATACTCTAGAGTCTAGTTGAAATTAATAAATGGCAATCATGAAAAAAACATCTCAATAGAACCAGACTCAGATATTATGTTAGAAACAAATGTTTGTTTTTACTAAATAATTTTTGGCTTCATCATCATACCATCGCCTACAACTGATTCCTAATTAGGCTGTACAGCATTGAATCAATGATAAATGAAAAAGTATACTCCATAAAGAGGACAAGTTATTAATCAAGCTGACGTCACATCTAAGAGTAGGTACTCTGTAAGTTCTTGAAGCTGTGTGATCGAACCCAGGACTTTAAGTTTAGCAGTCGTGCTAGTACTAATAGACTTTTTTTTTCTACTAAGGTGACAACAAGCATACGGCCCACCGTACCACGCAAGCGCACGTGAGCGGTTACCGTAGCCTATACACGCTTGCAACACCAGGAGTATCACTTGCGCGTTGCCGACCCTGTATTGAAAGAGGAATAGTTGGGTTGGCAGTATAAGGGTCAAAGTCCCCCCACTGCCAACACGTTTCCTCGTGGAGCACTGGCAACCTTACTCACCGTAAGAAACACAACACAGCTCAAAGCAGTGTTATTTTACTTCGATTTTCTGCAAGGCGGAGGTAGTTCCCCAGTCGAGCAGCTTCAATTTGACTAACGAGGATTAACTATTACGAAGACTAACGAGGCAGCTGTTCAATTCTTTCGTTTTGTAATATTTTTTTAAATTTAAAGTTGCAGATGAATGAAACGTTTAGAGGATGTGCGGGCAATAAATTTTGATTTACTGATCATAAACGATTATTATACTATGTAAAGACGCTCTTGGCCAATTATTTGCGAACCAACTACAACAAACGTTTGAAACTGATAAATTAATATCTTCGATAATAATTATATGGACCAGTAGGCGTTGATATGTTCTCATGGGAACCATAATAGTTCTCAAGTCCTTGCTCCACGCCCACTTTAACATATCCTCATTCGTGATTCTGTATATTGAATTTAATTGTGTTATGTGCAAATGTATTGATATATTAACATTTATGAATTAATTATTATGTTAATACAAAGTTAGTTGCAGATTTGTTTAAAAGTCCAATGACTGAAGAACATTCTTATTATTTTTGCTTGGTTTGATTGCATTATACCTATATTTACGCGTTTATGGAGCTCTCTTTAAATAAACCCATATAGGTACTGTAGGTCTCCTCTCAGATTGAGAGAGATTAGGCTATAGTCTACGTATAGTGTACGCACCGTCAAGAAAATCTATCAGGCATGCAGGTTTCTTCACGATATTTTCCTTCACCGTTTTTATTATGCGAGTGATAATTAAATTATTAATACACACATGATATCGAGAATTCAGAGGCCTTGGTTTTGAACTCGAGACCATTGACTTGGTAGTAAAATGGACTTATCACTAGGCTGTCACTGCTATCCATAAACTGTTAAAATCACAGCTATAAAAAATGACATAACAGTGACATTTTAAATTCGACTATTTAAACAATGATCGAAATAGTTGGTTGATTTACATTAGTTAGACTGAATGTAGTTCTTCATAACAATATATGAGTACCACATAGGGATATATAGGCTAGTAGTAAGATAAAGGCCTAACAAGAATAATACTTAGTTTAATAACATTGATCAAATAAGATATGGTCATAAACATATAACCTTTAGCCTTTATTAAAGACACTAGTCACTTTCAGATTTCAAATGTGATAAAGTTTTACTTTTTACCACCTAAATCGTAAAAATTTTTATGTGATCACTTGTATGTTTCGAACACGTAAATAGTAAAATGTAATACTGTACTTAACATCTCCGATAGCTTCTGCATGACTGGCAACATTGACATAACTGGATGACACTTGACAACGTATTTATTTGTAATATTGAAAAGTAGGTACTTAACACATTGATCAATTATAAGCTCAATATAAGTATTGATCGTTAATCATAGTTTTTAATCGACTGATTTAATCCGTTTAAAAAATCTAATCTTGCTTCTTTAGAACCAGAAGATGCAATACCATCTTCTTCATATTGAATGTAGAGGAAGTAGGTATGAATAGAATCTGGATCATAAACAGACTGATAACAGTGAACGATTTTTTTCTCTCCGTTAATGCTAAGGCTCCATACGGTATCCGGATCGTATTAATGTCTGCTGTAGAATAGTACCTACTATTACCATCATCATAACTTTTGTACAGACGCCAGCAGATCAAGGTACCCAAAACTGTCAAATTTTTACATTAAAAAAAAACACATTTTAATATAAACCTTATTATTATGTATTAAAGTTGAAAATCTATCAAAGAAATTTGACAGATTAGGGTAGTTTGATGTGCTGGCCTCTGTACGTACAAGCTCTTTGTAGGATATGTTGTGCCATCTATCACACTTCTACAATACACAATTATGAGGTAACTAAAACATTAGACCGTACATCCACTGAACTGACCCACAGTGGTGTCACAAATTGCATAACACACAATTTGTCTAGCCGTTTACAATGCCTGGTTTTTACCGGTCCTTGTAAAACATTTAGTTTACTGAATTTGCCGTGTCTTATGAGGACACTTGATCACTTCCCGTGGATTTCGTAAGAGATGACTAAGCTATGCGTCAAGCATGTAGAAGAAAACCGAACATTTCCGATCTCTGTAGTATTCAACTCACTGCAACTAACCTTATTACGCCGATTACGATAATTTTGGTCCTAGGATCGTTCCTTGTGGCATCCTTAGGGTCGCTGTTCTTAACGTTATACAAAGTTTTGATTAATAACTCGAAGTTCGATAACTATGATCGAGTTTTTCAACCAATAAAAATCAAAGTGTCTGAAGTTATAATAAATTAAGATTAATTTTTAATTGTTATCATTTAATTAAATTTTTATTAATTACAATTATTTATCTAAAGTTCAATATTCATTTCATAAACGCGTGTCGTCAAGTCGTTCAAGCTTTATTTGTACAAACTGTGGATGACGTAGTTAGTTACGTATTTAATAGAATTCTATGTAATGCTTTGTTACTCATATAAAGTGTGTAATTGTTAGTTTCCCTAATAAATAAAATTTTAAATTACAACTATTATTATCCATGACAATCGAATGTCACAATCGTCACCTATCATACAAAGCTACCAGGAAATCATGATTCTGAGGGATTAACTCGTCTTCAAACCGCCACAGTAATGTTTTGGTAAATTGATTTTCACCGCAGTTTGCCGCGGTTGGCGCGCGTGCCTAGAAAGTAGTGGTAGATCAATTACATGACATAATGGACATTCGTGAGATTTTTGTTGTACTTAATGTGTAAAGCTTTTTATGGCTGTATTACGTATTGAATAGAGATAATAGTTGAGTTTTATTATGAAAGCGCTTTCGGTGACTCTAGGAATTTAAATTTCATATCTATAGAATACATTTTATTTAAAACTTGAATTATGAGTGGGTAAATGGGAGAAAAGAAGTTTTTTTTTCAATTTAGTTTACAAAGAGTCGATTATAAAAAATTAATGTATTGAAAATCGATGTGTAACGTAAGGGCTTTTAACCTAAACTATTCTGGTGCTGTCTGTACTTCCGTAAAATGTTTTTTTATATTCACATTACTCAGTTTCTATCATTTATGTTTTATATTAGTCTCCTTATTCTTTCTTTCTATTACCTGATTAAATTAAATCAATAAATACAGTAGGTATTACTTTCAAGCTTGTTCTTAACTAAAATTTTAAATGACTTCAAACGTAAAATACAAATATTTGGATAGCGTCTGACACACAAGAGAATGCCAATAAATATAACAAATGTTGGAAAGTATTCATATGTTTGTTTTTATAATAGCCTCTGATGGATAGTTGGTTTATCACCGTTAATTCAACGACATCACCACCTCGTGTGTGTACGTCCAGTTAATCAAATACACGTCTGAAGATTTGTGCTAAGATTATTATCATGTTTATTTTATAAATTTGCACTTACTACTGCTAATAAGTTTAACACTATGTTAAACCTAACCGGTGTTTAAACTAGGAAAATAAAACCATTAGTAAACAGAGATTAACAGTTATGAGTAGTTTTTTTACTGTTGACTTACTTCTACTAGAATTAAATGTCATTAGTACGGGAGATACGGGATCGTACCACTACAGTATTTACTACCAAAAGACTTTATTTTTTCGAATGACAACACATTTTGCACGCCGGCGCCATGCATCCATTGAACGCAACCCATTGCTAACATTTTTTTGCATTTTTATCTTAGTGCCTGAGAACCCAATACAGCCAACTCTCCAAAATATCAAAATATTTTTAAAATCCCAATTTGTGACATATAGGAAGAGTACTTCTTTGAGAAAAACCACTACTACTGGACATAGACTTCACCCTAGTTACGCCAGAACGTTCTATTCTTCATATAGACTGTTTTTGTTGCTGTATGTCGGTACTGTGTATATCTATAATAGGTGTGAAAACAAACAAGCCAATGAACTTTACAGTAACGCACGGAACGTTCTGTAAGGCCGTGTAATTCAGCGGGACATCGAGACTTCATGACGCTAATCGTCCGTAATGCACATTAATCACTCTCTTAGAGTATTATGTCTCTGAGGATCACGAACTAATGAGTTATGTTTCAATTCATTCACATCACTTGCCATAGATAGATACGGGAGATTTTTTTCAATTTCAAATAAATTACAATTACGAGTAGGTACGACCACCAGTTGTTTTTTTTTAATGATATTAAAGAATATAAGGTATATTTTATTAGGTATACTATTCTTAATGTGAATATAAGAACAGACAAAAGAAATAAATTATATAATATAATGTTATTAAAGAGTTTCTTCTAAGAACTTACTAGTCTTGTTACTGTCAATAAATGCGGCGTTAGTTCGTATTTTAATTCATTTCGGTATAATTATAATCTGACATTTCTTCAAACATTTCAAAGTGAAAGTATATCTAAGTCTTTAATCTGTTTAAATTTATTTAACAAAGAGATCTTACAACTATTTCGTCAAATAAAATCACTTCAATTACAAGTTACAATCGATCACATTAGTACACACAATTACTTCGTTTTAATTCACATTACTCTCGTTCGAATCTAAAACTTTCGTCAAATTGTCCATTGTTGATTTTAATAGAATGGTCATTCGGTACATTATCGAATTTAGAGAAAGTTACGCGGACCCCACAAAAAGTACAAGTTGAAATGTTAAAGTTGACCTCTAAAGCCCATACCTAAAGAGTGACGTTTCATTTCATTGCAGAACTTCAACGCTTGGGTATCGAGATACACTATGATCGAGATCTAATCATATTAAAATCTAGCTGTGGCCCGCGATGTTATCCGTGTTGATCTAGTTATTTTACAAGATATTGAAAGGGAACATACTTACACAAAAATTTAAATTTGAATACCTGTTTTAATTGCTAAAAAAAAACTAAAAACAATCATTATATTTAGGCATCGTTTATACAGCAATTTTTACATACACTATCATTTATTTTGAAATCACAGCCAGACACTACAATTTTAGTTATTGATATAGATGTAACATTGATTTGTGTTTTCAAAGCATCGATCATAATAATAATATTATGATACAGGGAATTGATTCCCGAATCAGCTGTGTAATTTATATGAAGATGTTGATTTATTGCTAATAATTTGTCAATTTAATTGTAAAATAATATCAGCTGATTAGGAGTTTGTGAATTATTATGAGAACTATTACTACTATCATAATAGCTGTTACTGCAATCAAGCAGCTCTGGTACCGGTGTAAAACCGGTACATCAGATCTGCTTGATTAAAGGCATCTTTGCATATTCAAACGTGTTTCTTATGATAAATATCATAAGAAACACTTGTTCATCGGATTTTGTGTGCCATAAAAGGTAATGAATAAGGCTCATTGCAGCAATTGTATTAATTGATAAGTGTGATTAATGTATTAGATTGTCTCTTAATTGCGCTGTGATCTCTCTTTGACGCCGTCTTTCAACGCCATCTGAAGATGAATGACCATCTTTGTTCGAGCTATTTAACCTGTCAAAACATTTTATTGTCTGATTACAAATAGTGTGTACTAATTATACAAGCCTATTTAAAATGTATAATTATATAAAAAGTAGTGGTCCAGCGGTGGTCGAAATGTGACCTTTTAGAAAATATAGATATTTAAAATAATTTTAGCCAATCGGTTGCGTTGAATAGGAGGCGCAACCGTGCAGTGTTGTCACTCGAAAAAATAAAGTCATTTGGCAGAAAATCTCTCCGATCGCCGACTTTCCCCTACTTTTAAAACCTCATGAGCACTAAATACTATACCAACCAAAAGTAAATTTTAAAAAACAATGGAATACGTAAATATTGACAAACCAATACTCAAGTCACGATTATATCTTGTCTTCAACACATTATTCACCTTAAACTTCACCTTACTAAGTCACCAGACTAAGTTTGTTCACCTGTGTTAGGTGAACAAACTTAGTCTAGGTATTTATTTATTTTATGTATTAGCAAAAGCCAATTTTGTTTGAATGTACAGTGCGCGCTTAGCACATATTTTTCCATGTGTTAATTAAATGGCAAATGTTTACAAGTAAATAACTTTTTTTTTTATATTGTAACACTTGTGTTCTTATAACCATTTTTTTTAATAATACGTTTTCTGCACGTTATAAACGTTTAATCACCTTAAAGCAGTTTCCTCAATTCGATACATTCTCCGCGACTTCCTTGTCACAGGCGTTTGACAGACAATAGTAATTAACTTTAAAATATGTGCTAACTCATTGAGTTCCGTTGAATTAGTTCCCATAGTTTAGCTTTATATCTGAGTGGCTGATGTAGAAGGTAAGTTTATTTGCCTCGGGAAGTAGCTACATTAAACGGTCATGTTTGAAAGTTTAAAGAAGTTAAGAGATTTTGACCTTCATTGGAATTATTTTGAAAGTTCACCAATATGTTATTTAGCGAAGCAAAAATTCAACCGCGGGCAGAATTTGAAACTGCGTCTTCTGGTTAGGTATACCGGACGCTATGACCTAGTGGTGACTTAGTAGTCACCGCGAGTCCCACCCGCCATGTCGAAATTTGCCTTCACATTCAGAATTTACGTGTTTATGGTGACGTCAGTAACACCTATTGAAAAAAGCAAGATCTTGCTTCTCAATCGACATGACTTACTTACAGTTAGTTCAATGTCGAATGATGCCACCTTACGTACTAACTATATTTTTATATTTTTTGGCATTTTCCATGCTAAGATGCGAAACTTTAAAAATCTTAGCATGGAAAATGCCAAAATATACAAAAAGATATTCACCATTATGTATTTGGAAACTTCACTAACATAACGGCTTGATCTGACCCATGTAGCAGTTTAAAAACTGACAAGACAAATAATAATTTAACAAAATCGGTCAATTTCACGGAATCCACGCCATGGGTTAGATGCCAGTTAAATGTCAGCAACAACAAAGGGTCTATTAGATAAATATTCTAAAAGACAACAATGTATCTTTATCGACCGAAGACTCGTAACATTAAATTTAATTATTATGTAACATCACATTCATAACTTAAATGTACCGAAGCCGGGCTTTCTCTTAACATTTCCCGATCATCAGTCTTATATATTCATTAAGTAGCTTCCTCCCTTCATAACATTTATGCCATTTTGCCCTCTTAACTGAAGACAATACAGCATAAAATGCCAAGCACCATTAAATCTAAAATCATCACACGACTTTTCCCGCAAATGCCTTCTAGATTGTGTCGTAGAAGATCTAGGCTTCTTAACCCGCTTTCCTTCAACCAAATCGTCCGTGATGGCCCGAATCATTTTGTAGACGAGCCAGATAAAGTTACGGATCGTAGACTACAAATTGAGTTGTGGCTTCAACTTTCTTTATGATTCTAGATAACTAGGTTAGATACTGGAAATTTAATAGCCTTATTGAATTCGATATTTCCTGAAATAATGAGAAATAATATTTAAATAAATAAATAATTTTTTTGGTAAAGGTTGCTGAGACTCGTTGGATGCAGACGGGATGTAACCGGTCCTTCTGGAAGTATATGGGAGAGGCCTTTGCCCAGTAGTGAACCTCTGGTGTTTAATATGATGATGATGATGATGAAACTTTAGAACATTAAAGTAATTGTTTGATATTTACTGAAGACATAGGATATAAACTAAATAAAATACCTGTAAGACAATTCAATTTACCAATTAATGAAAGAGTGGGCAATATTGCATTGAATGTAAGTAATTTAAAATCTAATGTAATAATAACTGAAAGCAGTTGTCTACCGCAGAAATATTATCGTTTCTTTAGGCTGAATGGAGTTCTTTGACGTTGAAGTTCTATACTACTAGTTCTATACAGTACTCTATGAAGAAAAGTTGTGTTGGCAGTGGGGGGGGACTTTGACCCTTATACTGCCAACCCAACTATTCCTCTTTCGTTTTCCTCTGGCGTTGCAAGCGTCTATCTATAGATTAACGGTAACGGCTTAACATCAGGTGGGCCGTATGCTTGTTTGCCACCTGAGTAGTATAAAAAAATACATTTCTGAACTTTGAATGTAAACAATCAAACCATCAAAGATATTTCTTATGTCTTTCGTATTTATACTGAAGACTACGTTAACCAACGTTTTCACCTCCAACTTGCTAATTTTGACGCTCATAAAAATAAAGATATTTTCTACTTGGAATTATAAATTCATTTCACTCCTAACTTTCTTGTTTATGTTACTGGTCGCAACATCTATATGAATTGTTGGTTTTAAAGAGCTTTGAACGTGACTCTACGAAATATGTTATCATGCGAGTATGTGTGCATTGTCATGGACTAAACATATTTTGTGATTCTCTAACCATTTAAAAGGTGATTAATTGAGATCGACTCTTTTTAAAACGTTCCCAATATGAATTTTCAAGGCTTATTAAAGACAAAAATGAGAAATAGCGAAGAAATAAAAGGAGCACTGAAACTGATAATCTCAAAACTTCAAAGCGCAAACTTTGACCTACAGTAAGTTAACTTCATAATTTATAGCTTAATTATGAAGTTAACTTCGTAGAAATGGCCTACTCTTAATAAACGCCGCATTTGAGCTCTATTCCATTTGATTTGGTATAAAAAGAATCTATCTATCTATTTATCGAGAACGATTTTAAATAAATACCTTGAATATTTAATAAGAAAACACCGTTAATAACCCTGCATTGATACCCAAAGCACTCTATGTATACATAATGCAACCTCCAACAGACATTTACGAACAACCGATGATCGGCAAAACCACACCACAAGTAATTCTCATGGCCTTGCTCCAGTTCACCCTATTCGAGTGTTGATCACGTTGATCATGGTCAGCGCATAAATAGTCTGCCTTGAGCTGCCGAAATAGCCTTAAATTGCCCATGAGCTGCCCAAAATGGGTGTCATGTACGGTACTGTGTTCCGTTGTGGGTGGTACATTTTTTGCTATCTAATAATTTGAAAATGCAAATTTATATTTTGCTGTCTATGTTCTAAATAGACATTAACATTTTTGTGGGTTTATTGAATTTGTAAAGATTTTTGGGATATTGATTTAATTTAATGATAACCGTTATCACATTATTGTATTACCTACCTATGGCTATATCGTAGACAAGCCATAGGTCTCCGCGGTGGGACAGTAATGATGATGGATGAATCCCATTACAGAGAATCTCGTCTCATCCTTTAGCTAACACTAAACAAAAGATTAATTGCAAGTAACAGTTGATACAGTCATACAGTGGTGTCACTAGTGTCATTAGTACCTATGCCTCAGTACATGGTAACCTCTATACTCTGTCCACTCGTTTATTCACTTTTTGACAGATGGAATTAGTGGTTGCGACAACGTAGCATTTCGATTAACGATTCGATTATTGACGATTTAATTGATATGTATCAATAATTATCAATTTATTTAGTGGTTTAATTTTCAATGTATAAACCCACAAAATAAAGTATTTGGCTTCTTTTTAGAATGATTTTATATTTTATTGGTAATTAATTTATATGTTTTATTAGTAGGTATTTGACTGGATGCAAGGTTTTCCTATACCGGCTTACCGATGTATAAAACGATTATTTTCGACTTATTAGTTTTGCAGCGAATACATTCGACCCCATCACTACGTACGATAGAGTGTAACTAAGTATATTTTTAATACCAATTATCCCTTTTTTATGAAAATACAACAACTGTATAATAATGTCTGTCAGAAATCAAAAATAAGATAATTAAATATGATTAGGGGAAAACAAGATCATTAAATATAATATTTCTTTTATTACGCATAAAATAAACTTTTACATAATCCGGTACAGTTACGTTCTAAGGCAATTTTAAAAAGTGAAGAAAGAGTTGACAGAATATTGATATAATTTGCTAATACGAATGACATTTGCTCATAGAAAATCACTTCACATACATTTTTACGTCATAGATGACAACATTTTATAAAACATTGCATATTACAGATTCGGTTCAATGTCGTCTCATCGCTCACCCGTGAGAAAAACAGCCAAATACTTGCCCTGAAGGTCGCGGTAAAAGTGTAAAAAACGGCCAACGCCCAACTTGCCCGTATCTGGGCCAAGTGCACGCCAATTAGTGGCAATTGCACGGTGTGCGTAAACACGGAAACAGACTCACTTTTAAATAGTTTTTTCCATTGCGAAATCTTCACGCTTTCATTGGATAGGAAATTGCTCGATTTGGATGAAAGACGTCGTCTCAGATTGAAAAACTTAGATTAAAAACTGTTTTATGGAGTTCTTCACGCAATTTTGTTGTCTTAGATTAGAGTAAAAATAGTTGAAAGGTGAATTTATGTCTTGATATCTGTAACTCGAGATGACAATAGTATTGAAATTAGATTAAAACATCTTTTTGTACTAGCTTATCTTCTCTCGACGAGAAAAGCAATGATACTGTTATTGACACTCAATATCACTTAGAAATACATCACTCAGACGCACTCAATCACTCACTTAGTGATCATCGATTGAGTATACAAATTACGATTATAAATGCACATATCTTGTACGCATCAGTAATTTTGTCATAAATATTGGAGATTATCTATACTAATATTATAAACGCCTTGTAACTGTGTTTGTTCGTTATCTTTTCACGATTAAACCACCGTACAGATTTCGAAAAAATAGCAAGAAGATCGATTGCATCCTTAGGAAGGACATAGGTTACTTTTTGTCCAAAAAGTTATATTGGGATGCTAGCGAAATTCCGGGAAAACGCACTTTATAAGAAACTAGCTCGCTTCCAAATCAATGAATGTCCAAATGAATTATGTGCCACGTTCCGAACAAAGATTCAGCCTCGTTGAGAACACATTACCCTTTGCCGAAACAAATTCATTCACTGCGCTGTCATTTTGTACGTAATCGTGTCATGGATCACTCGTTTGTTCTGGCTATTCCGTTTCATGCATACAGGATGACAAAGAGTTGTGATCGCTAGTGATGTAGGCTTCATCATCATCATCATCAACCCATATACTGTCCCACTGCTGGGCACGGGTCTCCTCTCATATTGAGAGGGATTAGGCTGTAGTCCACCACGCGGGCCTAGTGCGGGTTGGCAGACTTCACAAACCGTCGAGAAAAATCTCTAAGGTATGCAGGTTTCCTCACGATGTTTTCCTTCACCGTTTAAGCCAGTGATAATTAATTATTAATACGCACATGAATTCGAAAAGTCAGAGGTGCGTGCCTTGGGTTCGAACTCGAGACCTTCGACTTGGCAGTCCAATGGTCATACCGCTAGGCTATCACTGCTGATGTAGGCTTGATATTTCCCAATTTTATTAAAGTTTGGAAAAGTCCGGCTTAAATATAGACTAATTAATTTCGGGTTTCTAAAGTTCTCATCAAAGACATGTAAAACTACCGATAGACATCGTGAATAAAATCTTCACCTACTTTGGGATCAATGTTTTTGTACAAAAACGTTCTCAATGTTCACATATACCTTTCAAATCTTTTTGGTTCTAATTGGATGTTTAATCCTAGAATAATATTATAGAATCCCATACTAATAGTGACCTACAGATCATACAAATTTCACTTTTCTCCTCCTTTCATTCATCTTTGATCCAAGTATAAAAATATGCTCATGGGGTTGGCAATTTGAGTCTACATACCTAAAAATTAGAACTGTTATTGACAAAAAACATGACATTGTACTGTCTCTCATACGTCAACATTTCACAGCTGATGCGCTCGTGGCCTTGACATTGCGGCTTGCGCGAGTGCATCCAAACCGCAGGCTTGTTCGACTGACAGCTGTCATTGTGTATGAGAGATAATGTACAGTATGCGCGGCATAACCTGGTCGGAATGAAGTTGGCTGTTTGGTTGCGCAGTATACAATTTTTCAACATATACAATCCATTGCGCATTCAAACGGCTAACTTCAGTCCGGCCAGTTATGCCGCGCGTACTGTACGTAATCCCTTTTGTGTATGTTTATGAGATTCAATTTGCATGTTACTTAGGTATTACGAGACTGGGTAAAAATCGATCAGACTAGGATGTCATCATTGTTAAGTTGTTAGCCTATAACTTTCTTTACTGTTGTGTCTTGAAGAATGCTTTCGAGTGTCATGGCGCAGATCATTAAGACCATGAGGCATGTGCAGTTTTTAGACCGTAGAAATTATCTATTATGCTTTGGTACTAGTGTGATAATCAAAGAACACATTTTGCATTGTGTCTGTAATTTGTTACTTGACTGGTTAAAATTAATTATTTGAAAAACTTATTTTGAAACAGGTCAGTTGACAGACATTATTTTACGCGTTTTTACGCGTTGACTAATACGTATAATATAGTGTGCGCTTGAGTAATATGCAACGTTGGCTTCCCACAGTGTTATAATAATAACCCTTCAACTTCATAATGATCTCACAAAAGCTTTATGGAGGTGTAAAAAAGTTTACACAAGATTAATATCTACCCACACTTCCTAACGCGAACAAGTAAACGAGTGTGTCAGTGAAACTGAGCAACCTTTACAAACTGAGTCAATTACTTTTTAATAGCTCTCCTATAGAGGTCACGGCAATTTTCTTGTCAAAATAATTAAACACTACATAACATGTGATTTTTATACGTAAGATTACGTTTAACGCGTTTGAAGTTTGAATTGATTGAGCCGCATGATAATTTTACGTTAGTTTTTTTACGCTAGTTTTAATTGTACCCATCCAGGGTACATACAACTAAAACTAACGACTTTTTCTTCGCGGCGTTTTTAAATATCCATAGCGTTATTGAAAAGAGATTATTATCATTTTTGAAGAAATCTATTGATTACTTTTCTTTACTAACTACTTTCGGTCACGAACTTTTGTGGTCCATCATCATTATCGATAGCCTTTCTTAATATTGTATTTTGCTGGTGCACTTTGGTACAGATCCAGCACATCAAGCTACCCCAATCTGTAATATTTTTTTTTGACAGATTTTCAACTTTAATACAGAGAAATAAGGTTCATGTTCAATTGGGAAAATTTGAAAGTTTTAGGTAGCTTGACCTGCTGGCGTCTGTACATGACCTATGCTTTTTCTTATGTCGTCGACCCATCGGGCACCTTAACGTCATAATGGCATTTAATGTTGATGAATCGGAAACAGTTTCTTTGTAGTAGCTATACCAGGAATTTCGTGAAGAATGCATGCTAAATTTTGATTATACATGCTGATTTTAGTTCCTCTCAGACCGCTACAGGAATTTCCATACAAAAAAAAAACAAAGAATAGCGTCCAACATTCTCTAAATTCCTAAAAGAACTACAGTTGTTTTTCCGCCGACTGATTATAAGAGTTGAAACAGACATTACCAAAAAAAAATATGTCTTACTTTATCACCGGACACCAAAAACGGAATCCCTTATACGGCAACATTATCTTTGTCATTTAAAGTTCGGTTTCGTAAACCACGCTAGCAGGTCATACGTATTTGGGCAGAAGAAATCAGAGTACTCACAAAAAAGATACAAAAGGTCAAATGGAACAATAAAATCGTATGTCATTTACCCATACATAATATTCAATAACTATTACTAACGAACGATTCTTTTTTCCATATCCGAATCCACGCTAATCTATGTATACCTACTCTCCATACTAATAAGTATTTTAAATATAAAAGAAACTCTATTTGTCTGTTACCTTATCACGCTTAAGCTGCAGAACAGATTTCGATAAGTATTGGCAAACAGATAGATTGCATGCTGAAGGACATAGGCAAATTTTTATTAAAAAAAATGACACATACTATAACACATAATTAATAATATTTATGTGATAAACATTAGTGTTTGTTTTTCTTATGTAATAAGTATTTGCAAAAAAAAAGTATTAAATCCAGTGTCTTGTACCCAAAGTACAAGCTCTGCTTAGTTTGGGACTAGATGGTGCTGTGTAAAATTGACCAAGTTTTTTTTATATAAAATATTATCTTGAACTTTAAATTCATCTTTTTTTTAGCGACTGTCACATTTGGTCGCAGCTTTTTAGTGCAAACGAATGCATATCTCATTACAATGGTGTTGTAAGAAAAGCCCTTACGTTTATGTGAACGAACAAACAATACAGACAGACAAATAACAATAACTGACACGTTAGGCACACATACCTGTATTATCTTGTGAGTTATCGCGAGACCTTCGCCGTAGGATCAGATGGTTCTCACGCGTTCTCGCCATGTCAGGTCTGAAACAAAAGCGATCGCAACCAGACAATGCTGTGACCTTTTTAAATTGGATTAAAAGTTCTCGAGATTCCTATGGAATGGGAGTACATTAATTATGTATTAATCACCGGATGTTTGAAATGTATCATAGTATTTGATGTAAATATTTTCTTTTCTTAGTAAAACGTTGCCTTACACTATGATTTTTTCCTGTATGGTGGGTGCGTTTACAAAATAAAAGTTTCACATTACCAAACACTCAGACCGGGAACAACTACCTGTAGGTCATTTATATATTCGTTCCGTGCGGGACTCGAACCACACAGAAGCCGATTGCTCAGCCGCTGCGCCAAACGTGTTGTCAAAATATTATTCTTCTTAATTCGGCATCTGCGTGTAAGCATTGCACGCAGTGATAGCCTAGTGGTATGACCATTGAATTGCCAAGTCGAAGGTTTCGAGTTCGAACCCAAGGCACGCACCTCTGACTTTTCGAATTCATGTGTGTATTAATAATTAATTAATTATCACTCGCTTAAACGGTGAAGGAAAACATCGTGAGGAAACATGCATAACTTAGAGATTTTTCTCGACGGTTTGTGAAGTCTGCCAACCCGCACTAGGTCAGCGTGGTGGACTATACCTAATCCCTCTCAATTTAAGAGGAGACCCGTGCCCAGCAGTGGGACAGTATATGGGTTGATGATGTGTGAGCATTGTAATTCCCGGATAGGGATTCCATACAAGTATAAATTAGTACCTATTATTACGTAAAAAAAAAGTTCATCGTTGACTCTTGATGAGCATCCTCAATTGATTCTCGATCATCATCCTAGCAAGGATGCTAATAATTTACTTACACACGCCATACGATAATTTTGTAGAAAAGCCCAATAACGCAGCTCGACTTGGGAATCGAACCCAAGACCTCTAGTGTAGCAGTCGTGCTTAGTACCACTAGTGAACACTCCTAACGAGCAGTATATAGTACCTATTATAAATACTTGCGTAAAGTCACTGGTAGATAGTTGCATGCTAATAAGATCGAACTTTTGCCTTCCTAGAAGTGATCCGAGTGTTGCAAATAACAGGTTGGTTGCACAGAGGAAGCAATAAATAATGTTCGCGATTATCGGCCGAGGCCTAACCTAACGAGCATGCTCCTACCATCTGTCTTTATCTCCGACTCGATCCGATATCCATACCATGATAACTCGATTCCATCGAGTCGGATTGTAAATGATTGTATCGCCACTCAAAACAGTTTATGTAAAGTACAAGTAAAAAATTAAGTCCCGTCCAAAGATTTTTAAGGGTTTAAGTTTTTTTCAAAGCATTATCTAAACACAGGGCTGTGCTGCGGATGTTTTATTTATCACATGGATTCATTGCAATAGTATTTATATTGATCCTTTTATTCAAAAAAACCTTACAAATATAATGGGAGTTATCTCTTTTGCCCTCTCAGTTTTACTCATATTTTTTTTATAATGACGAATCTCAAGGTTTACTAAAGTAAGCCTTTTATGCACTCATTTGAATCTCCAATATCTAAGATAGTATATACAACATTTCAAGTAAGTAGGTAAGGGACCATTGTACTGTCGTTTTGGACAACTTTAACTATAGGATCAACCCTGAAATCACGGAAAGAAGCAGCTATTTTATATATATCGTCCAGTTGAGTGAAAATTAACGTATAGAACAGCATATTTTGATGAGTATAACGGCCCAATTCAGAAATAGGGTTGTGCAATAGGTAAATCGTGACTTGCAATTCTCGATTCTATCGATTTCTCAATGCCTACAACACATCGACTATCTCTTGTCTTTTGACTCATTTAAAATAATACATTCGTTTACGTACATTCGTTCTTTTGTTCAAATCTACTTGCAAATCACTAATCGTTTATTGTTTCAAAGTTATGTAAAAAAGAAATTGTAAATACCTCACAGTAAACGCACAAGACTTAAACTCTTTGTTCTGACTATGTTTTTCTCGGAATGAAAATCTATACTGCTTATTCTATCATAGTAAGGGCTAGAGTAAAGTACGAAATCTAAGCGGGGAATATAAAGGAAACTATTATAGGTTTACAGTGGCACATCGTATGTTTCGAAACGGAGTCAGTAGACTCTTTTCCCACGAGTTTGCGCAATAGGCCCGCTGGCATGGCGCGACATACTACCATACATGTCATCTTTGTATCACAAGTACACGTATTATCGACTGCTAAGCTGGAGGTCTTGGGTTAGATTCCCAGGTCGACCAGTGTTATTGGGTGTTTCTACGAAATTCTCAGTAGAAGCTCAAAGTTTGGATTTGTGGACGGTTACATACGTCTTTAAACATATTAAAATTAGACAATTTTAAGAAAATCAGGTAATATTTCCATTAATTCTGTGATTATAAAAAAAAACATTGATAATCATCTTTAATTACCTAAAATTTAAAGAAATAATAGATTGCCTTGACCATCTTTATGTAGTATTTGCCCGCGAATTGAATCTTAGTAATGCCCTTAGTAATCATTGTACTACTCGTTACATACAAATGAAGTACGTGCCTCCTAAAGATTATAGAGAGATGATATTTCACATAAATAAGAAAACATAGTTATAACTAGGTATTTTAAGTACATTATGCATATAAAGAAAGTAGAGAAATAGGCAGTTTGTTTCGCTAGAAAGCAGTTGTGCGTAGATTTTCTTCATGATAATATGTTTGTATGTGTGCTTACTTTCGTTTCCACATAATATGTCAATTAAACTTAGTTATATTATTATCTATCATTTGGCCTTCTGTGCTAAGGGTCGTAGAAATTGTCTAACCCGTATATGATTGGCAAAGAAAAGAACGTAAGATTGAATCTCCATCGACGTCCTATCAAACGAAGTTCGAGGGTGGCTTAGATAGAAGATTCTTTATTGTACAGAGAGACGCCAGCAAGTCAAGCTATCCAAAACTGTTAAATTTTCCCAATTGAATATGAACCTTATTGTTTTGTATTAAAGTTGAAAACCAATCAAAGAAATTTGACAGTTTGTGGTAGCTTAATATGCTGACCTTTGTACAGAGAAAGCCTCTTCGCTACCCCGCCACTGCTGTCGATCTTATGCATGTCGTAAACCTAATTACGAGTAGAAAATTTTAAACTAAGTAATTCTATATTAATTTCTGACAATTACGCGAATATTGAAATAAAGCTACTTTTTACGGACTTTAATCGCGTTTAATATTGATATTATTAATCTCGACGTTTCGGACTATTTACAGCGTCCATGCACACGAGTAGACAGTCTACCCGTGATCGTGATCAATATAACGCGATAAAATCCGTAAAAAGTAATTTAATTTCAATCTAACTACTTCTTCGGTAGCGTATAATAAGCTACCTGCACCACAATATGTAATTCATGACATGGTAAAAAGGTTAGCTAGTAAGCAGGTTGATAGCGACTGTGCGTAGTGTACCTACACCGGAGCATAGGTTACAGTTATTCGTTGTGAAGGCTCTTTAAATAATAATTACAATGAAATATTAACCAAAATATGAAAAGACTTCTTTCAAAAACACTTCAGAAGTATTCAAAAGTTACCGGTAGTTGACAAGACTTCATTATTAAATGTCCAAGAACTTTATAATTAATTTCATTTGTAATTAAGGTTCAAGGAATATGTTCTTACAATTTCGGTACTATTGAACAACGTAAACAAAATATCCAACATTGTAAACAGCAGCAGTTAAAATACGAATATACCTGACCTCTGAACTGCAGTTAACAAACTATTAACTGGCTTTGTCTTCTAAGATGGCAATACATTATATACTTATCTTACGGTTTTCACTAGTAGTATGTGTTAAATTTTAAACAATATTACGCTTAGTGCTGTGTTTCATAAAATCAATGGTTTTGTTAGCACGCCAGGTTGCCAGCGAAAATACCGATGATAATTATTCCGATAATTTACTATTCATCTGAGATTATCATTATTTTATCGAAAATTATTATGTTTTAAGAAAACTTTGTCTAGCAACACAGCTCCCACAAATAACTTTTAATTGACTTGAAACATTAAGGAGGTTCTCTATTTGACTGTATGTTACACGATATGTTCACACTTTAAGTGGACCGATTTTAATGTTGCTTTTCTTTTGTGATATACTTCCTTTGATCCCATTTAAACTGGGTTGGACTCCGAGCATCGTTTAGGCAGATACAACTACCACGAAATGATTGAGGAAAAGAATAGATAGAATAATCGTTTCATTGCTGAACTAAAGTCGTATTTTTTTTGGTAAAAAGTTAAATTGTGTTTGTAAAAAAGATAATTCTCGATATGTTGTTTTACAAAGACTAAAAACAATTAATTGAACTTGATTGCACAATATAAATACTATACAAAATTACGGATAGTAAAAGATGTAATGTATTAATATTATCATGCCCTTGAACCGCCAAAATGTTCAAAATAACTAATTTAATCAATCTTTTATATCAAAATAATGGCTGTATCGAATAAAATTTTATTGTTTAATGGAAGTATAGCCTTGTAGTGGGAGTCAATGACTTGATCGCTTTAATGTACCATGATCTGCGATAATGTTCAAAGTTTTTGCATGTGATTTCGTAACAATAAGGCCCATTATCCAACAATAAACGAATTAAGGTCTGTGCTTACATCGCCTAAGTTTTTCAGACCACACAAAAAGTTAAGGTTATGGAATGCAACCATCTTTTTGCAGTCATTTGTTTTTAGTTGTTTATGACCAGTCAAGCGGTTTAAGAAATAAGAAACAATAGTTGATTTTAAAGAATCGTTCGTAAAAACATTAGAGATAAGTCCGTTCTTGTTTTAAAGTAAAAAGATATGAAGGTCATTGGTTCACCATCCCGGGCAAAAGGTAAAGGACAATCGAAAGATCTCCGTAGCTTAGCCTATCGAGAGATAGGTTATATTCGAACTTGAGACCTGCGACTTAGCGTAAATTAAGTTTTTTTTTTTCATTCTATCATTTCATGCATTTAAATAATAGAACAAATAAACATTTTGGGATATTTTTACACATCACCATCTAGCCCCAAACTTAGCAGAGCTTTTACTAATACCCACCATTAGTAAAAGCTCTACTACTAGACAATCAACGTGTCTAAAAGAAATTGTTTTTTTTTTATATGGTAACATTTCTCTGTCCGGCTTATATCCGTTCAAAGGATTGATATACCTACATATATAACAGTATCATCTCATAAATTAATAGTCATATCATTTTGTTACCAGGTACACAGCAAGGGTCTGAAATTCGGAATCTATGAAGACTACGGAAACTTTACATGCGCAGGATACCCTGGTGTGGTCGGCCATCTTGCTGGAGGTAAACATCTATTATCTATATGTATTTTCTTTGTGACACTGGGAAAAAATCACAGATATAAATAGCCCAAGCCTTCTGAATCTTCATAGAGGGAAGCTTTATAGTACCTGAATGCAAGATAATAAATCATGTGGATAATCGTTATCATGCCATCCGAACTTCTTCAAGTCTTGAAGAAACTTGACTCTTTCGTTCTCTCATTAAAAATAACAGAAAAATAATACATACAATCAAGAGAAACTGTTCCAGAGCTTAGTATTATTAAGACGTATGATTTCATTGTCAGCTTATCATGAACTAGTAACTTCCCGTATGTAAAACAGAAATGCCTAAATCAAGCGGATGCCTCTACTTTTCTAAAGTTTCATGATTAGTCAGTAAATGGTACTTCGAATATATATATTACTTAAGTATAAACGATATAAACTTATCTGTAAATGTCGGCAGAATGATTAGGAAAAATAAGTAATCAAAACCTACTTATTGAGACACAACTTCGTTTACATGTCAATTTAAATGCAACCAGAGTTCTTACGAGCCGAGACTTTCAATTCTACAAAGAGACATGAAACACTGCATTTGTAATGATACTACTTAAAAATACATATAAGATAACTTGCAACACAACAATAGACCTATGTCTCAACAGCTCCTAGCCTACATATCGAAATTGCCGAGTCGATGTACCGACTCGAATGGCCTAATAACAAATTTTAATACCCATATGAATTCATGCGTTGTAAGGAAAAGTATTAAAGGCGTAGTGTCCATCATAAGGATTGCGCAACATCGCGTGTATTGCAACAGTTCTCGTGACTTCCTGGCCGCCCGTGTGTACTGGCTCTTTGTTAGGTTCGCCACCTGTGCAAAATTGTATAGAACTATTTTATCATTACTTCAAAATGGGGAAAATCGTCTCTAATGTGAAGACTACTCATGTGATGATTAGTAAGCCCGTAATAAATAAATAATATTACCTATAAACTATTATTTTTTTAATTACCAAACCAAGGAGGTTATACCAACTGAGATTCCCTTCATTTACTTACTCAAAATTAAATACTAAAATAATATTTCGTTTTTTTCATTGCTATTCTATAGAGCACTCTTATATACCTAGTGATATGACATAGACTAGCAACATTGGTAGTCTATTTTATCACTATTGAAAAGTACAGACCAGCAGGTCCAGTCCAGGTACCGGCAGTTCAAGCTATCCAAAACTGTAAATTTTTCCCAATTGAACATGAACCTTATTATTTTGTAGTGAAGTTGAAAATCTGTCAAAGAAATTGACAGATTGGGGTAGCTTGATGTGCGGGCCTCTTAATACTACAATCATTATACTTATACATACATGCAATAATTTTCATTTACTTGCTCGTGCGTTTACGAAATATTGATTATTTTCAGATTTTAACAGTTTAATTTGTAACTTTAATTATTTTCTCAAACATTGACTGAATATGCCATTGATTTTTTTCGGTATTTAATATAATTAATGAATATCTCTCTGGAGCTAGTAATATCGGTTGGTTCACCTATTGGAACACGTGACTTCCTTGGCCGATATAAGTATTTAGACTATACAGCACAATTAAGTTCAGCATTGCGTGAATATTTCGCGTGCTCATTACTTGAAAGTGATTAGGATAGGAACACAGTTGTTTTGCTATTAATGAATAAATTTATGGGTAATTAGTGCGATACTTTTATCATTATATAGTTGGCCGGTACAATATGAATGGTGAGTCAGAGGATTATGTGCTTACCTAATATTCTATGTATTTAATAAGACAATTTGCAATGGCAAGTCCGTTATGCGAAAATTTCCGTGTTGCAATTTTTTTAAAAAATCATAAGAAATTACTCTAAAACCACACCAAATTTATATACCTACTTATGTTATGTGTTTATAATACCAATATTTTAATTAGTAATACATACAAATTTAGAATTTAATTATAATAAATTAACAAATTATCCTTGAATCTCAGTAAGTAATAGTTACTAGACAGGAGTTGCATAAACATACCTGGTTGCTACTATAAATTCGGTTGCAATTCTGTAGCTGTTGAAAATCCGGTTGCGAATATGTTTAATAACAACATTACAATATCGGTTTTTATGGATCGAACCCTCTTTATGGAGTAAATGATTGTTGTTTCTTTTAGTCGAATGTAAATAACTTCTGGTCCTTTCACTTGTTAAAAGGACCAATCAATATTTTGCTTTCTGTTTTTATTGCCGCCGATCTGTTGTGCCAACGCGCAGTTTCAGGTTACTATGCAAGGACTTCTTTGTCTCGTTACTATATCGAAATGATATAATAAGAACCTACTTCCTTAAAAGACATTCTATAAATCTTTATTATTTTGTGTTTGATTATCAAATTAATCTGGGCGTTTAAAGACCAAAATATGCTAGACAGGGTTCCTCAAGATCGATAAAAGAAGTTTCCCGAATTAATAATATATACATATATAATAATAATAATATTATTGGGACATTTGACACAACACCATCTAGACCCAAACTAAGCAGAACTTGTACTATGGGTACTAGACAATGGATATTATAATACTTATATACTTTTTTTTTTGTAAATACATACTTATATATAATACATAAGAAACATCCAGACAAACACAAATACTCATGTTTTATCCATCCAAATATTTGTGTCCTGTGGGAATCGAACCCAAGACCCCATGATCAGCACTCGAACCGATAGACCACAGAGGTCGTCAATTATAGGATTTTGTTAAATAAATTACTATAAAATCATTCCTCAGACTTTTATAATCTTTGGATTATTATTCATACAACTATCCCATCTCCAGATGCGGCCACCTTCTCGGCGTGGGGTGTGGACTACGTGAAACTGGATGGGTGTTACGCCCTGCCCGCGGATATGGACTACGGCTACCCAGAATTCGGAAAACAGCTCAACTTGACCGGTCGGCAAATGGTCTACTCCTGCAGTTGGCCCGTCTACCAAATATACGCTGGTATCCAGGTGGGGTTACTATGGTTTCCTTAAACTTTGTTTCTTTGGCTCCCACACCTAATTTTATGACGACACTCAACAATTTATTCTACAATTAATTTATTAATCTGATTGCCGATGATGTCGTAAAGTCGAAAATACTGATGCAAGTTTCCTTGCGATTTTTTGTTCACCGTAAATAAGTTGAAACACTTATGTGATCAACTTACCTAATAACATTGCTAGTAAGGTGATTAAGTAAATGTTTTCTTATTGCGATTATTTTCTTTTGTTTTCTGATACTCTTATAACCAAAACGTCTGCGACTCCCAATAGGCAAGGCTCCTATTGCCTTTGTAACCTTTGTTCATTAGTCCCGCTTACTTTTCTTTGCATACATGACACTAAAATGCAAATGACGAATTGTTCAGCATAAGCGCAAAATTGCCTCTGTGAAATATGAAGGCGCCTACTATAGTCAGTTTCAAGGCGATGTAAATACAACGTTATAATTAGTGTGAAGGATGTAACACTGCGTTTATTCAATTTATTCATGCGATTGAGTTACTGTAGCGAAACAAAATTATGCAAATAATTAAAACATTCTACAGCAGCATTCTTGAAACACTTATCAGCTAATACCTTCCTAAAAAATGCGGTGACGTCAGAAGTTAATTACTCTCTTCATTTTGATTCTAAGAAGCTTTATGCTATAAAATGGAGATTGTTGTAGTTCTCACCACTGGTCATCTTCCTAATTCGTAGTCTTCATAAATAAAGTTGATGCTTTGATGATTATATTGTCGCATCAATTTACAATATTTTGGGTTAGGTATGCGTTTGGTTTTAAGGATCTATTATCTTAATGAGGTCACAAAATTGTTTCCTTTCTATAAGTTTACGTCATTCTTATTTATTTCTTCCCTTCCCTACTCCATTACAGTGCCCGTTTCCATTTAATAGACACCGTACCACAATGTTTATAACGCGATCATTATTATGTTGTTAGAAAGAGATGTCGCTAAATACGTTAACTAGCGCATCTCTATCTGCCACTCGAAACCCAAAGATGATCGATGATGATATTTCACATGTATGTCCCAATACTATACATGTCATAAAAACTTTCGCAATTCTAACTTTCCAGTTTCGCAGTACTTTACATTTTTATCAAATTTAAAAGAACCAACCAACGAATTAACCAGAAGACGCAGGTTCGAATCCTGCCCGCGGTCGAATTTTTCCTTTTCTAAATAACTAAAATCTTAGCATGGAAAATGCCAAAAATATACAAAAAGAAATTTAAAAGATATATAATTTTGTAATTTCCAGCCGAACTTCTCGTCTATCATTGAACACTGCAATCTATGGCGTAACTTCGACGACATACAAGACTCGTGGGCATCCGTCGAGTCTATCATAGACTACTACGGAAACCATCAGGATGTCATCGTGCCGAACGCCGGACCTGGACACTGGAATGACCCTGACATGGTGAGCAAATGATATCACATGTTTTTATTATCCTCAAAATTGCACCCTTAAATTTGGCCTATTTTAGAACTACGGGCATAATACAGGATTAAAATTGATTTTGTGAATAAAAAAAATTATTAGGTCGAAAGATGTAGTACACACAGCTTTCACTTCAAGAATAAGATCTTTTATGAATATTTAGACTTGTCAATAAAATAGAATTAGATGTACAAATATCAATGAATGCTAACAACACTATTAAAATCTTCCAGCTGATTATCGGCAACTTTGGCCTATCCTACGAGCAAAGTAAGACGCAGTTCGCAATCTGGGCTATCCTGGCGGCCCCTCTTCTCATGAGCGTGGACCTGAGGACCATACGACCGGAGTACAAGGCAATCCTACAAAACAGAAAGATTATCGAAGTCGACCAAGATCCACTCGGTATCCAGGGCAGGAGGATATACAAGGTAAATGACAATTTAGTCTCGATAGCTAGTCTTGACTCTTAATTTATGCACGCTTTATAAATTCCTATAATCCAATCACAAGGTGTCATTTTATTTAACACATAAGCAATAAATACGATAATCTTGCTCATCTGACCTAACGTATTTGTGACACATACAGTTAATAACAGATACCTCCTTACCACATATAGATCCTTGGGCATCTCACCATTCCTCTTGCTCCGTTGGCTGTAAAACAAAAGTTGTTGTTAATTAGTAGTTCTGTATAGCTGGATTGTAAAGTCTGGTTTTCTATTATATGCGATCTAATGACAATACTCGTGTTCATCTAGTCCTTCATCATCATCATCATCAGCCTATATTCATTTACTGCCGGGCCTCTCCTAGTAAACTCCACAGAGTTCGATCTTCGGCTTTCCTCATCCAGTCACTGCCAGCTGCCTCCCGCAAGTCGGCACTCCACTTGTCGGGCATCCTACACGTCGATCCAGTCCTTATAATAAAACTTAAATCTTGTTCTGAATCTCCAGCACCGCGGTATCGAGATCTGGTCACGTCCGATCCTGCCGATCCAGGGCCAGTACTACTCTTACGCGGTAGCGTTCGTCAACCGACGCACGGACGGTACACCCTCGGACGTCGCCGTCACACTGCGGGAGCTGGGGCTCAACAACCCTGCTGGTTACAGGGTTGAGGTCAGTAACATAATAAATTATATAATTCAAGATCGTAAAAAATATCCAATAATTAAGAAATCCTGAAATCTAGAATTTTGTTTTATAAATATTTTAGCTTCCTATCAAAATTATTCATCAACTTGCCTATTTATTTACTATAATGATTTAATCGTATATATGTACCAAATACTACCTTTTAATATGTTCAACATCAAGAATACCTATATCATTAATTTTAAAAGAAAACTTCTCTATTTCTATTTAGATTTAATTGAAATGGGAGCGGAGTCATAAACATCAGTCTAGCTACTGTCACTTTCTGAGAAGTTTATTAATACCATAAAATTTATTCAAACAGGATCTGTACGAGGACGTCGACTATGGCGTGCTGTCGCCACAAACCAAGATCAAAGTGAAAGTGAACCCCTCAGGTAGAAAGTGTCTCACTTGTTCGCTTCGCAAGGGCCCGGTATCACGCTTATGCTTTTCGCTACCTCTGGTAAAGTATGGCCGAAGTCCGACCGAATTAAAAAGATCTGTTGAAGTTCTTTCGATACGGTAAAGTAGAAACGATGCAGCCTTACGAATTCTACCTAGTATATCGCATCATACATGAAACGTCACTGTAACACTAGTTAAGATTTAGAGGATCAATTACATTCATTTATTAAATACATTTTGCATGTATGGTTATGGTCATTGTATACCAATAATTTATATTAAGTCCAAAGAGGAGTATCTAAAAATCTAAACTATATTTAGACTCAACTGTCAGTAAACTCAAGACAGTAAGTAGTTTAGAAATATTTGGAACGAAAATGATGTGTCAAAAAGATTAAGTCTAAGATCTTGTTTTCATTCATACCAGCTTTTTGAAACATCATTTTGACAGCACATTTGTCGTAGCTGTTATGGTGGTCACCTCGCCACTACCTTTGCGCTGAGTATCGTGATTCCCTCCCGAATTAATCTTTGTGTGATCAACAGATATTCGTTTCGAGTCTAGGTGAACTTTGCATCCGCTTTTCGGCCGTAGTCCCCACTACATAGGGCTTGTTCTCTAGTGCGAGAGCTGTCTTTTTAAAAGAAATAATTCGGTCGGACAGTAAAACTTTGTATATACGATTTCATCGAATCCTTTGTCAAAATTGTTACAAATTTGATATTAGAAAGTAACTCAGCACATATTACGTAGCAGTAGATGGAAGGATGTACTCGTAGAAGAAAAGTAATAAAATTGGTATCTATGGCGTATTGAACGTTGTTTCTATAAAGTTAACGATGTACAGTAAAAAGTCTAAAAGTATTTTAATGTTGGATTTGCACCTATTAATGATTTCATATTTTCTTGAAGCTTTAGGTATTACGTATAAGTCGCTAGTAGTAAAAAATGTTTACTTATTATATTAAACACTGTGACATTTACACTTCCTGTAATTTATAATTGTTTCCGCTTGTTCAATTTATCTTTCATCATTATTTAATTGGTGATCAGTATCATTACCGCTGGTTATTTTTACTAATTGATTTCCTTTGACTTGTCGTGTCACTGTTAATCTTATCACTACTTTATATCTTTTCTTTGTAATATATTATTTCGTTGTTATGTAGCATCATTTTTATTTTTGATTTTGTACTTACCTATAATATATATATATCACGTAATAATTATTAAACGTTTCGTTTGATGCTACTTCTGATGAGCTTCTGCCAGTGTTCTATCTACGACAATCAGTTGTATTAATGTATTCTTTTTAAATTTGGGCGTTAATCAATGATTTTCTTAAGGTTATGCATGACATATTCAATTTAAATAACTTTAAACAAAAGAAATCGACATATATTTTTGATATTCGCATCATTAGATATTAGATCATCTAAATAAATACTCACTAATGTAATTGAAGTCTTCTCTAGTAACCTTTCTTTATGTAAATATAGTAGACCATCCGGCCTCTTGTGAGCATTTTTCAATTATCATACTATTAGCATTTACGTAATTACTAACTTTACTATGCAGGTGTCGTGATCCTCCGAGCAGACGCGCAGCCCTCGTTTGCGTACAACGCGATACCGACGCGGACGCCGTACGCGCCGCTCAACGATGTCTTTAGACTCAACAAGAAATAACGCCATCTATTGAGCAGCAAACGAACTTAAAGTCAGACTCGACACGATCTACAAGTACAATAAATAAATGTTTTTTTCTATTCTTTGTAATTCTATGTCGTTTACTCGCTACGTATTTAGGGAGTTTATTTGTATGTTCGTTTTGCAAAAATTAGGTAAGTAGGTATAATTATAGATTCTGATAAAAATGTGTGATTGTGTTTATTCTGATTCTGACTTTGTATCATTTATTTTTATAGAATCGGAAGGTTTCTTGACTGTTTACATAAAGTGCCTTAAAGTGGAAAAAGCAGCGAGTGCAATAAGAATCGTAGCGTGTAAACGATTTCTATCAGTTCGTGTACATTAACTTCGGTGTGAAAGATAGTTACCAGCCGGTATATCTCTGTCTTGCCTTAGGTTACATTTTATTTATGTTTCGTTCTCGCTAGTGTGATCATTGAGATGTTATTGTGTAACAAAACACGTAGAGAATTGATTATTTGCCATTACGTTGTACCTAGGATAAGGATGTACATTTTAGGTGCCTATAAATGTAAGTTTTTTCGTAGTGAACGTCAATAAATAAAATAATTATACTTTTAATAATAATAGTTTTATTTTCGCACAAATATTGTCTGTTATCCCTTAAAGTGTAACATTATGGTAAAATTACCAATAATTAATTAACAGCTACAAGTATTGATATAAATAGAAAGTAGATCAGAAACTAAGATAGTTGAAGATAATGATTCCGTCCGTGGTCGAAATAAGTTTACTTATATCACTGTCTACTTTTTAGAGCAATAATCTAACAAGCGTAATTGCCACATTAAAATGAATTCATGATTTTTATGAATTAATGTTTCTGAAAACCAAGTTGTTGTCCAGCTTTGTATCCTTCCAGGTATATTTGTATCCAACCATCGTAGTTGCAAGGTTTTCTTCTTCGATTATGTTACTGCTCCTGGAAAGTATTATAAATACAGTTAAAGTTAAACTTTAAATTAATTATCTTCTAGTATCATCTAGTCATCTTGGTTCTATATTATTTATTTGTTAGATGTTTGACTTGACATTCTATCTGGCAACACTCATTGGATACGCTCATAGTCATTGGACTGATCGCATGATGAGGATTTGAAAAAAAAGTTTGACTTAATTATAACATACCTAGTGATACAAATTGATGCTACATATCTTAAACTAATTAATTATAATCTTATACTATCTAATACAATACATAGAAGATTAGAAGTAAAGGTACTTAATGTAAAAAATCAATGTAACATTTCTAACTAGCTGGCCATACGCAGCAGCTGGCACACCAGTACCACCTACAGGGTCTAATTGTGAATCTAAACCATCACGGGACCCACTCAAACACACGCAAAAATTTTCACTCAAATCGGTTTGGGTGTTTTTGAGTTTAGGCGAGTCTCAATAACTTCCATGAAGATGATGCATAATATACAACCGTAATATATACTACTATTTTATATCTAGGTAGAAACAAAGGCGCTTCCCGCTGTCTGTCCCTCTGTACACTGAGATCTTTTAAACAACGCAACGGATTTTAATGCGGTTGTCTTTAGTAGATAGAGTAATTCAAGAGAAAAGTTTATATTATCTAATACATGTAAGTAGGAAATTGCATCAGTGCGAAGCCTGACCTAGTATTTTTATAAATAACGTAAGACATAAATGTACTGACATTTGCTGATGTACGTCAGTAAACGTTCACGTGCCGATAATAATGATGAAATAAAAATATACCATGACTACATAAAATTTAATTCTAGATTTATTGAATTAAACTTTTATATCTTCAATTTCCCCACTATTTCTTTGCCGCAATTCAAAAATATGATGAAATACAACCTCTATACGTGACTTTCTTAAAAACAAAGTATCAGTAAATTATTATTTTTATAAAACAACATTGTTACCTTCTCCTCCTAAAAAATTTCGGCTCCTCGGGAATTTCAGTCGTAATGAATTCGTCTGATTCTTCACTGTTCATCATTACTATCTCTGTTGGGCTCGGTAAGGGATCTAAAAAGATGAATTCTTCCAAGTCTGCATTTTCTTCATGTTTAATATTTTTTTTAATATGAGAACTATCATTTTTGTTTTCCTGATTTATTTCAACAGGATTATTTTTTGGTGTAAGTATAAAATCATTTACTTTTAGATTTTTGTTCGTTAGGTAAGGTGCTGTCGTTATAAATTCATTATTATCTTTTGGTAGTATATTATCTGCTACTATATTATCGATTCTTACTTTGTAGCTCTCTTCAGATTCTTCTTTATCAACCTTTATACTAACTTCTTCGCTAATTATCACCGGTTCCAAATTTTGAGTCGCAGATAAATTATTAGAAAAAAGTTCTTTCCTCATTTTCGGCTGTTTGGTTTCATTTTCTTTAGAGTTCCATATGTAAGGGTTCTTATCTTGTAAGACAATTTTTTTCATTAATGGCTTTTTCCTTGCAGGTACAGCTGGGTTGTTAGCTACATATTTGTGGCTAGGTTCTGCTTGCACCACAAATTTTTTTTTGCTTTTTGGAAATAATGAAAGCTTTCTTCTTTCTTCTGGTAATTTATTATTTGTAATTGGACTTTTGAAGTTCTGAGACTGCACCAAATTTAGCTTTGGCTTAAAAATTTTAGCTTGTATTGTTGTTTCTATTAATGAGATTAGTGCCAAACAAAATACGAGCTGTAAATAACATTGTTTAGGTTATTTTACTTTTGAATAAAAATAATAACGAAAGGAGTGGAGGACCTTCATTTATATCAATTAGTAATAAATGACATCATCATGTTCTGATTTGTACTCACTATTTCGTGACCAGACTTTAGAGTGTTAAATAAACTTTCAATTCAAATCCAGCACAAGTTACGAGAATATATTATTGACTTCACTATAATAAATATAGGTATTATATCAAAAACATGCACTTACCGGAATAAATTTCATTTTATCAGAATAATATTCACTTGAATATATCGCACTGCCCATACAAGGGTACACCAAGTACTGGTCAAGTACAACTATATTTAAACTTTAAATACATAAAGAGAAAGCTATACATCACATTAGTTGATAATTAGTTATATGAACATAATGATGTGCCTTAATGATCCCTATATGAATTGAAAACGCGTAACGTTTGCGGTCTTTCGTTGTAATACTAATTAGTAAATGATACATTTTATGATATTTATTCCTGTAAATCAATCTTTTAAAGACGCGACGAAGATAACTTTAATTGTTAATACTAGGTGGCGCCGGCGTTTCATAGCTTATAAATTTCGAAAATAGGCTGTATATACAATACAGTCTGTAAGCAGCTGTGGAAGAATGCCGCCAAGCATAATACCATACGACATCACACAATGGAACTCCTCACTGAATTGCGACATCCAAAGTTTTATCTCGAAATGTCCTAATACTAAATAAAAATACTGGTCTTTATGGAGCAAATTTATTAGTACACTGGTTATCACCTGTTTTTTAACATTAAATGTTGTGAAGTTGACACATTTCATTTTTGTGTCATCATTGTTTGATGTTAGTAGTAAACTACTTTGGAATACCCTGTTCTGTTCTTCAAACGAAGTATCGGCTACAAATAGTACTAACCTGGAGTCCCATAAGACAAAAGGTAAGCAATTTATATGAAAATAAAAAATGGGCCAAGAATTGAGTCCTACGGGAACCCTTTATAACGCCAGAGCCGGGTGATCTCTTTCTATTGTCGTCCACTTTCTGAATCTTACGATTAATTTATTAGGGTTTTTTAAAAAGAGTATGTGTCTTAGTAGCTTGATAACGTGAAGGAAATGTATTTAATAGAAATGAGAAGGCTTCGCCGTCGAATTTTTTAGTTTAGTATCATCTGCGTTCAGTTAAAAATTACTTTATTTATTTATTTATTTATTTGATGCACAAAACACATTACAATCGTTACAAAAAAAAACCTTAGAACTAAAAGTTTTGAGCTAGATTATAACATAAAACTATGTGCACACTGCAAAATTGTTGTTACAATAATGAAAAAGCTCAAGACTTATAACTATTAAGGGTTACATAGAAATAAAATATGTCTTGTCAATCAGGCATATCATCCCGAGCCACAAGGGTCCGCACTTAACTTACTATAGTTCTCTTTTATCTGTAATCACAACTTGGTACAAAAATAAATATACTACCTAAGTAATATGTAGGTTCATATGTAAGGGTCCTAGAGGTCACACTGTCTCCATAGCTAGTTGATAATGTAACTGTATTACTCATGCACTTAATGTAGGGCCATTAACCTAAAACAAAGAGCTTTGAAGTAATTAAGTACAAGGTAATTCATCACTTGAGTCTAAATGGATCTAATTTTGGAATCTCCATCTACTATGTACAGAGACCAACACATAAAGCTACCACAATCTATCAAACTTCTTTGATTGATTTTCAACTTAAACACGAAATAATAAGGTTCATATTCAATTGGGAAAATTTGACAGTTTAGGATAGCTTGACCTGCTGGCCTCTGTACCTATCGTATAAATGTATGATTGAAATTTATTACACGGACTGTAATACATTTCTTTGTGGTACTGGTGGTATTAAGCTATATAGTTCACTTCACTGGGCTAGTACGAATTGGCATTGATAACTACTGTCATAGGTTTCCTTAAGATGTTTTTAATCACCGTTTATGTGATAAAATATTAATACGCAAAACAGAAAGGCGGTCCATAGCAATATAACTAGGCTATCTGCCAAAGGATGGGATACTGGTTTCTGACACGGGCGAATATTGACCATGTATGCAAGTAGGTTTATGTACCTAGGCTTGTAGGTGGACTGTATAATGAACAGGTCGCAGATAGACACAGTAGTTACAAAACATACGTCATTATAAGCAAGTTCTATATTTCAAAAGCGCCCATGCCGTTGAGTAGGAAAACACGCGTGTTATTTATTTTGTACTCTCTGAGTCGATAGATATCTTGGATTGACGTCAGTTCAATATTAATGCATATGGCAGAATCTTTCAGAATATTTTAAACCTATCTTGACAGCATCACATCACTTCAAATCCGATTCATGAAATATCATAAATCCATGCCAAAACCAAATTGGATTGTAATAAAGGAAATTATGGAAAACTTTGTGCCATACGTAAAGTACTGCCCGTTCATGAAAAGTGGTGCTGGACCAGTTTTAAAATGATCAATTCAATATGTGCAAAACTTATAACTAAAAGCGGCAGAGAACGAAAATTAGTCTGACCACAAATAAAAACTACCATGGCAAAAGAACCAAAAAATATTTACTATCCATATTATACCTGGCTTAAAAAAGGTCATGGTACTCTAGATAAGCAAAAAGAAAAAATAAATTAAAACATACTTACCTCCTTACCTGCTCACCTGCTTGCTAAGTTCTTTGCAAATAATGTGCATATTTACCTAAATAAATTTTATATTTATGTACTACAAAATTATATATTTTATATTTACCTAAATTTAAGTAATAAAGAACTAACTTATTAAGAGAAGCGCTTATCCCTGCCGAGAACCTGTTATGCAGTTTGGTGGGTTTGAAAAAAATGTGGAGAGTTTGTTCCAAATAAATGATTTATTTATGAAATAAATCTACTTTTTATCGCTTTATGACATTTCGGATCATTTGAAGCATGACCATAGCTGATAGGATAGAATAATTTTTATCAGCTATTTTACGCACGCCAAGAAAATAATTAGGTCTTGACATTTGACTGCTACACTAAGCGTTATAATTTGCTGCCTTTTTGGATCAAATTCATACGTAATTAAAAAACAAATGTTAGTTTACTATAAATAATTTATATAGGACTTAAACATACATAACAAGCTATGAATAGGTTCGTTTACGTTAGAAGACAGTTGACTTCAAAAGGTGGTAAATGTGGAATAGTCCTTCTGAAATCTGGGATTGTACAACAAAAACTGTATCCTTCATTAGGGTTATCAGGATGCCAAGTTAACCATGAGAAATCCCTGTTGTCTCTACAATAATCATTACAGAAGAACATTTGTCGAGCTTCAGCCGCTGTGTAATAAGGATTATTGATCCCAACAAAGGCTACACCGCATTTACGTGAAGGTTCATAAACAACCTTATAGAAGAATTCAGGTACTGGTATCACTGGATTATTATTCTCATCTGTATGTAAATAAAGTTCCACACGACGTCCGTTTTCATTAACTAGCTGTGTTAATCCAAATGTTCCTGTATAAACAATAGTGCTGTAGCCTGCGTTATGAATATGGTTCCTGAGATCGACTTCTAAAGTATTCCAATTTCCTCCATTAAAACCAGTCCATTGTGGAGCACAGTTGACGTAGTGAAACGTCGCTCGCTCTCCAAACGCAAAAACAAAATCGGTTTTGGCAGCCAGGTGTCCTCTTGAAAGAGATTGTGACTTTGTCACGTAGTTATCAATTACAGATCCAACTAGTTTGGCCACTGCCGATCTTAGGCCACTTGGAGAGTATAATGAATTAATTGGTATAAACCCGTAATGGTTTTCCGCGATGAAATACGGTCGATCGACTCTAGTTTGGTATAATGCGTTATAAGGTTTCTGGGTATACTTCGAGTAGATGACATTCAGGGCAGCTTCATTAAAACAGGACTCGTAGTGAGGGTAGAAGGTGTTCTCGATGCTATAACCTACCTCAATAATGGGGTTACCATCATAACACAAGCGGTCTGTTCGTCTGCTACTATATATCGGAGGACTATGACACTTGAAAAAAGAAAATCGAGCTGGTGCGTTGAGCCACTCCTCGTTTCTAAACATGTCTCCCCCCTCACAACTTATAGAAGCTGTGGTTAGTTCTCGCTGTGCATTAGGGTGCGTTATAGTCCCTGCTCCCTCGCAACTCAAAATAAGGGTATCGCCGTAATTCATATCTACGTTACCGTTATGGTCATTCGGTTCTAAAAGCTGTCCATCTCTTATAATAGCTGGTAAAGGCTCTCCGAAGTGAATGCGAGTATTAAGTCTACATTTCCGTCCGTTTTGTATGTTCAATGCGCAAAGGATTAACATGAGAGCCCGTTGTATCATAGTCATTGTTCATAAATTTTGATTCTATCCTGTACTGATATTTTATTAATAGGTTTTTTCTTTCTGTTTTCCTGTATTTGATGAATCGATGGCTACTTTTTTGCCAGTGTCAAGTTAATTTATCAATTTGTAAAAATAAATAATAATAAAATATTATAAAAAGTTTGATAATTATTAGTCTTGTTATTTCATGGCTCGGTTTTAGTTATATTGTATGATAAACACAGGGTAATTTCAACTTCAAAATGACATAATGACAGAGTAGCAGATTAATGGGAAAATAGAGACACAAAAATACAGATACAATTTTTTATTAAAAGGAGGATAAATGTCGGAGAATATTGAGGTAAAACCTTATAACTGACTACAAATATTTGTGTCAGTAATTTCCTCACATTTACAAAAGCACTCGAATAATAATAGTGAAAGTTACGAGTAAACACATCATCGTAACCTTTTTTGACAAACAATCTTCATGGATACCCACTGCCATAGAAGACCGTGGGTGATGGTATCACCAATTAGAGGCACACAATGTATTTTTGCTTGTTGGTAGATTTCATTGAGTTGTCAGAGGAACGACGTACGAATAAGTTAAGCTAGTAAATTTCTTTCATAATCAATATTGTAAAAGAAATGCACTTTTTTTACTGCCTACTACGTATAGGTCGTAAAATTCACTCCTTCATCATTTAATATACAGAGTAACTAATAGATTTAGATACCGCACCGCTTCCCGAACGTCCCTGACAAGAATCAGCATGCGAATAAACGCGAAGCAAGATGCATCGTCAGCACATTTTTTATAGTATTTATATGGATCATCTGCCATCTGGGATGTGGCAGGGTATGTCGGACTCATATCGACTGAAACTGCACTTGCCCTATAATCATGGCCATGGGATCCGTGAAATTTACCATTTTTTATAGCAGGCTGTGGTCCAGCAGCCGCCGATGTCTTGCTAATCGAAGACACGCGTGCTGTTTAGTGGGGTCATTGGCAGGTCACGGGTAATCGAGCCCAAAGGTCTGCCTGCGCCCTCCAGCGCCCGGTACTGTGGATCGGGAGAGAGGTGAATGCTTCTCTTTCCCTTTCCGCGGATCCTTTTGCAAGCATAACATACTTTAAGAGGCGGTGAATTCCCAGGCGCTCTCGTTCCCGACCATGGACCGAATGGCGATCGGAAGCGAGAGATACCGTATGCAAACCTTCCATGTACACTATACGCAACGCACCACTAAAGCAACCGTATTACCCTACCTGATCATACAGCAATCACGCGTGTACCAACAATATTGGTATGAGTAATACCAATTTGCTGAGGTTAGACGAGTCCAATATTACGAGTTAAAGTAACTACAAATAATTGTGAGTTAGCAACTTATCTTATGTTTGCAATTACTTATGACTACTACTACAAGGAAACATTTTAACCATCTTAATACTGTTTTACATTTTTCCTCAATATGTTTTAGTGGAATATTTGCTAATTCTTTAAAAATTCACATTCATTCAGCAAATATAATAATAAATCAATTATCGGCGCACTTTATAAACACGAAGACCCAAAATGAAACAATTCATCTAAGTAGGTACGAGGTTAACAGAGGATAAAATATTCCTTTAATAAATATAATTCTTAATTAAATAACTGTCTCGTGGTCCTTATAACGACTTTTACGCTTTAGGTCCTGGGTTACATTCCCTGATCGAGCAATTAGGTCCTTCTAAGAAATTTTCAGAAGCAGCTCAGAGTTCGGATTTGTGCCCGGTTAATGGCAATCGACTCACTCCCTATTTCATGGGACCCAAACATATCGGTGAACGATGGTTATACATTGGTACACCTACTACACCTACCGTTACATAAAGGGAATACCTTCAGGCCTGGTGGTGTTATGTTAATTAAAAAAAATAAAAAAATCAGTATATAATAATCTGTAATTCAAATAATGGTGACAACACCATGCCAAAAAAAAAATACAACTCAGCGAATTGATTAAGTGCATACATTATAAAAGTATTTATGTTAAATTCTAATGTACGTATCGAAGTCTTAACAAAAAACTTGTTCGAGGTGAATGACCTGCTGCCCGATGGTCCAACAAGATCATCACTAAACATACATTACTGTACTAAACAGCGATTCATAAAGTAATACACAAACACGTTTTCGTAACGTGTTCGCATGGCTAAACAGCAAGCATTAAAATTTATAAGCTGACCTCTCATAGTACGGAAAGCTTATACAATGCAAGTTCATCTTATACTGGATATTTGGATATTCTATTCTACCCAATTCATGGGCAATGCAATGCCAATATTCAGAGGACCCTATCCTCGGGCCCTTAGGCGATTAGAGCGTCTGACTACCACTTACGATTGTCATAGGTGTTCGCTGAACAAAGCAACAGTATTTTAAATATGATAGCCTGTAAGTTAGATAGCCCTCCGCTGTGGAATCTCACCCAAAGGACCAAGTCACTTTTAAGTATAAAGTACTGACATACATACATCAAAAAAAGTTTGCGATCATTTTGAAAAATCGAAATCTTGTTTGTTACGGTAGATTAGTTATGATGATAAATAAAAAAAAAAAAAAAAAAATGATTTCTTCTTCTTTTTAGATTCTTTCAAACAGGGTATTTCTATTAATTTAAAGAAAACACACAACAAATTTTCTTGATAAAGTTCAATTTAAAAAATTATATCAGCTTATGCTAGTGAGCTCTTACTAACAACGTTATGTAATAGATCTATGGTTATCTGAATAAACAATCAATAAATAACAACTGGACCGACAACCATACTTAGGTGCTCTCCGAGACACGGAGGGGTTCCGAGGTGTTAAGAATCTTAAGGTGTTAATAATGGTTACATACACAACGCTAAAGGGCGTCACAAACGAAGATACTACAATATTTTATGCTATCTAAAATGCCTGGATATAAAATTTTATAGTATCCTAAGGTATCACATATCTGCTCGAATCATTCTCTCATACGAGTTAAGATATATTTCGCATCTTAACATAAAATTATTGTATCGCGCGGTATCGTAATATAAAATTTCCATGTCGATAGCTTAAGATAGTGTAATATAAAAATACATAGTATCTTAGACGTACCTATGTGATAGTTCATACAAAATGCCTTTAGTGTGTAAGCATAACAAAACATAACATACCATCACGTCTGTATTCCCCGAAGGGTTAGGCAGAGGTTTAGTAATTGTAGGTGCACCCACAGTAATTCACCGGTTAACAGGTCCCATGTAATAGAGGGCGAGCCTATTGCCCAACCTAATAAATAACACTGCTCGACCTGGAAATCGAACCTAGGATCTCTAGCTTAGCAGTCGCGCTTACGACAACTGGGTTAATGAGGAAGTACGTAAGCAAAACATTATAACTATCTAAAACAAATGTTAAATACTATTTACGTTGAACGATATCAATTGGTTTGACTGACGCGTCATACGTGCGCTTGCGCGTGCAAGATGAACTTTTTGCATAGTTCGCACGTGCCTGCGTTCTGGTATATATTATAAACCGTTTTACTCGATAGCCGGGTAAGCACTTTGATATAATAGACATACATTAAACAATTATATTGCAATATCAATGTTGTGAAATTATTTATTTATTTATATACAGTTTTGGACAATGCACACAACAATATTAAAAACATGACCGAAGAACTAATTAACATACCTAATTTATCTACACTACTTACTAACAAACTATAATTTAAAAATAAAAACAAAAAACTACAGGGTAAACTAAACTAAAACTAGACTAAAAAATAGCAACAAAAATCTCATCCGCATCGCCATCGTCTGGTAGCGTACCCAAGAGGCTGGCTGCATTGCCACGTTGAATGGCAATGCTTAGTCTCTGGCCGAAGTAGAGGCCAGCCTTTGGGTCACGTGAAGTGTCGTTTATATACCCTTTATTGTACACCAAGTAACTAAATAATATACAGACATACATTTGGTATTTGAAGACATACATCTGCGATTTCTTCCAGGCAACTTTACCACCAGTAAACTCTAAAGGCCAGTCAACAAATCAATCGGTAGGTATATTTACTTACTAAAGATTTCACATTACTCTTCCATACAAGACATAAAGTGCATCCCTAATGTCAAAATGCCATCACCGGTAAGCAAATTTACTAATTGGTTTGTTATTGGAACAGGCCGTAAGTGTGAATTCCATACATCTATATTTCACTGTTGATGCCCGCAGGATCTTTAGGGATCCCAGAAGGTCTATTAACAACGTCTGTATTGATTGGTTTTCTCAACTACATATAATGATACAATTATGGTAAAAAAAAAACACTTTTTAAAAAGCACGTAGGAGACAAAATCACTGTAAAAGGTAAATTCCTCGGTATTGCAAAATTTCATCTGATTCGGTCCAGTAGTATTAGCGTGTAGATCGGACTTACAATACAAACACAAATACAGACAAATATTTCAAAGGTTAAAAAATATATATATTAATATATCATCGTAGTTTAATGAAATTCTCAGTAGCAGCTCGGAGTTTGGATTTGTGCCCGGTTAATGGCAATAGCGGCGCCTACTATTACATGGGAATTAAATTTACCGGCGGACTGTGGGTAGGTATAGGTACAGACAACCAGCAGGTCAAGCTATCCAAAACTGTGAAATTTTCTCAATTGAATATTAACCTTATCACTTTGTATTAAAGTTGAAAATCAATCAAAGAAATTTGACAGATTGTGGTACCTTGACGTGCTGGCCTCTGTACATAGTACACTTCTACCTAACCCTTCGGGGAATACAAGCGTGATGGTATGTTAACTATTTATTGTTTCCACTTTCCTCTTTCGCGAACATTATGCTCGCTCCAATTTTTCAATATTTTCACGTTTCGAATCGTTTAGTCGTACTACTTACGTTGCAATAATTAACACGTTTAATATGTTATGCTTATTAGTTATAACATTCATTAAATTACTATGGTTCTTTAACTCGTTTATGACTATAGCGTTTTTGAAAGGAAGGAAGTAGCATTATTATTGCCATAAATTTATTATATACATGTATATGCCCTATAACAATCATAGCCTAATGATAAGACCATTAAACTGCCAAGTCAGTGGTCTCGAGTTCGAACCTCTGACTTAAGTATCGAATTCATGATTATCAGTCGCTTAAACGGTGAAAGAAAACATCGTGTGGATACATGCCTTAGAGATTTCTCTCGACGGTATGTGAACCCGCACTAAGGCAGCGTAATGGATTATGTATGGCCTAATCCCTCTAAGAGATAATCTCAATCTCAGAGGAGATCCGTGCCCAGCAGTGGGACAGTATATGAGTTTATCATGATGCCTGCCTCATTAGCTTAGTGGTTGTAAGCGTGACTGCACAGCTTGAGGTCCTGGGTTCAATTCCCAGATTGAGCAGTGTTATTGGGTATTTCTATGAATTTCTCATTAGGAACTCGGAGTTTGCATTCTGAAATCTCAAAACAATAAACCGTACCAACTTTAGAATTTGGCACTTAAATGTTTAAACCCTTATAAGATACCCATAGAAAAAAAAATGAACGCCAGTAACACCATGGGGCACAAGTAGTTATTTATCTTAGCGTAGTGACTAACTGACCAAACTTAATGTAATTATTATTAATTACAATCCCGATAAACCATTATAATTTATTCGTATCTTTATCAACATAAAAAACACGCAATGCTATGCCATTATTAATATGTGATAAAATATCGAACGCAAAACAATCAGAATGTTGTTAAAAACTCTGAGTAAATGTTAGAAAAAAATATATTCCTAAAGATTAATTTTCCGTGAAAAACTTCAATAAAAAAATCCAATCGGCCCACCTGATTAGATTTTTATTTCGCACCTGTACCAGAAAAAAACATGCTATATTTTTATTATCGATGTGAAAATCCAGTAGGCTTGAAGACCGTCATTTATCTTGAAAATCGAACGGAACGACGATATTGTTCAAATGTAAGTTGAAATGTGGACGAAGGCATCGTTCCAGAATATATCGTGCGATTGTAAAAAGTATTAAATGACATTTTGTATTTGGGCCAGCAGATCCTCATTCATTCCCATGTCAGCCGGCATTGGCGGTAGACGCGTATTAGTGAACACAAACATAACCATTGTTGCGACTTTAAATAAACAAAAACATATCAATGTGCTGTGATGAACCTACATCATTAGTTCACTAATCAGTCGGATGTTGTCGCTAACAATATGACTCGGACATCGGTGAGTCAGTGTTTTTTTTAATTCAATTTTAATAATGAGGAATAGTTTTGAGATAACCTAGAAGCGATAGTTCCCGCGTTTTTTTGTGACTTATCGATAGTCTCGTGTGTTTATGCTATAAATATTACAGTGTTTAAAATTATAACCAAACTAGAATTTAAATAAGTACCATAATAAAAAATTGATATTTTTTGTTCGTGTAAGGATCTACATTCTACTAACGATACGTTGGATCTAAAAATAAAATGCTAAAGATCCTCAACAACTTCCTAGAGTATTAGTTATTAACGTTTATTATTTAACATTGAAAGATGTACCTACACCCTAGAATGCTATCAGATTTTATGGTGGGTATGCGGGTAATCATGAGATATGCTTAAATAATAATAATAAAATGCGTACAAATTATGCAAAACTAGAAAAAAAAGTGTTTACTTATTTAGTTCTTCTAAACGTGATTCTGATTAAACATAAATATTTGTTTTAAAAAATTCTATAATTCTTAGAAAACTGTAGCTTGTCACATCGTGTCTATGAGATAAATATGCTAAGTTATAAGTTAGATATGAGATGTGGACTGATTATGATCTTGTTGCTAAAACATTTGGCCTTGATAAGGGTTCTTCAAGTCGTGGCACCATAATTATCGTATCGTTTGTTACATTGCATGGCATCCTAAGACAATGGCCCATATTTGACATACACCTACATCTTCAGTAGCTACGTGACGTATTTTCTACGAATTGCGGCTTCTCTCATAAACTCGGCTAATGAGCTACCAAATTACTCCCAAGTGCGGACAAATAAAAATGCGGAAAGCATTGCTTGTCCAAAATTGTTTTAGCACAAAAGTAGGTTTTTTTTTTAATATTAATCCTCAAACAGGCTTCGCTCAAGTAATTAACATTTAATTTTGTATTGTGTCTGAGGATTAAATTAGACACAGTTTTTGTCACTTTTAAGAACCATGCAACTATGTAGTTTTGACTTTGAAAAAAAAACTGAATGTTTTGATTAAAATATTATGTCCTCAAAAAAGTTTAAAATATTATTGTTTGTCTATTGGCAAACAAAAACACATTTCATTGGTTCATATTTAATGGGGAAAATTTGACAGTTTTGAAAACTTGCCCTGTTGGCTGTATCTACAATAATAATGTACCTACGAAATTGATTGTACATGATAAAAAGAAACAAATATCCTTATTTTTGGGAGCTGTATTCATCCATCATACTTCTTTTTTTGGCATAATAAAGAAATTATTAATTTTATTTTTTTTTTTTCAATCCGATTACTGTCCCATAGTGCAAAGGTCTCTTCTCAGAATGAAAGGGGTGACCCGAACTAGGTCGAGTTGAACTATTGAATACTATACATCACACACCTTTTCATTGCACCATCTTCAATTTCACTCCTAATTTTCTTTCATCATCGTATCTCCTTCTAAGCATATTCTTCCGGAGAGTACCTAGCCGTATATTGGAGCAATATGTTTCAAAGTAGATAATATGGTTAATTAGGCAGGGTCATATAGTTCAGTTAACAAGGTCAACGCCCGTCTGTCATCTATTAAGATTCATAAATACATGTACATATCATACTTTACTTGTCCGTCCTTTTTTCTGCTGTTTTATTTTTTGCTCTCAATAATGAATAGAGTTTTACGCGGATGTGTTTAAAATAAGTAATTAAACTGCCTCATGTGACTACTACGCTAAAGGTCTTGGATTCGATTCCAAGGTCAAGCAAAGTGTTATTCTCTACTCTAAACATATCGGCAAACTATGGGTGTTCATTAGTACCTACGCCTCTGACTGACCCTTCGGGGAATGCAATCGTGATGGTGTTTTTATATTTAATATTAAAAAGGACCTAACCTGTCTTATACGTAGATAGATTATAAATACTTATTACGTATACCTACTAGCTGTAAACTGTGCGGTGCCCGTTTTGAAATCGTTTTCTCAATCCCGAGAACTTGCTACAGTCAATATGATTAATCCGAGCATGGCATGATCGAACTTCATAAAAACAATCATCACTTTAATATTATAACGACAGGCTGCTTAGTAACAACCATATAAATGGATTGTCAACGCTCAAATCGACAAAATTACATTTTCAATTCATATGCATAACGTATAAGACTTTTATTAGACAATATTACCGTGCTTTTATTGACTTAAGTATTATTTTTTCATGACCTTATCGTGCCCTTTGAAAATGGCAACCATAGACTATTGAGAGTAGTTTTAATTTGGCAACAATTATTGCCATGGACTTTTGAGTATGATCAATAAACATGGACAAAATCCATGTCTAACGCAAGTTCAAGATCAAATGGTTTTATTTAAAAAAAGTTTTTACAGGCATTATGAATCACAGTTCTATAAAGTTGGTCCTATGGAGAAGAATTCGGTAAGGAACTTCATGGTCAGCCTTTAAAAGTTATTACATTCTTCACTGGTACAATATTGCTGATAAAACAGCTGGTATACTAGTATAACAGAATGTGTCGCTGTTATGATTTGTCTGCTGTACACCGCTGCTTACCCCTTCACAGTATACAGCTACAGGCTTGTTTATGTTATGTAATGTCGAGACGAGCAAGACGCACACCTGGTGTTAAGTGTTAATGCCTGCCAATAACACCATTGGCCCCTCCACTTAGACGTACGAAACTTGGCGCAAATTCCCCCATTCCACGGTTGTGTAAATTCGTCAACATGAGAAGCGACCTGTATGACATTCACGCAGATAGCTTAGCAAGATTCACAAGGAATAATAATCGCCCTCCAATTGATCATGCTTAGTGACATTTTGATATCCTTTTAATATACATAAGTAAACTTATTTTGAATTAGATATAAGTACACTCTCCGTAATATCGCATTAAATAAATTGAGCAAGTAGTGTTTGCCTATAATTGGTTATGCAGTACTGCAAAATTTGTAATTAGCCATAACACAACTTTAAATTTCACCACTGTAATAACTGTTGGCAGACCAAAATTAAATAAATAGCAATTACAGTGCCCAGGAGTTGAATATATCAAAGTCCTGCGCGGTACTGCACTGCGTTCAACACCCTGAGACATAAGCTGTTAATTAAGTCTATGATGATGTAATGATGATACATAATTACTAACATATTTTACGTCAGATAATTACATCGAACGTTAGGCAAAATTGTAGTACCTACCTATCGCAAACTGTTATCAGATGAGGATGGCGGGCATGTCAGTGAGCCTCAGTTATCATTCACATGTTCCAGTTCCAAACTGGCGAGTATAGTAATTTTCGTGTAGGAATTCCATTTCCTTTTCGGTCTGGACTTTTAGAATTCCATAATCTAAAAGCATCTTTTAAATCTTATGAGAATTCTGTTTGTCATGCTTATTTTTCTCAGTAAGTAACAATATTTTTTGCTCATAATATAATATACTCGTAATAATGTTTTTTTTGTAATAAAATATAATTAACTAAGTTAGCGGCTCATTATAACTAACGCTGATCGACCAATCTGTAAGGTTAAAATACACTAGCCACGGTCAATCTGAAGATGAGTGATTCCAATCCCTCCGTGCCTCAGAGAGCACGTAAAGCTGTCGATCCCGGTTGTCATACTAACACCTATGACAGTCTTTAGGGGTAGTCAGAAGGCTAACAATCAGTTTATCCTCAGGATATTGGAATTGCCTACAAATTGGGTTACGAAAGTCTGATGGCAGTCGCTTCGTATAAAATAGTGAACAATCAACATCCTGACATGATAATTGACAAAGTAGGTAGGTTAGTATCTCAACGCGATCCAGACATTGTCATTATGAATGGATTTATTCTTAAGTATATTTTGCGTTCGATCTTAGACCATACTCTTGCATGAGGGATACATAATTATAGGATCTACAAACAACTGGTCTACTAAAAAGGGTCTAGAGATGGAAAACGTACGAAGAAAAGATAAAATATTATGTGGACTTCCTTCTAACCCCATGAGGATCATCACAACCGTGACGATTACTTTATTTTAGATCGATGATCCCATGGGAGTTGCGGGCCTCCACTACTGCCATTGTTATTCAGCCACAGTCATTGTCAACATATTATACAAGGCACGGTTTATTAACGTTGTTACCTAGTGTTATTACTATTTTTTGGCTCGATATAAACATTCACAATCAAATAAAACTATTTTTTACGGATTTTATCGCGTATATTGATATTATTAATCCCGACGTTTCGGACCCTTTACAGCGTCCATGGTCACGGGTAGACTGAGGTGGTGGGCGTCTTGATGATATAATTACTGACAGTTACTGACAGTTAATAATTAGTAATAAATGTCATTGATCATGTAACAATAAAAAATGTAGGGTAGCTGTCAGTAATTATATCATCAAGACGCCCACCACCTCAGTCTACCCGTGACCATGGACGCTGTAAAGGGTCCGAAACGTCGGGATTAATAATATCAATATACGCGATAAAATCCGTAAAAAGTAGTTTTATTTCAATTCAAATATTCGCGTAAATGTCAGAAATCAATATTCACAATCAAAGTTGGTACAAGAGTATCATGTGTTCAGCAATTTTACTAACCACATTAGCCGTGGAATCGGAACACAATAATTGTAGCACACGAAGTAAGTATATTAAGTGCTCCGCGAGGAAACGTTGTGTTGGCAGTGGGTGGACTTTGACCCTTATACAGCCAACCCAATTATTCCTCTTTCAATACATAGTGGGCAACGCGCAAGTGATCCTACCCCCTGGTTTTGCAAGCGTCTATAGGCTACGGTAACCGCTTACCATCAGGTGGGCCGTATGCTTGTTTGCCACCTTAATGGTAGGCATAAAAAAAAATTTTGCTCGTCAGATACTTTTTTATTTAGTTCGTACTTAATACTTTATTTATGTAAATTCATACTTATAATACATAAGAAACTGGGTGTTATAAACACAATCATTTAAAATAAAAAAATTATCACATAATTATTTGTGCCATCAAAACCTCAACCCACTAGACCACTAGACCAGTGCCCTATAAGACGAACTCTAAATATTTTCTTTTCTTTTATTTTCAGGTACTTTTACTGGTGCTTTGTGCTTTTATATTAGTAAACGAAGTCACTAGTTCTATTTTACCTTTTCTTAGAAAAACTAACCAAAATGCAGTCCCACAGAGCGAAGAGAACACACAGAAAAACGAAATCTCCGAAGATTATAAAAAATACAGCTATATTATAACGACATACTTATAGCATTAAATAGTTTTTTTATAATTGTTTGTAATCAGATGATTTGTTAGCTTCGAATATATTATTTGTAATGAGGGATGAATTTGTTTAAGTTTTAGAGAGGTAAACATTTTAAAACTATTCCAGAATGACAATCAGCTCAATTTACCAAGTTGTGAGCATTTATTTTTTGGGTCAAAGGAAAATAATATTTTATATGTAATGTAAAATACTTCTAATGTAGGTAAGTATTTTGTTAAAATTGTGGTGAAGTGTACATTTTTATATACTACCCATGTACAGAGGCCAGCACATTAAGCTACCATAATCTGTCAAATTTCTTTGCTTGATTTTCAACTTTAATACAAAATTATAAGGTTCACATTCAATTGGGAAAATTTGACAGTTTTGGATAGCTTGATCTGCGCGCGTCTGTACATAGTGAATTATTCCAAAAGACTTAGTAGGTAAATCTCTAAGAAAAAGTCACTTTAAAATGTATGCCTTTGTCATTTTGATACCAATAACGCAAGACAACACTAGACATAATTTACCCACTTTAGCTGTCTTTAATTTAAACAAATGAGCTTTTTGGAATAAAGGTATAAGAGTATAGAATAATATTGTAGTATGTCTGCATTACGTTTGGATACACATGACGTGTTGTTAAAAAATAAGCAACAACTACCCCATTAGCCTAGTGGCCGTAAGCGCGACTGCTACGCCAGAGGTCCTGGGTTTGAATCCCACATTGAGCAGTGTTATTGGGTTTATTTTTCTCAGTAGCAGCTGAGTTTGGAATTGTGCCTCTATTACACGCAACATAAACATACCGGAGAACAGTGGGTACACATTGGTATTCTTCTGTCTAACCCTTCGGGGAATACAGGCATACCTAATGATATATTATGTAAAAAAACAAGCCACAGTAACCTAGAATCGATTTATCTATCAATATAACGTTACCTGAAATAACTATAACATAAAATCTGTGTAAATAATATATATTGAGCTGTGATATAAACGTGTATATTTAATTTCCGTCCTTTCGAAGTACTCATAATTAACAGTAGACTTGTATTTATTTAATGTATCTAGATATGTACAAAGTGAATGACTTCTCTGAATAATTTACAAGCTTATCACACAAGCGTTGATTCCGGAAGAATAACACATAAATACAACTTTGTGTGTCACAGATACAAACAGGAGTTATTTATTATTAAAAATAATATCATCATCAACCCATATACTGTCCCACTGCTGGGCACGGGTTTCCTCTCACAGAATGAGTGGAATTAGGCTATAGTCCACCACGCTGGCCTAGTGCGGCCTACTTATTCTAAAATACTTATTTTTTTTTGAAATTGTTATGAAACCTTTTTACATATTTCCGTGATAATAAATAGGTTGTTATCACAGATTTATTTAAACTGCGATTTTTGTAAAAGATAATGATCATTATATTCCTAAAACTATAAAAATGTATACGATGCAATCACGACAAAATACGAATTACTATACGTTTATTTCTACGACTTAGAATATGAACCTTATTATTTTGTAATATAGTTGAAAATCTATCAAAGAATTTTGATAGATTAGAGTAGCTTGATGTGCTGGCCTCTGTACAAACGATTCGAGACATAACAACTGTTACTGATTATAAATACTTTGTATTAAATTGTTTTGCATTGCACACTATTCTCTCTTTGTTCCATTTCGCGTGAACCATTTGACATGCGCTATCAACAAGTGAACCAGTGATAGTCTAGATAAATGACCGTAGGACTTCCAAGTCGTAGGTTTGAGCGCGCACCTCTGACTTTTAGAAAAATACGCATAAGTATAATGCGTATTTTATGCTAGCTGGCTAGCTAGCTTTTGCCCGCGACTTCGTCCGCGTGGAATAAGTAATTTGAATTGCTTATTTTTTATAAAATCTGCTTTTTATTTCTAGCAAAAAGTTAAATGTTAAAATTCTTAGTCCTTTTTTATCGATTCCCTGTACAAATTTTCACCTCCGTTTTTACACCCATAAGGGATGATTTCGGGGATAAAAACTATCTTATGTCCTTTCCAGGGACACAAACTATCTCTATAACGAATTCCATCTAAATCGGTTCAGCGGTTTAAGCGTGAAGAAGTAACAGACAGTAAGTACACTTTCGCATTTATAATTATTAAGTATGGACTAGTATGGATTATCGCTCGCTTAAACGGTAAGGAAACCTGCGACCCTGACAGACTTTCTGAACGGCCTGTGAAGTCTGCCAGCATGGTGGATTTATAAGCCAAACCCTTTTCGTACTGAGAGGAGACTCGTGCCCAGCAGTGGGACTGTAAATGGGTTGATAACGTATTGCAAAAGTACATAACTCGAAGCCTTCACCTTCGTGTTATGTAAGATAAAATAAATAAACTTTTACCACCAAGCTAGTTATCATCAAAAGAATTCAGTACTGTACTTGGTGTATATAACTGAACAGGTTCAATAGTCCAAACATATACCTACAACAGTATAATATGTTTGCACTGTTGAAGCCGTTACCCCGGCCATTAGCCATCTTAAAACACGTTAATACGCAAAAAAGAATAAGTACCTAGCTATTTATCATTATACACACATTTGATGGTGTTGATTAACATATTATATCTATTAGAGTTGTCAATTCCTCCATAACTTAAAATTATAACCATCCACATGAACTTTTTGTAACATATGTTTTAAAAACAATTTTAAACATATTTTTATCGAATATCGATTTCGATTAGTGACAGTACTAACAACCACCTTTCTGGCCCAAAGTTGAATAAAACAACCAGTATCTTCCCTTGTTTTATTCTTAATATGTACATGAAACGGAAAAACACGAATTACTACCAAACAAATATCCACGAATATAATTACAATATGTTTACTAGGTGCAAGTGTCGTCCGCCCTCCGCCTAGTCGATGGCATAGGTTCCTTGTACCTCTGCATAGACCGCCAACACGCTTTGGCTGAAGCACTGTAAGTATCCATGTACTCTGTCCTGCCAGGATACTCTGCGAACCAAGTCTGTATGGACCTTGGAGCTACTCCTGTGTGGACTTGTCCCGGTGGGTGGATCGTCGGCCTGACTGTAGGAGGGCTATCTGTGAAGTTCGTGGGATCTTTGTAACAACGCAGCATGCCGAGACGGTTGCTTTCCATCGGTATTGGTGCGTTGGATTGTGACGCTGCTATTATAGTTCTATAGTCCGTCATCGGGAATGCTGCAAGAAAAAAAAATATTCAAAAAACTTTGGCAATTTTCGTCTCTAAATGCTAATCGAGTTAACCAGCTGTTATAGTTATGACTCACAGACGGACGTATAAATAAAGGGACTTCCTTAAAAAAACTACAAAGTTACGAAACTCTAGAAAAGTAATGGATGAAAAGACAAGAAGAAATCCAGGCCTCACATCGCGAAAGCAGACGCTGGCAGAGAAGCTACAAGCAGTTTCATAATAATGATTCTTATTCATGCAGTGGTAAAATTACATTCCTAGTCTCTCATCTGGGTAATTATTTAAATTGGAATGCTTGACCCTTTTAACCCCGTAATATTTACGAGTCATGATTGTGTAGAGTACACAATACGCGCGTTGTTCCCTTTTGGAATAAGGGGCCACATTATATATGTAACCGAATGTTATATACGTTACGAGTGGCCATATTGTGACTTCTTAAAATCAAGATCAGAACTGAACCCCCGTTTGATGGATTAAAATAAATAAATACATAAGTCCCTAGTAATGTTATAAATATGAAAGTATGTCTGTCTGTTACGCTTTCACCCAAAAACCGCTAAACAGATTTTGATTAAATTTGCTATAGAGATAGCCTAGACTTCTGAGAAGGACATAGGATACCTTTTGCCTTAAAAATCCCTTTGTGATGCCGGTGAAAACGCGGGCAACAGCTAGTATATTAATATTTCATATTTCCATTTGTAGGTATATTTATCATAATACATACCAGCCACCAGCCCCGTTTTCGCACGAGTATTCTGTACTAATAACATGCATGAATTATACATATCCCTCGAGAAGAAATTATCTAAATTGTAGTGAAAACAGCATCAAAATCCGTTGCGTAGTTAAAAAGATCTCAGCCTGCAGAGGGACAGACAGCGGAAAGCGACTTTATTTATAATGTAGGTATAAAAAAAATAGTTGAATATTAACTGAAGTTTATTCAGTGGTTTTTTTATTTAGTCTCTCTCTACGCCCCTATTTTTTTGTTTACGGGGGGAAACCTTCGGGGAGTGTGGGATTCTTACCCACTAAAACCCCCCCGGTGGCCACCATCAGCACATGGAGGGGGGCACTGGGTCCTCTTAATAGACCACCCCAGAACCCCCCTGTGCACCGCCTACTAAGGCACATCCCTGGGGCTCTCTACGCACCTACCAAATAAATGTTTTAAATACCAGACGATTTCTTAGAACTGTATTTCACCATTTGATACTTACATCTTTTCTTGAAAGTGGCTTGATACATCGTTACCATCTTAGCATCGAGATCATCGCAGGGGTGGTCTAAGATGTCATTTGTCACATCTACCATCTGTAAAATGATTAGTATATAGATGTAGTAGGGAAATTATTCAGTTTGGAATTTTACCCCTAGAAATATAACCTCACCGAATAACGTGTAATTCCAAAGTATAATGCATTACATTATACTTTGGAATTTCACGTTATTCTTCTTATTGTTAATTATCTTTATTTGCTCGCGACTAATCAACAACATCGTCAAGAAAACTGCATACCTAGAGATTTTCTCGACGGTATGTGAAGTCTGCCAACCCTCACTGGGCCAGCATGGTTGACTATGCCTATATGCCTAATCTCTCTCATTCTCAGACGAGACCCGTGCGCAGCAGTGGTACAGAATATGGGTTAAATGATGATTTATCATCAACAAATTAATAAACTAAACTAAAGCCTTGTTGGAACCTGTGGCCAAGAAGTCTCATTCCTATCGAGAATTATTCCTTGGTGTTTATCAAATGATCTTATAAAAACTTCCTCCATTAAAATAATTGCAGCAGGCATGATGGATAACTATACTATTAAATGGCGATAATTGTCGATTCCTACATACGAGAACCGACAACAACATAAATAGAAGTAATAAATCAACATTAGAATGTCAAAACATTTGTATGAAGGTATTGAGACCACACATAGATTAATAATAATCCTTTTCCATTCCATAATAATATTCTACTTAATCAGGCTCAGCAGCGTAGCTGCAGCAAGTAGGCCGAAAAAGATTTGCTGAGTCGTAGCCACTTCTTGTAGTTTGTAGCCAACCAGCGTAGCTTGTAGTCACCCCGCGTAGCTTGTAGCCATCCCGCGTAGCTTGTACACAACCCGCGTAGCTTGTAGCTACCCCGCGTAGCTTGTAGCCACCCCGCGTAGCTTGTAGACACCCCGCGTAGCTTGTAGTCACCCCGCGTAGCTTGTAGCCACCCCGCGTAGCTTGTAGACACCGCGTAGCTAGTAGACACCCCGCGTAGCTTGTAGCCATGTCGCGTAGGTTGTACCCATCTCGCGTAGCTTGTAGCCACCCCGCGTAGGTTGTAGCCATCTCGCGTAGCTTGTAGCCACCCCGCGTAATTTATACTACGCCTGTATACGCTTTATAAAATGGAGTTAACATTTCGTCTGCATTACCTGCTTCCTCAGCTGCTCATAGTCCTGGCACAGCTTCTGTTCTTTCTCCAGCAGTTGCTTGTACTGTTCCACTCTCGGTGAGTAGGAGTGTGCGTCGCAGTGGCAGTACGGTGCGACGGGGGCAGGCCGCTCGATCGGCGCTGCGTCCGGGCTCGGCGGCTCGCATGGTCTGCAGAGTACTATAACAGTTTTTAGTGGTTCGTTTAAATAAAAGTCGAGTTGGTATACAAATTAGTTGGAATATATATTGGCATTAAAACATCTTAGTTATATTACAATATTAAACCTTACAAGTAACGTAACGACAAACATCTTTAAATATTATTTAGACGAATAGGGTGCAAGTAAGTTTTGTACCGTCTGATCTTAGAAACGCGCGTCATATAAATACAAGCGGCAGAGATTTCGCAGTCAGTGAACGATGGTAATCGACGCAGGGATGTTGTCGCTTCTCGATGCACCTCAGCCCGCGCAGCCGTAAATACTGCGCGCTCCGTTCAGGTGCCTCAGTGCGCAGCGCGCTCTGACGGCGGCTGGATGTGGGCTGCGCTGTGTGTTTGTAGGTCACTACATTATTCCCCCCTCAGCGAAGCGTACCGGAGGTTTTGATGTTCTTCCAGATTTGGTTATGTAGCTGTAGGTGACAGGTGCTTCATCTGCTTGCTCCTCGCTGTATTTGTATGCAGGCTTCAACCGATCTATAGATATGTTAGAACTTCTATTCTCTAACTGCACGGTGAAATGCTTATCTCTGCGATCGATGACACGATACGGACCGTTATAGGTAGGTGTCAACGGTTTGCACACTGCGTCATTGCGTACGTACACGTGTGTACATTTATATAGATCGCCGTGAATGAAAACAGCTGTCCTTTTGTTTGCTTCGCGCTGCACCTGTGCTTTTTTCAATGCCTCGCTAAGTTTATTCATAAGGTGCGATGTCGTGTTCCATGTGGTGACTGCTTCGCCGTAGAATTCACCGGGCAGGCGTAGTGTTTTTCCATATAATAATTCCGCAGTACTGGCGCCGATGTCTGACTTGTATGCGGCGCGTAGACCGAGTAATACAGTGGGTAGCTCGTGCGTCCAATTCGTTGTATTCAATCTTGCGGCGAGTGATGCTTTGAGTGTGCGGTGCCAACGTTCTACCAAACCGTTCGATTGGGGGTGGTATGCTGTAGTTCGTATGCGCTGAATCCCCATGCGATGCATCAACTTAGTGAATAGTTCGGATTCAAATTGTCTGCCGCGGTCTGTTGTTATGGTCACGGGGCAACCGAATCTTGCAATCCATGTTTCATACAACGTATTTGCGACTTTTTCTGCCGTTATGTCCTCGATTGGCTGAGCTTCTGGCCACTTCGTTGCTCTGTCGATCATGGTAAGAATATAACGATAGTTGTTTGATGTTGGTAAGGGCCCGACTATGTCGATGTGTAGATGACATAGGCGGTCGACTGGTGCGAAACTTGATACTGGTGCTTTGGTGTGGCGTTGAACTTTTACTCGCTGGCATTGGTCGCAGGTTCGAGCCCAGTCTGTGACATCTTTCTTCATAGTCATCCAAAAATAGCGTGAAGTAATTAATCGTCTTGTGGCTCTTATACCGGGGTGATTAAGGTCATGTATAGCTTGATAAGCTTGCTTTCTGTACTGTGGCGGTAGGAACGGGCGTGGATATTTTGTTGACATCTCGCATATGACTTCGGTGGCAGAACCAAGCAGTATTATTTTCTTAAATACATAACGGTCGTTTTTCATGAGTTGCTTAAGTTCTTCATCTTGGTTTTGAGACTTTGCTAACTCGTCGTAATCCATCGGCGTTGGACATGAAATTGTGTCTACACGAGACATGGCGTCGGCAACACAGTTATCCTTGCCCGATACGTGCTTTATATCGGTGACGAACTGGCTAATATATTCTAAATATCTTGTGCGCCTCGGGGTTTCATCTTTACAGTTCGCTCGCAGTGCAGTGGTGAGGGGTTTGTGGTCTGTCAATATGGTGACGTCACGACCTTCTATCATCCGGCGAAAATGACGTACAGCCATGTATATAGACAGAAGCTCCCTGTCATACGCGCTGTATTTCCTCTGGGCGTCGTTTAACTTCTTAGAAAAAAATCCGAGTGGTCTCCACCGGCCTTGAATTCTTTGTTGCAATACCGCTCCTGCACAGGTGTCTGATGCGTCGGTCATAATCGTGAAGGGCAGTGTTGACGATGGATATGACAACAATACGGCGCTGGTGATATCGTCCTTGCATTTTTGAAAGGCTTGTATCGCTGCATCGCTCCACATAATTTTCGTTTTATCATTTTTCTTTGAATCTCGGAGGTAAACATTAAGCTCTTTTTGATACTCAGCGGCGTTTGGGATATTTTCCCGATAAAAATTTATCATTCCCAGGAATCGACGTAATTGTTGAACTGTTTCTGGGCGAGGGTATGATTTTATGGCTTCGATCTTCTCATCAGTTGGCTTGATTCCGTCAGCGGATATAGTGTAGCCCAAGAAGTTGAGTGATTGTTGGCCAAATATACACTTAGCTACATTTAGTTGTAGCCCATGGTCGTTAAGCCTCTTGAACACTTCTGCTAGCTCTCTTCTGTGCTGGTCTTTAGTTTCAGAAGCCAATAAAATGTCATCGACGAATGGGAAAACAGGGAGGCCCCGTAGAACGTTGTCAACATGTCGTTGAAAGGTTTGCCCAGCATTGCGCAACCCGAAACACATCCTCGGGAATTCGAATAACCCGAATGGTGTGATAACGGCAGTCTTCTGAATATCCTCCTCACGAGTTCTGACCTGATAGTAGGCCTTTTTCATGTCAATTATAGAGAAGTATTTCTTCCCCAGCAAATTGTAGGTGAAATCATGTAGCCTTGGTATAGGGTACCGGTCTGGCACAGTCACCGCATTGAGACGACGATAATCACCACAGGCTCTGTATTTGCCATCTTTCTTGAGGACCAGATGCAATGGACTGGCCCAAGGGCTCTTCGACGGCCGACAAATACCTTGCTCAATCATAGCGTCGAATTCTGCTTTAGCTGCCTTATATTTGTGTGGTGGCAGTGGTCGCGCTTTCGCATATAATGGCGGTCCAGTAGTCTGAATGTGGTGTTCTACTTCGCTGTGACAGAGCTTCAAGGTTGGTCGGGTGATATCTGGGTATTCCGCGAGCAAGTCGTGGTATGGTTGCTGGTCATCTATAGTGTTGATGCTGGGGTCTGAGGTAGACGTTACGTAGCCGACAATGGAAAGGCCTGTTTTTTTGTCAATTAGCCTTCGTCCATGTATATCAACCGTTAGTTGATGTTTATGTAAAAAATCGGCCCCCAATATCGGTCTTGTTACTTCGGCGACGACGAAATTGCACATATACGGTCGACGTAATCCGATATTCAACGTCATAGTACGTTCACCATAGGACGGTATTCGTGAACCGTTAGCGGCGTACAGGTATTCGGTTGGCGTCATTTTTTCTTTGCTTACCCTCTTGACAGGTAATACTGACACGTTCGCGCCGGTGTCGATGAGGAAATGCAAACCAGTTACCAACTCTTTTATGAACAGACGGTGCTGGGTTATGTCACTGACTTCGGCTCCCGTCGCAGCTAAAGTCGAAACTAGTTTTCCTGACTCATATTCATCTTGCTCGTAAAGTTGCAGGGCCCTTGACAGCGATACGCTTCCTTGCCGAACTTGCGATGAAAATAGCAAATCGATGGGGCGCGATTCGTGGATTGCGAACGAGATCTTGAACGGTATCTGCCTCGCTGCGGTCCACGGTAGTAGCTACGCGATCTGTCCATTTTCAAAGCAGCAACCTCTTTCGTAAGTTCCTCGATCATATGCAAAATTTTGTCATTAGACGAAGATGTCGGCGATTGCGACGCGGTGCCAGCATGACTGCAGGAACACACTGAGCTGGCCTCTTTCATCTGCTCCCCCATCTTGTCCGCCATTGCTGCTAGCGAGTCTAATTTTGCTTCTTCGCTGACCGCTAATACAGCTCTCGTCGAAGAGGGTAAGTGGCTCATCCACAACATTCGGAGGGTTTCATCGGGCATCTTGTCACGGGCCAGTTCGCGCATACGACGCAGCAGCTGGGAAGGACGCTGGTCGCCTAGTTCGATCTCGTTTAGCAATTTTTGTAGTTGCTTATTCTCTGACTCCTCGTAGACGGATAATAATCGGGTTTTTAGGGATTCGAATCTACCCGTCCTGACCGATGATAGTATGATGTCGCTGATTTGTTCCACATCCGCCTTGTCGAGTTGTGCCACAGCAAGTCCAAACTTCGCTTCTTCACTAAGTTTTTGGTTAGACACCATGGTTTCAAATTGTGCGAACCACAATCTGGGCTTGTCTCGCCAGAATGGAGGTATCCGAGACTTGATGGAGATCATCTCAATAGCTTCCTCAGACAGCAAGGTTCGCGGCTCTTGATTTTTGTTCTCCATATCTATCACGAAAAATCACGTCGGGGTCACCAATTTAGTGGTTCGTTTAAATAAAAGTCGAGTTGGTATACAAATTAGTTGGAATATATATTGGCATTAAAACATCTTAGTTATATTACAATATTAAACCTTACAAGTAACGTAACGACAAACATCTTTAAATATTATTTAGACGAATAGGGTGCAAGTAAGTTTTGTACCGTCTGATCTTAGAAACGCGCGTCATATAAATACAAGCGGCAGAGATTTCGCAGTCAGTGAACGATGGTAATCGACGCAGGGATGTTGTCGCTTCTCGATGCACCTCAGCCCGCGCAGCCGTAAATACTGCGCGCTCCGTTCAGGTGCCTCAGTGCGCAGCGCGCTCTGACGGCGGCTGGATGTGGGCTGCGCTGTGTGTTTGTAGGTCACTACAAGTTTACTAGTGTATAACTGCACCAATCATCATTAAAGATTCTTGCAAATGAATACCAGTAGTCGATAAGGTAGAATTTTAACGGAGTTTTCTGTAAACACTACTCGAAAAAAAAAAGAGCAAGATCACAGGTTTTAGTGATTATATGAAATAATTTAAAAAAGCTTAGTTCTACAGAGTAAATCACAGATTAATAAATGATTTCACACTGGTATTGAAAAGGAAGCCGAAAAAGCTAAGCTATCTTTGAAACCTATGTGTAAGTATACTCGTTATATAGGTTAGAAGATTATTTTTTTCTAATTTTATTGGTTTTATATACTTATTATATTGCCGCGAAAAAAAGACACTAATAATGTTAAAATTTATATCAATCTACAGTTGAAGGACAATGTAACTACCTAAGAATACCTACCTACGTGCAGTATTAAACTGCAGATACTCATATTAATTGTTATTTTTAAAGGCTTGTAAAAATCGCATATACAAGTCACGATTTAAAAGATAAAAATACCATTATGTATTGTAACCTTATCACAAATCCGTAAATAATACCAGTTTCTAAAAAAATGTGAGTGTAAGTATCTGGTAATAAAAAAATCCGATAACTGTACCAGTTTACAAAATTTAAACTTGTAACGTTAATGCACTGAAGACAATGACGCATTGACCGTTTGCGGTACACTCGACAAAAGAGTTGTGTACAGTCAGCTAACTAAACATCTGTGTTTTGTCAAAGATGTGTAATAATATCACGCAATATGTGTCAAAACGCAGGTATTGTAAGCTGCTACACATCAAACCCTTTGACGGGTAATTATTTAAATCAGAATCTGTGTAAAGAGGCAGATTTCGTTCGCTACCTGTATACTGATCTCTTTTGTTGACGGTACGAATCGAGGTGATGCAGCAAATGAATGTATATAATAATCAAAATAATAAATATTTTGGGACATTTTACACAGCACCATCTAGTCCCAAACTAAGCAGAGCTTGTACTATGGGTACTAGACAATGGATATAATACGTATATCGACGGCGAAGTGCCAATACCTCCTAACTAACATAGACCAAAATTTACACAATAAAGTGTATATACAAAATAAAGTGAAAACAAAGTGTAATTTCCTAAACACTTTAAAATATTACGCGGTCAAATTAATATAGTCGCGTTTTAAGTAGAAAGGAGTTGTTTTTAAAAATACAAATAAGTGGCTTCATCAAAACACTCGGAAATCGACCTTAAAGTCATAGTGTAGAAAGCTAAATTAATCTCAAAAACCTTAAGATAGGAGGTATTGGCACTTCGCCGTCGATATATACTTTTTTTTTTTGTTAATATTATGCGAAACATAATTATTGTATTTAATAATGAGCAGGATTCTTCCACATAGGTTGGTATTATTATTATTTTCAGCTAATTCAAGAGCTTGATAGGAAGGTTTATTATTCACTAGTTATTGCCCGCGGCTTCACCCGCATTCCAAAGGACTTTTTCACACAAATTGTTGCCTATATCCTTCTCCAAGATCTAATCTATCTCTGTACTAAATTTTATCAAAAACAAGCGTGAAAGCGCAGCAGACAGTCAGACCGAGTTACTTTCGCTTTTATAATATTAATTGGGATTATTCAGCCCCTTTAATCTAACTCATAATTTTAATAACCTAAGAGATAAAATATGGAAACTTATTCAAAACATTACCTGGTCTAGGATTTGCTAGTTACTTGGTACCTAGTAAACCTACTAGGTACTTTCTGATATAAACGTTGCTCCACATTAGCATTTTCTAATATTTATGATCATGAAACAGCTACTTACCAGTAGACCATAGAAATATTTGTTACGAGTGGAAATCAAACCCGGGACCCAATACGCAAAAGCCGATCGTTTTAACACTGTGCCATTCGTGCCGTCAACAGATACTGGCCCACATAGAGCAGATATTATCTATGTTACTTGACGCAAACCCACATTTAATACTTACTAAAAGTACCTACCTAATGATCTAAGTATCGACTTTCGTTCGTTCGAGAACTCAATGTGGTTTAAATGAGGGTGCGGACAGTGCAGTGAAGGCCGCAGCGGTACCTACAGTAACGATTAGAGAGGCATAAGCAAAAAGTTCGTATGACACAAGATACTGTGCTCTGATACGGTATGAGATGCATTTTATATATTAAATATAGATTTTACAAATCAGCAGAACTGCTTATTAGTCAAAAGGTTTCTAAATAATATTGGCATTTTTCCCCATTGAGTAAAACACAGGCATGACTTAATTTAGGCTCACTACTTAAATTAAGTCCTGTCACAAATATTATAGCCGGTCACTAGAAAATAATTGATTGCCCTAACAATTTTATCAGGCTCTTCTATTGAGAATAATAAGTACAATATAAATTACGTACTTTCCTACTACGGGTTTCGAAAAAGGCCATTGGAAATCGTTAGTTGTTGTTGTCTTGAAATCCATGGTGTTTCGGTTTTTTCTGAAAGTAAACATTATTTTAATTCGATTGAAGCTGTATCCGTCAACAAAGTGTCACTAGCGTAGCTCACTCACCTCAATTTAAAACGTTAATATTTTTGAGATTTATTATAACCACTTTAGCTAATTGACACCCTACATAATTTAGTATTGCTTTTGAAGCCAAAAATTTGATCTGTAAGAAAATTTCTTCAATGAGGGAAGATAAAAACATTTTTGAAGTTTTACGTTTTTTTTCTTCTTTTGATGGCCATATCAAAAAGTAGACAGTGTTATCACTTTAACTACCTACTAATATGTTCAAGAAGTAACATAATAAATAGGTACTTATGGTTTCTTTTCTACGTACTTAGGTATAATAATAAATAAATAACAAATTCTAGCCTCATGTGATAACTGAGACTAGAATTTATTCTTTATTTTCAGTTTTGCGTATTAATTTATATATTCATTAAATATATTATAAAAGTGTGCTATGAGCTACTTATTACAAAATTGGGTCATTCATTAATATTTGTAGTAAAACTTTGTTGATACAGCTAACCTTTTCAACAATTTCAACTTGTCTTAACGTATAATGTAATTGTTGTCATATAACAAAACATCTTTTTTAATGGTAATGTCTTTATCTCAGAAAACTATTAAAAAACTTGTTGTTGTTTGTTAAGGTTTTAATACACTAATAATTTCTAGTTTATATAAGTATCTTGTGTTGAAATATCACAATGCATTGTAGAATTTGTGCTTTATTTGAAATTATTATGAAGTATAAATTACGCTAGGTATTTAGAGTTTTAGACTTCAAAATAGTAGTTTTAGCTTACAAAAATGGCAACATTAAAACTAACTTCAAATTTCGTGGCTGTCAGCATCGTTGTTTTCCTGTCATCCGTCATCAAATCAGCTGTGTATCACACACAGAGAACATGTAACAATAAATGTGCGTATTAAAATTATTGGTGTGAAAATGTCCACTGAGACATCTGATAAAAAATCAACTCAATGTTTATGATAAATTCACGGTGGAAGAGACATGGCGCGCCGGAGGAGCAGCGGCATCACGAGCCTGGGGTTTAACCAGGATCAAGGTTTGTGTTACTTCCTAGTTCGTCAACCTGAGTTCTTTGTTCTCAGGTGGTGTTAGTATTAATCACGATACGGATGAGCTAAGTGTGTTAGGACGTGAGGTTTGACTGTGGCGTTGTGTCCGCGTGGAGCGTGCTGCGTCGCAGGCAGAGCGCCGAGCTTCCCTCGCCACGCTCGCTCGCTAGTAGCTGCGCTCTCCACGTGTTGTTTATATTTTTAGTAGTGCGCCCACGCGCAGTTTCCATTCTTCGCGAGTTCGCTCGCTATTGTTTGGGCGTTGGTTTTGTGTGCCTTCGAACTTACGTACGTACTTGTAACTAAAAATGCAATTTTCGTCTGTTTTCAAACACACGTCATAGTTTTTAATCACAGTTAACAATACAGTTTTGTATTGTTTTGATAAACAGCTGTTATTTGTTTTCTGTCTGTTTTGATACATGATATTGTGTAATTGCTGTCCGCTGCTACAATACAGTATAATAACAAATGCTAAACTCACACCATTATGAATAAATTTCCATACTTACAAGTAATCTGCACAATGCTAAGTATTAATTGTTGCAAAAACAAATCTATAATTTCATTATCAAAGTACAATACCACTCATTATAATTAATGTAATTCAAAAAGTCTTATTAGATAAAGTATCTCTTTGTTCTATTTTATATCTTGGGTTACTCATAGATTTAGTAACAGTTGTTCTCTATATAATGTTCATGTTATGTTACAGGCTGCTTCACATGCTGCCTAAAAACCGGTTTGCGCGTCTACAATGTGGAACCACTTGTCGAGAAAGCTCACTACAGTAAGTTTTTCCACATTAATTATCAATCTCAATATCTAAAGTTCTATATCATGGTTCCAAACAGTAGATTTAAGGGAATATCCTTAAATCTACCATTTGTAACCATGTGACTAGCTTGACAGACTTTAATATATCAAAAATGCCCGTAATCCATATGGGTATTTGTTGCCTGTAATTCCTGATTCCATCTTTTGTGATCACAACCTTGGCTGCTGACTACAAGGTCAAGTTAAGGTTTTGATTCCTAGGTCAAGCAAATTATTGGTAGTAGCTTGGAGATTTGTTTGTGCCTTGTTACTGTCAATACTGACTAACTGGGTGTATGTCTGTGTACTCAATGTACCTCTGCCTGCCCTCTGGATTAACAGGCATGTTAATAATATGTTTGTTAGAACATGTAACATGTTAGGAATTCAAAAGTATGTAAGTACTTACAACATGCAGAATATGAAAATAGATTCTGGCTAGAATGTGTGTGGATTTCAATTTCAAATGTAAACAAGAATTATTGTACTGGAAACTTGAGTAGGTAACAGTATTTTTAGATCAATTCATTATAACATAACTCTTTCATACTAGTACATAGATGTGTGGTTCATTGAGTATTATTATAATATTGAAATAGTTAATCTTTATAAGTTAGGTAGTAGATGCTAAGCAATAATATCTACAGGGTGTCCGGTAATTAATGGATAACCTTGAAATGATTTATAGCAGAACTTAGGGCCATTCAGAAAAAAACATTTTTTTTTTTAAATACATCTTATGTTCTTGTACATTACTACCAAAAATGAATGAATTCCATCAGTTTTCTGTTCTCCTATTATTATAAGTACACTTAAAATGCCAATAGATAGGCGTCAAAAAATAAATAATTCTATAATAAATTTTTCAGAGAAAAATTTACAAAAAAAATATATCTTAGGTACTACTTAGGCTAATTTTATTTTATATTTATTTCTGAACGGCCATAAGTTCTTCTATAACCTATTATAAGGTTATCCATTAACTAGCTGACACCGCAAACGTTGTTTTGCCATAAAAAAAAAATTTAGGGGTATGAAAAATAGATGTTGGCCTATTCTCAGACCTCCCCGATAAGCACAAAAAATTTCATCAAAATCGGTCAAGCCGTTTCGGAGGAGTATGGCAACGAAAACTGTGACACGAGAATTTTATATATTAGATTACCGGACACTATTATCTATAATATTTATATAAAAACAAAATACAACTTCCTGACCTATCACAAAATCTCAAAAACTAGAAGACTAATTTGGCAAGTAGGTTCCATAAAATAAGTAGTATATTAATAATTTGATGTTAAACATTATATGTGGCTTCAGACAGAGCTGAACATAGATCAGTGGAAGGAGATGGGGGAGACCTTTGCTCAGATGTGGGATCATATAGGTTAGAAAAAAAAAAACATGTAGGTATGTGAATGATGTGGGGGCTCGTGGCTAAATTATAACTACGCTGAGTAACCGCTCTGCAAGGTTAGGCTGCGCAAGCCGCGGTCAGTCTGTGGATGGGTGACCATTTTTAACACATCGAGACCCTCCGTGCCTCGGTGAGCACGTAAAGCCGTCGGTCCCGGTTGTCATGCGAACACCTATGACAATCGTTAGAGGTTGTCAGCAACCCAAAAAGCTTGCCAACCAGTCTATCCTCAGAATATCGGTAATCGGTATTGCCCGGAATTTGGGTTGCGGAGGTCGGATGGAATTCGACCCCAATTACCTAGTTGGGAAAAAGGCTTGGAGGATGATGTTAAAAAATTATGTACGTACCTACATGTATGTTTTATTCCAACATCTAAAGATATGCTAATTCTTTTTTTTACTTTAATGACATGAAATCCAATCTACATTTCTCAAAAATATAGACAGAGTTGTGCCGTTTTTTCCCCGTGTGAAAATCCTCATGGATACCCAACGGTTATGTCGTAGGTACGTTTTGCCTGTAGGTAGAAAATAAATTATACGCAACTGTAATTTTATAATATCAGCTGATTCCGTGCTGCGTCTGTATCGACTCGTTGAAAATAACCTATAATTTGATTAAATAAATAATCGTCAATCTACACTGTCCCACTGCTGGGCACGGGTCTCCTCTCAGAATGAGAGAGATTAGTCTATAGTCCAGCAGCTGACCTATGCGAGTTGGCAGACTTCTTCACATATCGTCGAGAAAAATCTCTAAGTCATGCAGGTTTCCTCACGATGTTTCCTTCACCGTTTAAGCGAGTAATTATTAATTCTTAATACGCACATGAATTCGAAAAGTCCAGAGGAGCGTGCCTTGAATTCTAACTCGAGACTCCGTTTTCAAAACTTCCCAATGTAATTTAAGATTGATGTTGTTCAACGGATTGAAACAAAAATGGCTACGCACGGCCAAACTTTTATAAATAGGAATAATAATGTAGGTATATAATAGAAAATTTACATTTTCAAATCGCGCGATCGTACGATGCAAATGGTTTTACATTTCTATTGACATTTCTGAACTTTAAATATACGTAGTACATACCTACCTAAACAACTTACAAAAACCTTGCAATTTCAGTTGCAGTAAAAATAAATAATGGAAAAGATATCAGCTTTGGCCAATTTTTTACCATTTTTTAAAATAATATAGCATTTTTCGCGAGGCCAGTTTGGTGCCTAACCCTCTCACAGTCTCACACTGAGACCGATTGAGACTCATACCGTGGTAAATGATATGCAAATAGATCGCTAAGCCGTGTTATAGTATTACAAGTAAGTACCTAAATAATTCTAGTAACTATCACAACATAACACCCTTGTTTTCTAGGGGAGGTGCGTAGATATATCAAATTCGTAAAGACTAAAAACCGAAATTTTCCTTCGTTGACTTAGTCTTACCAGTAAAATCCGTAAAAAGTAGTTTTATTTCAATTTCTAATGTTCGCGTAAGTGTCAGAAATCAATATCTTTAAAACTGTTTTAATAATGCTTATTTGTTTTGTTTCTCGTCAATCTTGTATCTACATTACAGGTTGAAATTTCCCAGTTCAGTATCTATCTCTACAAACTTCGCCTACTTTTGCAGTACTAGAGGGTTACTGTGAACGTAAACGTAGGTATTAGTAGAGTATTTATTCTACGGAGCTACTGTTCTTACTATCTTGAAAATTAAATTCCCAAGCTGGCAACCAATTATTATAGCAACAATTAGGTACTCTGCTATGATATGTGTAGATTTAGACCTAAATTAAAACATGACCTTTCTTTTGCATTCCAACGTATCGTTTACACTTTTACAGTAATTAATGGAGACATGCCAATTCCAAATTAATTACCTAACACCTAAAAAGCAGACAACGTTCTTATCAGCAAACATCTACGTAGAATTCAATTCGTAATTAGCCAAACTAATGACTTTCCCACGTACCTACCGACGTTTGCAGTGACCATTCGAACTGAAAAGTACGTAGGAAGTGTGAATGAACTTCTATATTTAAATCGTTCTGGCGATCTTTGATTGAAACCTTATCTTTATCTGAACTTGGTCCAAAAGTTCGTGATGATTTATTGATTGCTGATGACATTTCTGTAGTAAAAAGAGATCGGCTCTAAACAAAACCTAGGAAATCTTGAATGCTTAAAAAAATCAAATAAAAGAGATATGCATACTTATCGTGAATAGAATTGATTTTGAAATTGCTGAAAATGTTATTTCATCTTAAAATGATCCTTATACTAAATGAAAGACAAGTGATACCTACTAAACCAAAACTTTATTTACTCACATCAAAATGGCATTAACACTGCTCCACTTTGAACACATCTATGATTGCAAGTAATGCAAACAATGCATCTATATTAATACTTACCTTACTTGTAGGTACTTATGTTATCTGCTGCATATGTAATCAATCTCGGTCAAGTGGCATGAGTCAGCAGTCAGCGACCAGCGCCGTCCGCTGAAGAAAACCGGTTGTTTCTGTAACAAGTCTCAACTTGTACATTTCTTAAAATACCTATTGTACTCACTTAGTGTTCATAAATCTAAAAGCCAAGCCCACACTAAAGCTCTATGGCATAACAATGAAAAAAATGTTTCCTAAAAGGTTCCAACGAGTGTCTGCCATCCAAATTATGAGCTAAAGGAAAAGGGACACGAAGAGATATGGAGGATGACAACGATTACCTCCATATAACCTAAATTGAGGTAATCGTTGGGAGGACAATTGATTGTACTAGGAACACCAACACCTATTACAACTACCAAATCTATTATAGAGTAGGTACACATTTTCCTAAAGCTAATCTTGATTCTCCGTTGCCTAATAGAAAGTTGTTTACCGTTTTTCAGACTCATTTTCCTGGCCGTTGAACCTAAGGCCTTATAGGTTGAGCTAACGTAAAAATAAAAGTTGTAACAAATATTTTAAAAACAAGCATAGAAATCAGATTACAAAACATTTAGCTAATATTACTTACTGTTTAAACAACAACCCGGTAGTAATATTATCATGTTTTGTTGAATAAAATATTAATGAGACACCTCAACCATCCATAGTTACCAACAACAGTATCGCGAATTCACGAATAACGTGTCGTGCATTATGTATTCTGCTTAGTTTGTACAATTCTAAGGTCATGGTTGTAGTGGAGTATGGATAAAGACGGCTTGTTGGCATGCACTTGATTATATTTTTCCGTATTCGTTGGGCAAATAAATCACGAAATACGAGTACAATGCGTAGGCGGCTCACAATCAGGGGCGTGAGAATTATTTAGTTCATTAGCGAACCACTGATAAATAGAATTACTTATAGCGTTTTATAAATATAAATTATCTATTATTGGCGTCAGCATTTTCGTGAAACTTGAATGTTTACAACTTCATAATAAGGATTAATGACGAGTTGATGACGCAAAACTTCTTACGCGCAATATATTACTCGTATATTGCGGATTACGTTTGTAATATTTGGTCTTGATCTACCTGTCCATACTATTCGTATACTTGAACAAATATCAGTGAAAACTGATATTGTTTCTATCAGTTTTCCATTCTTTTAACTCTTAAGTTTCTATAGAGCCTCGTAAGAGAAATATGAGTTTATAGATTGCAAAAAAGAGACGAAGAAGCCAGTCACAATTCATATATAATGCACAACAACAAGGAGTGGCTTAGATGAGAGTTGGCTGTCGCTTACTTGTGGTGTTTGTCTTGTAATAATCGTACGACTACCGGAACAGCACTACACTGGCAATTATTTCTGATGTGTATCATTACTTACATTATAGTTGTTGCCCTTTTGGTATGGGCACCGATGGCATGATTATAATTGTCTAGTAGTCTCGTGACATGTGAAACACATATAATCTTAATGTGTTGCTATTTCATAGTTACTTAAAACCTTACTTTCCTTTCTTCTTTCTTTCTCATATATTTATCAACAAAGTAGCCGATACTTTTAGCCCTATAGTTTCAAAGTTTCATGTATCGAACTTTAGTTTATAAACTCTGGTTGGTCCACCTTCAGGCAAGGAGGAGCTCGGCGATGTGTCTCTCTGCGAAATGGTGTTCCGCACCAACTGGCTGCTGGTGGTGAAGGCGCGCCGCCCCTGCAGCCTGATGCTGCTTGACGACCAACAGCGCGCGTTCAAGGCCGAGGTGCTCTTCAAATCGCCCATCAGAGCGCTCAGAGCGAGGAAGGATAAGTAAGTCCTTGGCATTATTGGATCTGTGTGTCTTTTGGTTGTATGTGTCCTGTGTAGGTCCGGACCATCAACATCTATCTTTTTCTGCGGAGAGAGATCTCAAACGAGCTTTTCACTTTGGATGTGGTGGAAAATGGATCAAACAATACTGCCTTAAGCAGATTGATTGGACCGCTTGTCGTGGTATGGACATGTGATGTGTAGAAGTGAAGAGCATGTTACTAGGAAGGTGCTGAGCATGAATGTAGATGGATATAAGGGAAGAGGGAGACCAAAGAAAATATGGATGGACTGTGTGCGAGATGATATGGCTACAAATGAAGTGAATGATGAGACGACTAAAAGAGATGTATGGAAGGAAAAGACATACTGCGCCGCCCTAAGTAATTTGGGATAAGGGTAGGAGGACGGACCGTATATGATTGGGCGTTCAGACTTATGTTTATGGAGTACCTAAAGCTTTGTTGGTTGGTTATTAGTGGCTTACGTCCAGCACTGGACGAATATGGGCTGATGATTCATACAGTACATATGCTCTACAACACTTTATGTATACATCAAATTTTAATCAAAAAGAGCTTACCTATCTGACTCTTTACAATGTCCACATGATGATCCTAGTCTCTTGATACGATAGTCTAAAATAAAAACTGTCCTCTCAGTTAAGACTTAATCTAGTAATACCTTGCGTAACAAGATCAATTGAGTGGAATACTATTTGCATATGAATTACGTCGAATGTGCAACCAGAAACGTGATCGGCACAGCTGGGCTAGACGTTAATAAACGTATATCGAATTTAAAACGATAAGATAACGGCAACCTTCACCGAATAACCCAATAAATTGTAAAATATTGACGCTTATATCTTAAATATCAATATCCCATTAATGGATGTCCGGGTTGATTTATGGCCTCAGTAAAAACAACAACTTTTTATTCTTTCTTCATTACTAGCTACTATTATTCCGCAAAGTCCTGCCTGTCCTTGACGGTTAATTTATGTTTTGACATTAGTTCATAATTATTTAAAAACGTAGTAGAATAAGCCAAAGTAGACAAAGAGTTTGCCTTGTTTTTAGATACTCTGAAAGTCATGGTTTATCCATACCTTACAACATTCATTATCAAACTAGGTACCCAATAGGTAATCAACAAGCATTTGTTTTGGCTAGTAGAACTATGATGCTGAATTATTTTGGGGCCAATCAATAATGTGGAAACATTATTGTGTTAAGAGGCAATGGGCTGTAGTTTCTGGGCACATGAGACTTAATAACTGAAGTCTCATGCGCCCAGTACCTGCTTTATGTATCTCTAGTTATATCTCATTACGAAAAGAAAGGGTTTTCGATGAGTCGACCAGTTGTCGCAAGGCGATGACTCCGGAATTAACGGTAGTAATTATAAATTATCAATGTATAAATTTTACAATGTCAGTCGATATTGAGGTCAACGCCGGTTGACCCATTTTGAAAAACAATAAAAAAAAAACAAACTAACGAAAATTCAGGCTGTGAAGTTTTGCCAATAAATTAAGAATCAACTTGTAAATTAAGCTATTCGCCTCAATTTTCTAAAAAAAAAAGCGAAGTAAGTACCTACTGAAGACGGAGCTGGCGCGACGAGCAAGACTTACGAGAGACATTGGGCCGCTAAAAGAGCGGGCAGAGTAGCCTGGAAAGAGGGAAGAGAGGCCTTTGCCTTTGCCCGATTCGTCCTACTGCTGGCAGTAGGGCTGAAAAAAAAAATGCTCAAGTACTCTTCCAGATGATAGGAATGGAAAGTGGTAACCATACGTACCTATGCAGTACAGTTAGTGAGCTCTTTTATACGTAAATCATACTACATTCACCGTTTAGAAATATGTAAATCGCAATTAGATGTTAAAGTGTGGAGGTCGCTGCCCTTTCACCTGTACAACACAAGGAATCTAACGAGAAATGTTATGTTTACTATGTTGGAAACGTAGGTACCTTACTAAAACGAAACCTCTATTACAAAGCTAAATTCTTGATTAGTTTTTATTTTGAGCAAGCTAAAGAAGGACATCGATCTACATAATCTCAGGTCTTGATTCTTGCTTGTCATTCCCTGACTTACCTACAAGATTTTCAGTAATTTAAAAATAAAACGATTGGAAAAAGTATGGCGAATTTTGTTTGTAAACGCGTTTTCAAAAACTGCTCTAACGATTAAGAAGAAATTTCCGCATAGTAAATTTCATTTTAGTAAATTTCATCGAAATCGTTACGAATAGGTAGGGGCGAAAAGTCAACCTAGCTATCCTATTTCTGAGGACAAATAGTTTCTTCTGTGTTTTCATGCACAAATAAACAAACAAAGAACGAACAATGACATAGGTATACCGTTTTACATCTATCCTGAGCAGAGCTCGTTCACCCCGTTACTAGGATTCCATGATCTGAAGGAGAAGGAAATTATTTTATCTTGAGTTCACTGATATGAAGGAGAAGGAAATTATTTTATCTTGAGTTCACTGATATTGAGAGGAGGAAAAAGGAGGTATCAAGGGTCTGAAATCGCAAGTACGCAACACGTAGCTTACATTAAACACCTGCGGCAGTTAAAACCTACTCGTTCTACTGAGTTTTCAAATTAATATTGGATAAGCCCTTTGCCACCCAGTGGGACAGTTATATGCTAATATTATTAACAAAGTAACGGGTACGTCATATTAATTAATTTTGATTCACGAATGAGTCAGTAAATAACAGTCTTATTACCTACAATGACATTTGTTAATTTTCATACGGGGATTGTCATTTATACTAAGCACTTGATTGACGCAATAATCCCGCGTATAACCTACACATCACTTGCTCATCACAGTAAAGAAATATTTGATATTTTTTTTAATAACAAAGGAGAATGGCAGGCTTGTATGGGGCTTTCGTACTATGATGAAGTTCTGATGGGGTTATTTACCTGTCAATAAATAATTGCCATATGAATAAAAAAAATATTGATTATTGAAGAAAATTATTCCTATCGTTAACTACTATGATTTTATACAACAATTATGCATTCTTATGTACGTGTTTAATTATATTGAATGTTATTTCTATTTCTAAATAATTAATTATCATTTCGATAATTATGTTATTTTACATATAGCAACTTCTCAAAACATAACTGCGTTTAGTTTACGATTTAATTACGTTTAACTATTAAAATCTTTCTATTGATATTATTAATTATTCCGTTTTAAAAATAATACAGTTACATGAAAATACATGGCTTAATTGCCTTAATAAGTGGTACAAATTCTATAACAGAACAACAAAAAAAGTATGCGGTACGAAATCTGCCGTTCTCCTTTGATCAATAGTTATTTTTACAATTAAAATGACATAGATTTTTGATATCCCAGAAATCGTTGTAAATATTCTAACCAAATTGGTGAACTTCATTGACCAATGTAGGTAGGTACAGAGGCCAGCACATCAAGCTACCACAATCTGTTAAATTTATTTGATTGATTTTCAACTTTAATACAAACCTTTCGGTTGGCATGCACCCGTCTCACGGTTTCTGTCAAAATGGCCGCCTGTGGCACGCCGCCGGATTCCGGTGTCGCAGCAGTTGGGGAATTATTAATCGAATAGAAACGCGAAAACTCTATCGATCTCTTTCAAACTTGAAGTAAAATGTAGTATGATAGACAAGGAACATTATAGGTTACTCATTTGACAGCCCTCCAACGAACTTTATTTAGTATGAGTCAAAACTTTATTGCCATGCGCGCCACCATTTTAGTTTCCAAAATTTAAGTTTGTAATACTTAGTCTGTGTTCCATTCTTGGTAAATTTAAAAAGGAAAAGGAATTGACGATGGATATGTCAGTAGTCTATACTTTTTAATTCATAGGTTGTAGAATTGTAAACGATTCGTTTAGAAATTAAAATTTTTTTCAAACATAGGTGGCCATTACGCACTGTAACGGCATCATATTTTACGTTATTTTTAATGAAAAACGTATAATATGTAGCAAAATATTATTAGATATTAGTCTAGATATGTAACAGTATTTGTTACAAGTGTTCAATTTGCAAAAGATTGGTTTAATTTAAAAAAATATTGAAACGAAAAATATCATGCGCACGCGCGAGTCGTGCGACGTGATTTTAGCCGCTTGCCATTCGGCGATATTCGGGCGCTCACGAAGATCGCGCGTTCCTATTGGTCGGTGCGTCGACGCGACGTATTCGTGTCGCATTACTATTGGTCGGAGCATTCCGGCGCATTACTATTGGTCGGCGGTTAACATTGTTTGAACTTTTTGCAGTGAATTGTTTGTTGTAAATTGTTTAATTATAAAAGATTTTTGTATGACGACGTGCCTTTTTTATGCCTATTATGACTTTTACACTTCATCTAGTTGTAGAATAAACATAAGTGGTTTGCCTTTGAACCTATAAATTACAAACTAAACACTTCTCACATCTGAACCTTTGTTTACGATAAGTACACGAACCATACTTTAACATAAACAGTCATCCGAAGCCGTTTGACTCACAGCGTTCTCAGAATTAAACAATAAACATACCGTATTTTTTGCTGACCGGAGCGGGTAAGCAAAAAATACGTAAGTTTGTTAACACGTGTAGTTTAAAAAAAATGTATGAGAGGGTATGTTTTTTTATTTGTTATGTTATTAGTTATGTATTATACTGTAAATAAAACAACAACTTTTCTTGAAATATGTTTTTTTTTTTATTTTTATTACAGGTTTTGTCCAAGATACGGGAAAAAAATAGTTTTCTTTATTTTGTACTAAGATTTAACTTACATAAATAGGTAGAATGGCACTAACTCATACAAAATAATAGCTTATTTAATAAGGATTCTATCGATATATGCTTTATGTATAGCTACCATACAAATATTATGAGATATCATCGTTCTAATGCGCGCACATCGAAATCGCGCGCGCCTCCCGTGGGAGGCCTGACACACGGGCAGGAAGTCCAAAATGGCGGCTGCCAACCGATGGTTCATATTCAATTAGGAAAATTTGACAGTTTTGGTTAGCTTGACTACTGGCGTCTGTACAACCTAATTTTTGCCATCGAAGTGTGGTTTCATTAGTTGTTTCTCCTGAACCTAATAGGGCTTATTCTAACCCCTTGAAAAAAAATACATTCAATATTGTCATGGATTGCTCCCTTTTGTATCGTCATTATTCCCATTATTACAAAAGTTGTTCTATCATCTAGCGCTCTCTTTTTGTAATGTCATTACAAAAGTGATGATATTACGTGTATACGTGCGAGTACTACATACTAGTATTTCTACTATTTCTAGTCTGGATCTGAAGCCTTAGCTTAAACCATCTTTTGTTTTATGAGTATCTCTTAAGTAGGAATTATGACCCTAGGAGGCGTATAAAAGAAACTCTCGGTTAAAAGGTACTTCAGGACTATATTCTTCCAAGGTGTAGAGAAATCTGACACAACCATCAATCACTCTTTTTCACTAGACATTCGACATTAAATTCAAATGATTACTTTTTCATAAACCAGCCAGTCATATGCTGACTCCTTGTAGCGCCTCGTAACCTCTACAGTACCCACCGCTTGGGCTCAGTCTAAAAACTACACCTATCTACTGTATTGTCTTCAATGACTTATCTTATCGGCAGGGTAGCGGTGGTACTTTCATCCAGCATACAGGTGCTGTCGCTACCGTCGCTGACGCGCGTGGCGCTAGTGCGCACGCGGCTGGGCGCACGGCCGCTGTGCGCGCTGGCCAGCGAGCCCACCGCGCCGCACTTGCTCGCCGCGCCCGCGCATCGCAAGGGATCGCTGCAGCTACTCGTATGTTTCCCAAAACTTTGAAGTCTTTGTTGCATGAATCTGGTGTGTTAAAGAAAAGGGTGAGGAGAACCGCTGGCCTGTTGACTGATGAAGGAAAGATAACCGCTGGAAAAGTGATGTAGATAGAGAGAATTGGGTGTGCCAAGGCGCAGTTTTCTCAAGTTATATCATATGAAATCAACTTTCTGAAGTTCCGCTTGCATGAATTTTATGTATTGGAAGAATAAGACCACCGTATACTTACGTAGGTCACATCTGTTAACAGATGAAAAGAACAGTAGCTGATGTGCAAATAATATTCACTATGTGAATGGTTGCATTAATTCTTTTACAAACCGGCTAAATTCCACACAATCGTTTCCAGGACGTGACGCGTGCGGTGAAAGGCGCCCACTCCTCGTCCCCAGCCGTGATGGGGTGCCACCAAACCGAGCTGGTTTGTCTAAGTCTCTCCGCTAACGGCGCGAGACTGGCCACTGCGTCTGAACGAGGCACCATCATCCGGGTGTGGGAGACCGCTACCAAGCATATGCTGCACGAACTGAGACGCGGCTCTGACTACGCTGATGTCTACTGGTGAGTTTACTGTTCCCAAATACGTCTGGAAGGCAAAGTTTTAGAAACAAACAAGCATACTGCCCAGTAACACCAGTAGCACGTTGTAGTCATATTGACACCTCAGTTGTCAGTCTTATATGCCCACTAATTTCACCGGTTACACTACCCTTCAAAGTGGAACACAGTAATGTTGACACATTATTAGCGACAGAATATTTGCATACGAAGTCGGCAACATGAACAGAGCCTTAAAAAAATGTTATATTTAATCATCAGCTCTAGAATTTGCATTGGGACCGATTTCGAGATGCCGTAATTGGCAACAGTACCTACCTGAATTGTTGTTTATATTGAACACATATTCGGGTTTCATTCAGTTCGTGCCAGATAAACCTAGTGGCCTTTTCTCGTTTCCGGACATTATTCGATTAAACCGCGCGTGCAGATTAATGCCGACCCGCAAAAATGTGCTACGCTTTATTTAGTAATTAGAGTGTAGCGACATCTACCGCGCTACATGGAACTACGAACAAATCCTGAATCGCGCAAGCAACATTCGCAACACAAGTTGCATTTATATACAACCGCCCGACATCAACCGTCGGGCCCTGGCCGGCCAGGTATAACACTCGCGAAGGATCTTCCCTTAGGTTGGAGGGGCAACACACCTCGCCTCTCCACAAGAGCAATCTTAATATGTTTGTATTTGATAAAAAAAGAGTCTATGTAGTTTCTTGCCAGTTCTTCTCCATAAGACCCACATTTTGGAACCGTGCAACTAGATTAGACTTTTCAAAAGCGCCGTAATGGTCTAATTGAAATAAAATGTTTCAGCATAAACTTCAACCAGTCGGGTTCGCTGGTGTGTTGCGTGTCGGACAAGGGCACGCTGCACGTGTGGGCGGCGCGCGGGGCCTGGCCGCGCCTGGCCGCCGCGCACGCCAACCCCGACACCAAGGCTCTGTGCGCCTTCACCGACGACAACACCGCCGTCTGTACGTACACATCATCATCATCATCATCATCAACCCATATACTGTCCCACTGCTGGGTACTGGTCTCCTCTGTGATGGACAGGGATTAGGCTATAGTACTATGCGTTTCAAATAAGAATAGGACTGACCTCCAGCCATCTTGTGACGTCATAGCTGTCAATTCAAACCAGCTAGGTAGGGTGAGCAAAATAGATATTTTTGAAATAATATTTTATAAGTATTTAAAATATTCCACCGACTGTTATTTAGAAAAAATATATCTTATACCCTGTGTGTTTAATAAAACGATAGTTATTTCTTCTTGAAAAAAAACCCCTTTTTTGGTATTTATTTTTGATTCATTTGACATGTTTAATTTATTTTTGCCAAACGTCACTGGTAATTGAATCAATAGTTTCCAGTGTTAAATTCTCAATTTGGCTTTCTAATTGTTGAACATTATTATAACATATTGTCAGCCACCCTATGCTAATGCTAATCAAGTGTCAGATATATTCAATTGGATTTAAATAACAATAATTATAGGGTGGTCTTCAAAACTTCAAAGCCATGAGTTTAATATATTGTCTACAATGTAGTTTTTTGGGTGGTGCCTTTTTATTAACTAGCAAAGTTCTGGATTTGGTATTACTGCTTATAAATATATTATAATGTTTTAAAATTTCTTAAGAAGAAAATTAATTTTCTTTGCAAGCTGTACTTTTTTGACAGATCGCGGTCATTCGAGGTGGTTCCTATTCTTATTTGAAACGCATAGTACGTACACACATGGTTTAATAATATGGTTCGTCAGTTAGTCTCTGCCCACAATGACCCACGACTACATACATCACCAATATCACGATCAGTTTTGCCATCTTCAATGAAATTAATATTTTTAATTCATACTGAATATAAAATAAATTGCCTACTATCATTGCTTCGTTGTAAAAGCAAGCGAAAAAATGCGTTTTGCAAACGACTCCCTGTCGATTAGATAGTCGTTGGCCCATCACGTGACCTAGTCACGAGAAGGGAATACCTGGCGTAGCATATTATTATACCATACTCAGACGTACTCGTAGCTATAGATTAGTAGAATATTTATATTATATTGACATTTTTATTATTCTTTATTGCGCACCAAAAAACTAAGAATAAGTTGAGTTGATAACATACCACCTACACAGAGAATGACGGCTGTTTCACAACCGATAAAAGATTTTAGAGATAATCTTAAACCGGGAAGACGTAAATGTCAAGGACTTGTCAAAATGGACTTTGATTATTATACAGAGAAAGCATAATACATGATTAAATGTATGTATCACGAAAACTCGAATACGAACCCGATCATGCTGACTTATAATTACTCGATTTCGCAGAATATCGATACTTAGAATCACCTCATGCATTATACCAGACAGCGAAGGTCGTATGTCACACATCGTATGACTAGTAAAGGTGAAGTACTTAGTTCATACGTAAACATAATCGCGTGACTAGGAAAAGCACCTACCATTTGTAATAATGGTCTTAATGACAGATCGTTGGTATTACCTACCTGAGCAGGTTACTAAAAAGACGAAATTTTACAGGTGGTGACAGTTTAATTTGGTCTCATTATTGTGGGTCAAATAGACGAGACCCTATTGTATTTTTTACTGTTTGTTATTCTAAACTCTAGAGCTGGACAGAAAAATAACTCAAACTTATGTATGTATTTATTATAATGCGATGTTATTCGCTTTGACCTCATATTTCTCAAACACGTGGAAAATTCCCAAACTCCTTTTCTTGCTAATGTCACCCTATAATATCTAAACACGCTAAATATGCTTTCTGAGATTTCGTGATCTATTAATGATTGGTATTACTGGTATTTCACTGATAATAATAGATTTTTCCGTCCAAATAAAATCATAATAAAGTCGTTTTTTTTTTCAATACGTATAACTAAAATTTGCTTAAATTTACAGTGATATGTGAGGATGGCACATTCCACAAGTTCACGTTTGCAGCCGAGGGCAACTGTCATCGCAGTGACTTTGAATATTTTCTACAGGTAATCTCCTAGTAATTATTACAGTTATTGCCAGTCTCATAATCATGTAGAAAATATAAATTCATATTTTAAATCAATCTCCAAGGTCCAGTATCTCCTAATGTTTCCTAATAATGTATTCTCTTTTCTCCTGCTTTTAGATTATCTAATCGTAATATTTTAATAAAACTTGATCTTCCGTCACAATATGCATTATGCATGTTTTTTTTAAAACCTGCCGCCTGAGCCTATGTCGCTCCTGGATAGTTTTTTTAGAATAGGATCATTAGTTCTCGAGATTACCCCCTACATACTAATGTTACCTCTTATATTGTGTAGATATATAGATTATAGTAGATAGTTTGAGCAGCTATTCTAGAAATGTTACCGTTTTCTAGGTACAGTATTAAATTGATTTTGTATTCCAGGTGGGAGACGACGACGAATTTCTGCAATGATGTTTTTTTTTTAAATATGAAATTGACTATGGAAGATATAGTTACGCCTATAATAAGTGATAACTCAGTGAAAGTGATGTTATATATAGTAATACAATTATAAATAACACTCTAACTTTACAACGCTTAATTTGAAATTCGTGATAATTTCAGTAAATAATAATATATAAAGTTTTGAACTGTACGTGTGAAGTGCACGCTCTCGCGGCTTATAGTAGTTCTTATAGATATTTTCCATAAATTTTATGTAAATAAAAATGCCGGTTTCATTACTAAAATTTCTAGTTCATAATGTACATGTAAGATTAATGTTATAAATTGTTATTATAAAAGGCTATATTGTGATAGTAATATATTTATTTCATAGTACTCTAATATACTTATTTCTCAGGAAATTATAATATAATATGGTTTGTAAGGCGGACAAGGGTCGTATGTTTCGGCTACTGAGTTATACAATGTTTTTCTTTAGTACTAGGCGTGGGGGTAAATTAAAAATGTTTAAAATGACTAAATAACTTAGTCTAAATGCAATATTCTTAAACTAGATTGTTTAGTAGTGACATCGGCTTAGTTATAATATATTTTAATTCCTCCTGCAATATTTGTTTTACTAAAGGGAGCGCCACTTATCTGTAACCTGGCACAATATATTTAATTTTGTTATTAAGATAATGTTACAAGGTCAACGAAATATAATATTTTGAAGTTCGTGAATTGTATTGAACGGAATCCTAAAATTCTTATGTGTTCGTATTGTATTTTCTTATAAATATTCTACTTTACAATACATTGTAAAGATTTTTGATATTGGCAAGAAATTTTTCATACAAAATTGCCATGTTTGTAATAATAATATTTTTAGATGTGTCGAATTATTTTTAAGGTCTATAAAGATATATCGAGTAATTTCTTCAGTTGCAATACACGAACTTTCAAGTTTAGTATGTAATAGTTATTATAAACATATTTACCAGGGCTTTCATTGGTAAAATTTTTGGTCATTCTCAATGGTAAAAGACAATGGGCACTAAATTGCATTTTTCTATTGTTAGGTTCAAAATGATTGTGTAATGGTTTCGTTGTACGTAGCACTTCAGGCCTCATTTTCCATTATGGCGAATCACATACATTTTGAATGTTTTAAAATGTAGTTTTTTAACCCATTCCAATTTATACATTCAATATAATGAGTATCATCTCAAAATAAATTATTAGATTTTTATAGTAACCATTTTACCGTCAATGCCCACTGAAGTGAGAAGCTTAATTTTAACTACTTTATATCGTACATTTATATTTTTCCCAAATAGACACGTAACAGGCTTTTATTATATTTAATTATCTCTGTTAATATTGCCGTGATTTTAAAGAGGCTTGTCTACTGACTTATACGTACATTTATGTTAAACGGCACGGGTTGACATGCGCGCCTAATAAATATAAAAAACATAAAAATATGATACTGTTTGGCTGAAATATTTATAGGCCTATCGCTTGAGAGGGCGAAAATGGGCGACACCAAGGGTAAAGCGGGTCAGCATAGGTCCGTAAATATGTCGCCCATTTGGTAAATCGCTAGAGCTTATCTTGCGATATCTGTTAAGAACTTAAATGTTTGTGATGTGTTCTTATTATTGTAATGCAATGAATATGTTGTTAATCAATAGCCATAGTTGTAATAGTTCCATAAAAGCAATAAATAATCATTATTTTTCTTAGTTATATTTGAAGTTAGGTAATTACACAGGGTCTCCTAGTGTGGATAATATCTGTTTTATTTTCTGTGGATTCAAGTTCTATAATAGCATATATTCTGGTCTGATGATTTGTGTTCAGTTTTCTAGTGAATTTTTAATACATTTACTCACATCATATTTTGTATACCTATCATTAATGGTGGCCCCATAAGTGAGTGTACCAGGATGACGGCCAACAGGGAGAGATGGCGGGACATCGTGAGGCGAATTACATCTGCAATCCAACACCACTACTACATGCCGGCCACGACCGCTCTGCCAAGAGCGATTCGGCTGAGAAGAATCATCAATCGTTGTTATATAAAATCATTTTATATCATAATTTTATGTACTCAATTCATTTTTGTTCCTCGTTTCATTGTTAGCGCTCAATTTTAAATTGTACCTTTTGCATTTGCTCATATTTTTAGTGGAGTGATCCAAAATTCGTTCTTCATAGTTATAATTATCCAATATACTACAGCCATTAAATTTTTTCATCTATTATTATAATTTTAAATAGTTGTATTTAAACTGAGAGAATGTTATAGTTGAAATATAAATCAGAAGCTTGTATTAAGTACATAATATATGCGAGCCCTTGTGTAAAATTATAATGTAAAGATAATGTATAATTATGTAAATATTTTTAATAGTCACACACTAGTTTTTGTACTTGACATTAGCAAAATAATGATATTTGTCTCAGCTTAAAACTTATTTAATCACTTTAGTAATAATTATTTAGGGCAATAAAAACGAGCACATTTGGACACTGTAAATACGGAGTTTCGGAATAATGATTTATTTTTTTATTGAAATTGTGAAAACAACAGGGACTCCACTGTTTTGTATAAAAGCTTTAGGGGTATAGAGATGTACCCAACTAGGATTATTTGGAATTTTAACATTAAAGTTTTCTTTTATACCTTGTGTTCTTATTACAATATTGGTAGGTATGTAATATGTATCATACCTGGTAGGTTTTCTGAGACATGCAAAATTAAAAGGTATTCATAATATGCACACTGTCAGCTAGGGCAAGGTAAACTCAATGCTATAATAGCTGTCGGCTTAAAGGCCTTCTTATATGATACAAAAAGTATTTTCTGATGTATGTTAGGGATTATCTGCTAGCGTTATATAGCATTGCTATTCTCATAATATAAACCAAAACATTGACCTGGCAGTGTTTGTTATATTTACAATAATAAATATTAATTTTATAACATTTAATTTGCATAATATGGTAATAATTCAACTGGTGACTTACTACTTTGATACTACAAAAGGCATCTTCATCTGCTGGGCACGGGTCTCCTCTCTATTGAGAGGGATTAGGCTACAGTCCACCACACTGACCTAGTGCGGGTTGGCAGACTTCACAAACCGTCGAGAAATTTCTCTAAAGAATGCAGGTTTCCTCACGATATTTTCCTTCACCATTTAAGAGAGTGATAATTAATTATTAACATGCACATGAATTCGAAAAGTCAGAGGTGCGTACCTTGGGTTCGAACTCGAGACCTTCGACTTGGCAGTCCAATGGTCATACCACTTACACTGCTGTTACAAGGCTACCTTTAGTCTGAAAAAATCCTGTTGCGATGCCTCGTCTTCCCAGCTAAAACACTAAGGGGCAGTGAAGGGTGTTTTGGAGGTTCTCTTAAATATAGAATTGACATTCAAAAACTAGTCTTATCTTGAATAAATTGTTTTGACAGACTTTATAATAAATATAGTTATACAATATTAATATAATACTTTGCCCTATCATAGTTCTGTTCCAATTCACCCTGTTTATGTTTACCCAGTACTTTATCATAATGGCTCTCTGTGCCTACAAGGCACACAGGTTTATCTCCTAGCACAAGCACATTATTATTATTATAATCACTGAAGACTGTACTGGCCAGTATTTCTAATGCTCTGAAAACTTGATGCCCAAGAATAACAATGAAAGTAACAATTCATCAAATTTATTAATAAATAAATTATTACTATCCTAATTAGACAATACACAACTACATCTAATCACTCTCAGGCTTCTTTCGACCAAATGGATCCGTCCAAATCTTCATATCTGAAACAATGTTTGATTCAATAAGTATCTACTAGTATTACCTTGCTGATAAATTATTTATTTATTGTTAAAGATGTCTTAGATTATTATTTATGCAACTTTTATTAATTGTTGGTTTGGTTAAATATTTTTAAAGGCGTAGGGACTACCTTTACCATTGGTAAGTACCTAAATACCTGGGTAAATAATGAATTGATGAGACGACCACAAATTTATACAAGATTTAGCAGAAATATGATGTCTACTTACTTCCAGGTTGGATGTCTTCCTGTCTAATATTCTTCCTCGCTTCCTTTTGAATCTTTCCTAAAAAAAGAGATAATGACTTATTATAGGTTCGGAAAAGCATGTTGTTTTGATATATATTAAAGAAACTTACTATATTCAGAGGGATCCATCATAGGAGCGATAGCAATTGGATAAAGAGCTAGTCCTATGAACCCTACAAAACCAGAGATGAAGGCGGCATATCGCCAACCTCTGTGAAAAGCCATGTTTATGTAATTTTCAGTTCTGCAGTTTATTTATTATTATCATCACTCCAGTCGGCTCATTTTGATTTGAATTGAATCAAAGAATAAATAAATGAATTGAATGAAGTGTAACTGTAAGTGAATCTGTCACTGACTATGACAGATTATCTGTCATAGTCAGTGTCGTCCGTCACTGTCAGTTTGACATCTGTCTATATCTCTGAGTAGTCTGATTTTCTGGCGTAACAGTAATTTGAAATTATGCTCAGGTTTAGTATCAAGATAAATTATTTATTACAACAAATATCTATCAATTAGGTATTTCACAACCTTTAAATTTTTACTTGGAAAAAAAAACATAGTTAAGTTTTTCATTCTTATTAAGTTTAGTAAATTCCGGTCAAGCTTAGGTGAAAATTGGGAAATAGACTGGGATAGGATTACAATAGCATTACATGTGATTAGCAAAGAAACTACACACCCATGCCATGCCCTTATTACATTAGACTGTCGCCATGTATTTTCTTCACAGCCCTCATCAACCGTGCATTGTAAGAAGTAGGTATCATACATTCTACCTAAACAAAGCACAGTGGCAATTAGCTACGAATACGAGTATCTACAAAATAATATTATTCGAAACTAGGCGCCTCACAAAAATAATAATCTAATCGTGCAAGAATGTTAATGGCATTGAACTACATTTTTACTAAGATAACGAACGAACCGGCCATTTGTTTCCGTAGTTCAATTTGTAAAATAGTGATAAAATTGCTTTTAACAACACCCACATAACAGAAGGTAATAAAAAAATGTAACCAACACTAAAACTTTTGTCTGAGACACGCCTTCGAGTAGAATGCGAGACAAGGCTTCACCAAGGTTAAGGAATTCAACGATTGCTGGAACGCAGTCTGTGACAGTCATGTATGATGATCATGATCGCAATGTGCAGTGAATCCTGTCATAGACGTGGCGAATTTCGCGGATCCCATGACCATGACATTAGGGCAGGTGAAGGCAAGTGCGATTTTTAGTCAGTAACAGTCCGTAATACCCTGCCACCGGCGGAGGTTCCATGAGGATTTTCTGTACCTACTATAAAAAAGGTACTCATCCGCAGCCGCCGCAGCTATAATAAGACTGTGACAGCAACACACCGGGGGAAGTACAAATGAATGCTTTAGGTACCTTACCGCTTTGCTGACCTTTATGAGAGGAGTAGGTAAAAGCATTTATATTTATGCTCGCTTTGTAAAGATCCCTTAGTACCTACTTTCGTCAGGAAATAGGTACCCCATAATGAAAGTTGATCTCTCATGACTTAGGTACATACATGATGTGATGTAGTAAAAAGGTTTGCGTACTTAGAGAATTATTTCTCTAGGATTTTCTTAAAGAGGTAAAGCCCCATACATAAACAAGAACGAACTAGGTACTTTTAAGTATAAAAAGACGGTACCTACCTAGGTAAAATACTGAAAACGTAAGGAAGCATGTACAATTTTCTTTCAGAGGGTAGTTAGTGTTACTTTTGCCTTGTAATTGCACAAGACTAGCTAGGACACTAGGATTTATAAGGCCCCTGGCGCACTAATTTACCAAAGTAGGTACCTAAGTGCCTACCTACTAGTTTCAAACGTTACAATGTTTACATGGTTCCTCTTTTTTAAAAGAGTATAAATAAAAGTTATCTAATTTTGTAAACCTGAAGAGATTTTTGTTTGTCTGAACGCGCTGATCTTTATAACTACCGAGCAGTCGGATTAGACAAAATATTTTTGCATTCCATAGCCCAAATTATTGAGGACTGTTATAGGGTAGTACATAACGAGGAGTCTGAAGGACGGATGGACGGGACAACGTCTGTCAAATCAGATGTCAGATCAGCTAGTTATGTTATGTAAGTAGGTTACATTATCACCATTTAGGTACAGACGCCAGCACATCAAGCTACCACAATCTGTCAAATTTCTTTGATTGATTTTCAACTTTATTATAAAGTAATAAGGAAAATTTGACAGATTTGGATAGGTTGACCTGCTGGCGTCTGTACTTTAAATATTTCCTTTTCGCCCCTCCCTTTTGCTTTCTTTCCCATACACACGTTTTTCCTAACACCTTTGACATTGGCAGAATTATCGACATCGGCATCAAATGCCACAGAGAAAGAAAGAAGAATTATCACCATTGACTGGCGATTGCTGCGTATCCTTTCAATGAGGTTACAAGGGTTAAACGTAAAATAATGAATGAGTCATCATTTACTTACACATAGGTCCTCTGTAACTATGTGTAAGTAAATGATGACCCAGCACATCAAGCTACCACAATCTGTCAAATTTCTTTGATTAATTTTCAACTTTAATGCGAAATAATAAGGTTCATATTCAATTGGGGCTATTTGACAGTTTTGGATAGCTTGACCCGCTGGCGTCTGTACAGAGGCCAGCACATCAACCTACCCCAATCTGTCAAATTTCTTTGATAGATTTTCAACTTTAAAGCAAAGTAATAAGGTCCATGTTCAATTGGGAAAATATCACATTTTTGGATAGCTTTGACCTGCGGCGTCTGTACCTCCCTACCATAATATTGTAGATCTAGATAGTGGTCTTGAGTTGGGTTCATCGTCCATTATTTTAAAGGTTATCTTTATATTTGTAATAATTATTGTTTTGATGAATGATTGAGTCACTAAAATTATCATTGTAGGTAAGGTGCATTGGGGCAATTCCGATAGAAATTTCTGCGAGATGACTAGAGGTGAACATTTCATTTGATTATTTGGGAATGCTCTATTTTACGAGTCTTACTGTTTTAGATCTGCATAGATATTGAAAAGCCTTTGAAAAGCATAAATTATATTTTGAAATATATCGTTGGATTTGCTAAAGAAAGTGTTTTAAATAAAGAACCATATTTTTGGGTCATAATGGATAATTGCGAACTATCGCGGGGTAATTCCGGAAGAACTCAAAAGTCGCCTTTATTGCATTTCAGCCAGAGTTTACATTTCATTTTCCATCGTACTTGCCCCATAGATTTTGATATTGTAAGTTTTTTAAATAATAACCGTTAATTTGAATTCCTATAACTTTGTATTACGGAATTACCCCAGAAAAACCTTGATGTTCAGACATACGTGACAGTGGTTCTCAACATATCTTTTGAGATTTTAGGAAACTTAAAACTGCACGATGAATAAACAAAGTTATTTTTAAGTACTTACTTATTTTCTTAATGTCTTTTAAAGAATGTCAATAATAAAATAAAACAAAAATTCAGTGAGATCAACTTTTTATAAGTAAGTACGTAATTATGTAGATATTCTTCACATTGAGTAAAGTGGGTAACAATTAGAATCATTTAAGAATCAAAAAATTATATTATATTATCATATATAAAAATGAAATGAAATTAAGTATTAAAATATCTAAATGTATAAAAAAATATGTACTTATATAAAATATATTATTATATTTAAATTGTATTAACAATCCTTAAAATCTTGTACTTCTATGCAGCAGCATATGCGGTAAGCTCCCCATTTCTTACTTTCTGTATGGCAGTGGCTAAATCTTGAGAAGTGTATGTTTTATTTATCTTTTTTAAATAAGTACGAGGCATGATGACACTGAAAAAAGAAATAACTTTTGTCAACACAAAAAATGCAATAATTAAGCAATAACTGAGGAATACCATAGACATACAACTGCAGAACCGTTATACACCATGCAGTGTATTAACGGGAAAAAAATGGTTACGGTTTTGAAATCGGTATCCATAATAGGGGATTGTGAGAGGCGGGGGGGAGGGTATTTTTTGAAAAGTGGGGGTGACTCTACACTACTCCCTCACCACTCCCCACCTCTCACAACCCCCATTATGGATACCGATTTCAAACCCAACCCAAAAAAATAACTAACAAAGTCGACATGGTACAAAACAAAGTTAAGAATTTTAATTAACCCCCGACCTAACTTTCATCACACATATCTAAGAGCATTCCCATTAATTCACCATTCAAAGAAAACAAAAAAAAATATCAAAATCGGTTCATCCGTTGGGCAGCTACGATGCCACAGACACACCACACACACATACAGAAACGTCAAACTTATAACATTCCGATTTACGTCGCGGGTCAAAAAAGCGATACACTTTGAGAACTATTGACAATTACAGTAGGAAAACGTAAGTGGGGTTATTGCGAAACAATCATATCGAAATAAACCCGGAGGGGTAAATCAGAAAAAAATAAAAAAACACAGTTGGAACCTTATATTCCTATTATCATTAAGCACAAAACAAAAACCTATCATAAAAACAAACAAACATTGAAATAACTTACCAGGATTTAGAGAAAACTATCTTGGGGTTATTACGAATCACCAAAATTCGGCGCGAAATCACTTCTCTTGAATAATTTGACGACACTCGCGTGATGTTAGCGCGAGCGACTCGCAACGTCTCTCGCGACAAGCAAATTAAATTTGGCGCTTTGCCTAATGTTGCCAGCAGGAATATATTGCTGCGTTTGGTAGATTTTTTGCATTTTCGGAATATACCCATTTTCGAAATAGCCCCAATGCACCTTACCTACCTAGGTATAATGACATTATTATTTTGTTTTGTTATTCGTTAGTTATCGGCGTATATAACCTACGTAATAACTTGTAAAGTTTCTACTTATATTTTCAAACACGTTGGAATATATAATATTATTACCTACTTAAACTCTTTATCTAGTCTAGACAATCAAAATGTTTACTTAGTTCAAGGACAGTGTCATACCAGGAAGTAAGTAAGTACCTACATAAATACGTACCTAACTACTTATTGGAGCTTTTAGATTTAAAAAAATAGAAACAAAGAATAAATAAATAATAGTTAGGACATACATAGACATGATAGTACTGTTTAATATTAACAGTAGGTTCTTACTTACGTATTTATCAATAGGTAGGTACCTACCTACTATCCCTAATTCCCTACTAAAATTCTAAATGCGGAAGTAACTCTATATGTCTGTTACGCTTTCACGCCTAAACCGTTGAACCGATTTCCATGAAATTTGGGACAGTGATAGATTAGACCTTGGAAAAGACACATAGGCTACCTTTTGTCAAAAAACCGTTTGGGATGCGGTTGACACCGCGGGCAACAGCTAGATGATCATTTGTCGCCATCTACAATAATTGCAAGAAATCCGTCTTGACTAGAGTCCCCTCTTAATTCTAATTAGGTATTAGGTATGATAAGAATATTGTTTTCAATTGCAGGGTGTTAGGTATGCAAACTTATTAAACCTTTGTATTATTTATTTTTCCTGTAGGTACCTATAGCTACCTCCTCCAATGTGCAACGGGGCATTGGAAAAAAACCAACAATAAAAAGGCATTCCTTTGTTCCGTTAATTATACCTACCTACTGTATTTTATGCTATTTTAGATCGGAAGCCTCAAATTTCCAAGGTCGAAAAACTGGTCGAATATCTGTGAGATTGTGACTATGACCGTTGAAATATAAAGTTTCAGACTGGGTTTAATTTACAGTTTACCTATCTAAACCTAAGTTCACCCTTATAAAGTGGGTATGTGAGTTATCATGAAATTACGAAATATAAAAGCTACTCGCGGATACTTCCTTGGGTCGTTTTGTGTTCTCTGCCTCTTTAGTCTAGCGGTCTGCTACGCTAGAGGTCTTCCCAGGTCGAGCAGCGACTACTGAGATTTTTCATAGAAAAATTGTATATTTATGAAATTGTTAGTATAAGTACAGTCAGCGTCAAATAGTTAGTGACACTCAGAGTATTCAAATAAATAGACGCAACCAAAAAGTCAATAATATCGGTACAAACAAAGTTTCCATATTGTTGTCAACATTATAGTCGCTCAAAAGGTCGAGACGTTTAAAACGTCATATAGATAGGTTCAGTCAAACCGTCATAAATATGGTAACAGTCATCCCGTCAATGGTATCCAAGCATTCTAAGTGTTCAAAAATATGGAACACATTAGAAAAATAAACTTTACAGCTATACATTTTAAATATTATTTCTCACATCAATTAATGTGAAAACATTTATACACAAAAATGAAAGGAATAGAAACTACTGTTGTCCTTTTCATTTTAAGCATGACGTCATAGACATGTCTTTTGTTTTGTAAAGAATTTCGTGCATAGCCGTTTACGATACTTAGCAATATACAGCTGACTGAAAATAGATGTACCTAAACCTCATTGATAATGAGTATGACTATATATCTCATAGAGCAAGAGTGCATAATTAAAATATATGATTCAATATCATGATCATTTTATTTTATTTTAACAATGAACGTCGGCAAAACTAGACTCGATAATGCTTGCAAAAAAGAGGTGCAAAGTTTTCAACCTTATTGACTATTATTCAAAAACTGCTATTTTAAACATAAACAAGGTAATAGAGTGGATGAATAACTAAAAATAAGCAATAAAATAATGTTAATAAGGTCGATAACCGCTTGCATCTTTTCAATTTTCTCTAGTTTTCGACTGCTTACCATCAGGCGGGCTGTGTGCTTGTTTATACATATATGTATGTGCGAATATATAGAAATGAGAATCTAGAGAGATGAGAATAATTCGATAGGTAACAATTACTACACGTAACATCTAAAACGATAGGTACATAAGGATATTCCCAGTTCATTTGAAATATCTGATAAGGAGACACCTTCCTCCCTCAAATATATAATTCGATGTTTTGTGGTGTCACTAATGCGTAGCCATATTTCTAGCTTGCTTTAGTTTTGCACTTGACATTTATATTACTGATAGATAAATAGAATGACATGCAAATAACACTAGATTGCCTAAAGAGGTTTTCATCTTTGGGAAACCGTTTATTTCTATAACATGCTGGTTTATTTTTCTAATGTGTTCCATATTTTTGAACACTTAGAATGCTTGGATACCATTGGCGGGATGACTGTTACCATATTTATGACGGCTTGACTGAACCTATCTTTATGACGTTTTAAACGTCTCGACCTTTTGAGTGACTATAATGTTGACAACAATATGGAAACTTTGTTTGTACCGATATTATTGACTTTTTGGTTGCGTCTATTTATTTGAATACCCTGAGTGTCACTAACTATTTGACGCTGACTGTACCTACCTATGAGTAGCTCGGAGTTCGGATTTGTTACATAAGACTTAAACAATAAACATACCGGCAAAGTCTGGGTGTACAATCGGTACACCTCTGTATAACCCTTCGGAGAATAGAGGCGTGATGGTATGTTTTGTGTGCGCTTATATTATAGTCGCGTTGTGCACAACTCTTTCTTATGTAAATATCTTATGGATTATTTGTAATTGGTTAAATTTAATTAACAGGAGTCCCTTTTAATTATAGGATTTTGACATTACTTGTATGGAACTTATGTCTTAATCCTAATAAGAAAATCTACTGACCGATTTGATTTGTTATTGGGAATAAATGGCCGTAATTACGGCCATCAGATCACCGCTCAAGATCCATGCTGGCAACTGTACCAATCTATCAATATCTGTAGATATCTAGTATATACTATACCTATCTGTATAACTGCTTGGGTTAAAACCAATACCACCAGTAAATGATACCTACTTCTTTGACCCTGCGACTTCATGTAGGTAGGTACTGTAGGATCCTGATGGGATCCTAGGAGGCTTATTCAAAGAAACTCTCGGTTAAAAGGTACTCTGCGACTTTATTCTTCAAAGGTCAAGGGAATTCTCAATGACAACCATTAATCACTTTGACTAAACATTCTACAATCAAACTCAAATGATTACTTCTTCTTAAACCAGCCAGTCATAAATGCTGACTCCTGGTAGCGACCTCTATAGTACCTATTGTGTTACATTACACAAACAATAATAAATTGATTTTATTTTGTATTCCATTATATTTTGTACTGCATAAAAACAAAATCAATCTCGTATAAACATTGTTTGCAACAAAACAACAGAAGCGGATGTTTTTGACTTGGAACAGTTATTAACATAGCTATAGTTTAAGTAACTTAGAGGAGGTATTTAGGTATAAGTATTACTTAAATTGAAAATGAAAAACTAGTGGCGCACTACCATTCTCCTTAATGCAGTTAAAAATTGCCCTGTAGATTTAGCCCTTTCTAGTAAAATAAGATTACAATAATAAAATTTACATGAAGGGGGCGTACTCGAGTACGCACAGTTAACCGCACATCTGGCTATACAAAACTGTCAAATTTCTCTAAATGATTTGAAACCTTAAAATGTTGATGGTTAAGTTCCAAATCCAATGAGAAAATTGGACATATCGTGGTAACTATGTGCTGGACTGTTTGTACAACGCTAGAGATTCAGTTTAATTAGTACAAAACAAAAATGAAATGCCTATCTACTGCCGATAAAAGAATCGAACTCGGCGACTGCTACAGCTACAGCGATTTGAACCAATAGAAAATCAGAAATTTTCCAGTTCTCCGCGAAGAAACGTTGTGTTGCCAATGGGAGGACCCTTACACTGCCTTATACTACTACTGGTACTATTCTATCTTTCTTTTTACAGGGTCGGCAACGCGCAAGACATACCCCTGGTGTTACAAGCGTCTATAGGCTACGGTAACCGCTTACCATCAGGTGGGCCGTATGCTTGTTTGCCACACCTTATTGGTATAAAAAAATGGGACATAATAACTATTGATTCTGTACATTAGATCGTTTTATGTTTTCATATCTAACACCCGACTAATAAGCATATCAACAGATAAACTTTGAGCGATAGGTAAAACGCTTTGTACCTAAACATCTAATTACAAGGCTCACTAGAGATAATACCCAATTAAGCTATCTGTTCGCTAATGAAATTTTTGATAAAGCTTATGTAAGGGATAGGTACACTTATACTATAAGGATCATATTCAGAGAACAATCTAGCTTAACCTGGAAGTTGATACCAAATTGGTATTGAATTTTGACTTATGGAAGCATAAGCTTACTCTAGGAATCGTCTCTTTAAAGTACCTATGAGCAGACTGCCTGATTAGTAATCGCAAGCGCGCTTCGTAGATAACGAGGTCCGATTTGATTGTCAGAATGGGTAGTGTAGTGAAGGTTTGTCTCTTTCAAGTAGCAAGTAACAAATTCAAGATAAAGAAAATTATACCGACGGACTCTGGCTGTATTAAACTTCTACCTCGCCGGCGAATACAGACGTGATGGCGTGATCTGTGTTATAGTCATTGCTAGATGTAAAAAAAATTGAAATCTAATTAATGCCAGAGTTCTAAAAATATGTTCCTTGCAACGAGGAGGTGGTTGAAGGTGTTATTTAAGTAAAATTACGACCGATTTGTAAAAAAGCATTTAATTTACAATTTTTGGCAGAAAAGTCATATTACTTATACACCTAAGAGATTATTATCTAAAATGTCTACATCAGAATACGGCTTACTAACACCTTCTTCTAATAACTGCAATAATTTCGCGTACACTAATGTTGGCGCGTCCATTGCGTACAAAAAGTCTATGTGGTTAAATTCTTTGAAGGGCACTACATAGTGATCGATTGGATTCACGAGTTGAACATATAAGTTCGTCACATCAACGTCACTAGATAACCAATCGTTCTCAGCGCTGAGTAGAGCGATAGGCAAAGTGATTTTGTGTATAGGATATTCTGGAGGAGTTACAGTCCCGTATTCCTTAAAATTACCTTCGGGCCCAAAGTCAAACTGTTGGAATCTGCCGCTCTGTTTAATTTCTTGCGCATAGTGAATCAGCGTCTTAGTAGAAGCTCCCGCCGGTACGTGACCCAATATCATCGGCAACAAAGACCTATTGAATTGTTTTTCGTCGTGTCCACATAAAACAAACATTGAATTTTCACATATTACTTCTTCATAGTGATTGATTTCACAGGCATGTTTTGATAACCATCTTAGCACTGAGTTTTGCGGAAGGAACTCATTAGCTCCGAGTAATTTCATTAGGTATTCTAAGTTATCACTAAACTTTGCTAACAGGCGTATTGGACTTCGGATTTGAGTCATGTAGGCGACCGGAGCCAAAGCGAAGCCTGCTCTCAGCACTTTATTATATTGTGGTTTCGTGGATAGCAATGCGAAGAGTACCGTGGTTCCCATAGAATGGCCAATGTAATTAATTTTGACGTCCCACCCTTTTACGTCCATGATGTAGTCTATAACCGCAGGGAGATCGTGTTGGCTCACCTCGTGAAATGTAAAGTTCCAAAACTCAAACGAATCAATACTTCTTGACACATGAGCTCGGGAGTATGTGTTTCCTCTGACGTTGGCAAGCCACACGTCGTAGCCGGCTTCAGACAGGATATATGCGAGGCCTTTTTTGGGTCCCGGTATTACCCAATCCGCAGAGCTTCCGAGGAGGCCGTGGTGTAAAAGCACCGTTTTCCTAGGGCTAGCTTTGTTTGGTGCGTCTTTGTTATATGGGATCCTGTGTATTGTCAATATATACCCGTCATCTGTAGTGATCGTGTGGGACTCTGCCGGGAAGCCGTGGATGGCAATCAGTTGTGGTGTGCTCATGTGGATAGCTGGGTCGTCATCGGAACATTTGTACTCCATTTCAATCGGTGCCATGGCGTCAAATATTTTATTATCACTAGTTTCAGCTATATCGACGAAATCTTTAAATTTTCTCTTGATCCTCGCTGGTTTATCTTCACCATTGCCTGTGTCGTCTGTGTTCGTGGTGTTATTGAAGCCGAAGTATGAAGTTATTTTTGTTCTCACATTGTTGACATAAAAGCTTTTTATTTGACGTCCCCTTTCGCGCATATAATTTGTTAATTGAGTAGTCCGATTAGTGAAGGTATCAAACACATTTGGGAACCAGGAGAGGTGACGGCACTCACTATGTTCTATCAAACATATGAACGTAAACACGACTATTAGCGGAAGCTTCATGTTGTTTTTGTGCGGAGCGGGCGACCGATCCCCCTGCGACTGAACTGAATAATGGAGCACTAACGTAATTTATTCCCGCGCTGGGAGGTCAAGGGGAAACATGAGTAATTCATAACAGACTGATGCACACATGTAATATAAATACAAGATAACTTATAAACAAAGTTCATTTTGTGATTCATCAATTTATTGCGACTAGACGGGTTATAGCAGTAATAAGCAGTAACATAAATATATTGATGACAGCTATTTATATGAATTACGCATTAAGTTTATAGGTACCTAGTTATTTATACTTTTTATCATCTGTCTGTAAACGATTGGTTATACCTAATTACCGTTTAAAATTACTGGCTACTAGTTGAACTTAATTGAACGACAGTGGCGTCAGTCATATGGTGAAAATATGAAAAGTATCTACTTATATGTATATTGTGATAAGTAAATTTCTCATCCAGGAGGGTGCATCTTAACCTTCCTCCTCTACCTGACTCACAGTATTGACAGTTTTTTATTTATGTATGCCATGTCACAAATACCATTATACTTAGTAAATTGCAATAAAAACTAGACCAATGGCGGTGCATCCATATTCATAAGCGATTACATATTTATGTGATTAATCTGTTTTGTTTTACTTGCCCATTGTACAAGAAACGATTTTAACAATACCTACCGTACCTAACTCCGTGGAAATGGCCCAAAGTGTGTGAACCATTGTAAGAATAACCTGTTGTCCAAAATATACTCGGAAACGTTTTATACATTTGACTTTGAAATAGCTCGAAAAAAAATGTGTTAAGGTTCAAACATTTATATAGGTAATAAAAAACCCGGTTTTTATTAGGTACCTATATCAATGGGTCCACACCAGTTTTTAGAGTATCACACAAAAACTAAATGACACGGTTCTGATTTTGCTTTCAGGTTTAGTTCGCTTGTATGTACAAGAATCTATAATAATATAACTTTTGCCGTAGGTACCCTTTAATCCTACTCATCCATAGAGCAAATTATCAACCTACCTACCTACTTAATAAAACTCTAACAATGATCGACTGAAAGACAAACTCAAGTAAAAAATTACAGACACAATGCAAAATCTATTGTTCTCGGTCACAGGGCCCCGCTATTTGCTAAATGAAACCGGTTTCAGGTAGCATCCTGTATTGCTGGAAAATTCCCACGGAATTGGGAAAAAACGACATCATAGCGCGCGTCCGCGGGTTCCTAGTACCTACACAGTTCGAATATACCTACCACGATATGTAAGTAATAAGTGCGTTAGTCTCGAACGTGTGTAGCTGACGAATCCTTACAAAAACCATCATGGTCACCCAACCCGTACCTACATAATAATATCCGTTTCTCGACGACTAAAATCGCATTACCTTCTGCATTCAGTTCAGAGAATATGTAAAAAACTAAAAACTAAACCGTCATATTTAATCGCAATGTTGTGTATTTACCACCCGTAAAAGCTTAAACTTATTATGAAGTCAGGTATTTATACAAATATGTAGGTATGTATCTACCTATACTTTGTGGCGGTCACTAGGAGAGGCCTACGACCAGCAGTGGACGAATATTGGCTGATGATGATGATACTTATAACCTATTTGACCTATTTAACTGCACGTTTGCCCTACCGGTTAAGGTGGTCGCCTCGCCGATACCGTTCCGCCGGGTGTTGTGGATTCGATTCCCATCCAAGACAAATCTTTCTGCGATCTAAAGATATTTGTTTCGAATCTGGATGTTATTTGTGTCCATTAACTAGTCTGTAAAGTCCACGGCGACACAGAGCTTGTTCCCTATAAACAGTTCTATTTTTATAAACCCCTTTGATACATAAATGGTAATAATATTCACAGACAAGTTTAACCGTAAAATTACCTACGTTTCCTTAATCGCTTTAATGTGTATTGGAATTTGACATTAGAAAGCATAAGTTTACGCAGTTACTGTGTCATTAGTCTAGAGGTCGATAGCGCGATAAGAAGACCTGGATTCGATTCCCGGTTCAAGCAGTGTTATTGGAATTTTCCTGAATTACCTACTAGCTCAGTTTGGATTTGTGCCCGACTTTTCGGTTATTAGCAATAGGCTCGCCCCCATTACATGTGACCTAAATATACCGGCGAGCTGTGGATGTGGAAGTACACTGCCTATCGGGGAATACAGACGTGACCGTATGTTAAGTTATCGTTTAACATGGTCTTTGAATATTAGTCTTAGAACTTAGAACTTGCGTAGCTTAGTAGGTAACGTAATAGGGTCCATAATGATACATATAATAAGTTACATCCGGTAAGACGATCAAAACATCAACTATCAATGAATCGCAACAGAAACACATGTTTAATTCAATATTTACAAATCTTACAGATTGTGTTCGCGTCCATCCCATTTATGTGCCATTGAATCGTCAATATGAGACAATTGACGATTCGATGGCGTATGCGAATATAATAACTAGTTGTCACACTGTAGTCTGAATTCGGCCGTTTTATGTACGAATATTATAGAGGTTTTTTAAAATCTATTTAAAACCAATTGATATAATATTAACATTGACAGCATCGACGTAAACAATGAATATTTTATTTTATTTATTGTATTTGTAACACAAATTATGTACAAATTTTAGGTTTCTGCGCTCCTTCTATGTATAAACATTAACTATGCCAAATCTTACACTCCTCCGTGAGCGCAATCTGCATAAAAAGTATTACAAAGCTTTGTCTTCAAATGTTACTATTAATAAAATAAAGAAAGAAGAATATTAGTCATTGTTATTGCTTTTTTATTAATAGGTTTATTGCGCGAACAGCGTAAGATAAGATTTAAATAATAGTAGGTAAATTAGAAGGGGTTCAAATTGATATGAAATTCGTATTGATTCATATTGATACGAAAACACATGAACACAATAAAGACTTTGTATAGAAATTCCCGTCGTGAAAAAAATATGGATACAAAAGGAGATAAGCAGAGCTGCACATGCATAATCATACACATTTTTTAAAATATCAAACTGGGTAAGTTTCCCAGTTATTTTGCTTTAGTAACCCTTATTTCTATTTACAGATCTGACCCAATGACAACACATTGTACTTTATAGGCATTTAATTTCTTCACATAATTTGTTAAAATCATCTATTTGCCACTTTAACAGTTCTTTTTCAAGGTCCTTTGCTTGGAGATTCTTGAAGTCATCCGGGTCTATAACAAAATTTGTACCAATTCTATTACAAGATTTATATCTACTGTCACATTAATCTAGTGGTCCTAAGCGCGTCTGCTACACTAGAGGTCCTGGTTTCGATCCCCAGGTCGAGCAAAGTGTTTTTTCTATTAAATTCTCAGTAGCGCCGAGTCTGGATTTGTGCCCAGTTAATGGCAATATGCTTGCTCCCTATCACATGACAGCAGACCTAAAACATACCAGCGAATTGTGGGTGTACATTAGTACACCTCTGCCTAACCCTTCGGGGAATACAGGTGTGATGGTATGTTATGTTATGTGGTATGATTTATATCTAGGGTAAATTGTGTATGTGTATGTACTAGTTGATCTTACCAATTAGTTGGTTAGGTAAGTTACTAGCTTTTAACTAGGGACAATGAGCTGATGATGATAGAATAGCCACTTACCATAAATAGGGAACCAGCCACTTAGTTCCAGTACAGCTACATTGAATGCCACCAGCTGTTTTGCACCAGTAGTACTTCTTCTGGGCCAGACTATCATATTCACCACATCTTCTCTACCCCCCACCCTTTGTCTTTTAGTAAAAAGAATGTTGTGAGCAATAGATTTCTGCAAGAAATATTCTAGAATATTGCACATCTCTTTCAATGATTTGGCAGATTTATTTTGTATTTCACAACAGAATGCAGGCACAGGATAGTTCTCATCCAAGCGATAGATAGCACCTTTTATGTGATGCCATTTCTGAAAAAATATTGATGCTATTGATTATTAGTACTTTTTGATATTGATATATTAAAATTTAAGTACTAGTGTTTTATACTAAATTACTGACCAGTGTCTCTACATATAAAGTGTTCTGCTCCACAATTATATGATAGTGCAAATGGTTAACAGATGCATAGCCACACAGGCTGTTAAACCCAATTCTTACATTTCTGGAATAAATACAAAAATTATCACTATTAAAATAAATTAATGAATACTGAATTGCTAAGGAGCAAAAAATTTATGTGAATATGATGAACAAATATAGCAGATTTGATTTTAAAACAAGGGTAAAAATATTACATACTATTCTTTATAAATATCTGCTCGTCCTTGTCAAATTATCAGTAAGACAATGCCATGCTGCTCCAGCTAACAAGATATCACTCATCTTCCACAATAAAGGTCAAACCATTCTCCATTCAATAACATTTCCAGCATGTAAGTAGGTTCACCATGAACAACAATAATATTTGCATGCAACATACATACAAATGTGTGTACTTGCCTACACTCACCGATCCTGAACAAGGAACATGACTTCTACTACTAAGCCCAAGCTGTCTGGGGTAACAATCTGAGGCAGGCATCTGTTTACTGAAGGACACAGCAATGAATGGTGTTTAGATATTGGACTCACATTCACCAGCACTGTATGTATGTCCCCATCTGTTAGAACAGAAAGATATTAGATTTATATTAGTCATTTGGAATTGAGAGCTAAGCCAACTGCTAAACATCTCATAGATGTTTTAAATATTACCTTTGCCTTCTATAGAAAATAATATTTCTTCTGGCGACACTTTATTGAAATTGAATCTATTTTCATCAAAATGTTGGCAGATATTGTTCAACTCTTCTGGGGTTCTTCTCTTATAGCGACGGTCTGGATTTAACTATAAATAATACTCATGTAAAGTTACTACATCACTTGAATACATATACTTACGTTAAATATAGGGTAAATTGTCAAATACCTGAAGTAAATATTTCCCATCTATAATGGTTTCTTCTAATTTATTGATTTTGTATCGGAATATATCCGTTCCCTCGTTTATTTTGTCCCATTTTGTTGTCAATAAACTCATGAAAGGTGTTGAGCTATCAATGGTCAAATCATCTAACTTATACATCTTTCACTTGATTTTACAATGTGCACTTTTTTAATTACATAGTATTACTTAATTAACAATATAAACTCTACTATTAAAGTATTGTACAAAATAAATATACAAACAAAATATTTTTGTTTTGTTTTCTAATGTTTGATTTTCTATTTCTAACCTAAGACTTTGTCAATTCTTCAATTTCAATGTTAACCTGCTGACTTGTCAATGTCTAGACATGGGCGTTTTTAGAATAACGTATCGATATTTGACATCGATGCTACCTACAGATGCCGATATCCGATTCCGCATCACTTCGAAATCGGATTCCGATGCGGCATCGGAATCCGTCACATTAACAGTTATCAGTATCACATCTGAATCTGAATTCTTGAAATCGGAATCGGTGCGTTCGGATACGATACTCGATTCGATACCTACGCGCATCGGCGTATCGCATCGTTGCAGCATCTACAATCACAACAGCATAAAAATAATAAATTGATGATTATGAGATAATATCAATGCAGGCAAATGCATTTTTTTATTCAAGACGTATTTACATAAATTTCCACCTCTATAAGGGTTTTTATTATTATTTCAATTTACAGATTAGAGGTTTTTTTTTTGACTTGAGTATTGGGAATAATCATTCATTGTAGATGGCAATAACGCCGCCTAATATGAATTCGCTTTCATTCAATGCAAGTGAATGTTTATGTTGTTTTTTGTTATGTAAACAAAATATAATATTATTAAGGATGGCAAGTGGAACGATCCAACAAAATGGTGGAAGAACCACGCTAAATCATATACAGTTTTAGCTAAAATCTATCGCACAAAATGTAATAGGTATTGTAGTTACTTCAGTCTCGTGCGAAAGAGTATTTTCTAAAGCTAATGACCGCCGTACAAGATTAAAAAAGGAAAACTTATAAAAACTTGTGTTTTTAAATTGTAATAATTGTTTATCGTAATATATTTTTTAATAATTTCTTTTATTCGAGGTCGTTTTATTTAGGATAGATACCATTCTAATAATCAAATGTCGGTGGGATACCTACGAATTGTCAGTGATGTCAGCATCGCGTTGCAGTTAACAGCACCAGCATTGTATAGTAGGAATCGTTGCCAAAAATAACGATATATAGGTATCGGATTCCGACTCTTCGATACCGACGCGTATCGATTTCAAGAATATCCAAAAACGCCCATGTCTATCAATGTCATTCATTCGGTATGTTTTTTTTTTGTAATAGTTTTGGCATGGCTTCAGAGGACTTTGTGCCATTGTCACTATTTAGAAGCTTAGAGCCGATATATTACTTTCCTCTATGCTTAGAGCACAGCTAAGTGGTCATCATGGTAGAATAAAGCTTATTATTCTACCATGGTGGGCACGGGTGTTACACAACATGGGTGAACACAAAGAATCATCTGTTAATATCATGATCATTTTATAATTAGTATCAGAATCAGGGACCATTTTGGTTACCTGTTGAAAAGGTTTTCGATAGGGTTTTTACAAAGTGTTGTTAGAAAACCCAATTCATAGGGGTTACACTTTTTAACGGTAAGCCGCTGCAATGGGTTACCTCTTCAAAACCCTTTCATTTGAATTACCTGTTTAAATTCTTACCGGGTTATACTATTATACGGTAAGCCGTTCCGAATGGGTTATCCCTTCAACCACTGTAACAGGGTAACACTTTCCGAGTCCAAACACTAATTTGATCTCTAGTAACCTTGCATTAAGTTCAAAATAGCATGCATTGAGCTAGCACGTGTTAGTTGCCACTTGCTCTGAGCTAAATATACCACAGCGACTCGATAAATACGGGATTATGGTTATCAATCTCTGTTCACCCATTCTCTCTACATCATGATCAAACCATCATAATATCTCCTCATCCTACATAACAACGTAAATTATGATGATAACCATACGGTAACCCTGAAAAACCCTATCAAGAGGATAACCCCTTCAATTGGATACTTTAAAGGAAAGGGTAACCCCTTCCACTGGCTAACATATTGAAAGAGTTCATTGGTGTTAGGAAAACGTTACAGGAACGAAGAGGTAACATCATCCATACGGTAACCGAATCAACGGGTAAGCCTTTCAATTGAATTAACTCATAAAGAGGGTTGTACGGTCCCTGATCAGAATACAAATAATAGTACAGGTACAGAAGATTCACTCCACAAAATCAATTAAAGAAATAGGAACTCGCTCGCTACGATACAATAAAGTGCAATTCAGATAGCCCAGTACTAAATTATTGTAGACCAACCTAGTATATCTAGGTTCCTACTTATTTTCAGTAATTATGTATTAATTGAATGGTACTTTCTTAATAATAATATTATAAACTACTTTTCGTAATAGCGTACCACAGGTATGTGCCCAACCCAGTTCTCGAAAATGATCATGTCATTGTCATGATGTCACCTTAAACTGGGATCAATCTAATATCACTGACAGGACTAATATGGCCAATAGCCCGATGTAGTGGCCGTCGCTACGTTACGTTTTCGATACATAAACGGGGAGTGAGACAGGCTTAGCCAAGTCGAGCTAAAGGCACAGCCGCACCTTTTCTCGAAGCTATTCAGGACATTTTCGACACCCTGTAACTTCGTTGTGAATAATGCTTGAATTTTCAGTCACTCAGTTACCGATTATTACAAGCATTTATTAATATTACCTACCTGACGTTGCGACTAGGATTGCTTCTTCACTAGGGTACTCTACGGTTAGAGTAGCACGGACACGAAACTTTACAAAAATGCGTTTGATTTTAATAGATAAAAATTATCTTCGCCATGAGCTGACACTGCAGCCAGGATTGTCCCATCATAAGGGCACTGCTTGGATATAATATGACGTGATTCACGGCAGGAAAAAGACCTCTTGGCATAGATTGATATACCTACGAAATAAATAGGCACCAATACCTAACAGAAAAAGCGGTCTCCCGACGTGACGACGCTTGAATGACAAAATATGTATTACTAATTATGTAGGTATTTAAAATATTAAAGTTTAAAAGGATCCAGAAAATTTATATTTTACTTTTTGTAGGTTTTTGTACGGAGATTATTTAATTTATTTTCTAAGGTATAAATTATTTATTGCTAAATTTGATAATCTTTGACTATAGACTGTCAATCAATCCTAAGTATTACATACATATTTTTATTATTATTCTGTTTCCTTCCACAGAGTACTCTTTATATATAGGCATTATGTTTTCTTCACTTCTATTTCCATGATTGGTTTGGCCATAATTAGCTTCCAAGTTAGTAGTTGTAATTTATGTATTAAAAGTAGTACAGCATAATAATGAAACATGGGGCTAGGGCAGAGTAAGAAGGTTTGAGAAAATTTAGGTTGGATTGGATTTGAAGTTTTCTGGTCCTTGGCAAATATTACCTAGGAATCGAACCCTGGACCTCTAGCATATCAGTCACGCGTCTGACTACTAGAATAGACTAATGGGGCCGTTGTATTATATTAATATCTATTTAAGTATTTAGGATACACTAGCAAATTTATAAACTGAAAGACAATGGATACCTAAGTAGGTTAAAAATATTTACTGTGTTTCAAGCTTAATATTATTTGGATTTAATGGATTATCCTCATGATAAACTAATAAAACATCCATTATTTTGTTTGACATTCGTGCAGCATCATAGGAACTCATTTGTGAGAGTTTACTAGTTACTAGTTTGCCGACTTGGCCATATTTTGTGTTTTCTATACCAAAGGCATCATTTTGTACACCTCTGAATACATTGAAGATACCATTTGCTATATTTTGGCATGTAGTATCAGTTTCATTTGATGGTTCCTCTGTATTATCTTCTTCACTACTTAAGTCTTGATCCTTACAGTCCTGCAAAGATAAAAATACTTACATATTATTATATTACAATTTTAGACAAAATAATAGAAGTAGAAATTTGCATGCCATAGTACTGAAATGGGAAATGTGTGAAATTAGTGCACTTCAACATGTAACACCACAATTTTATGCAAATAAATAATAATTATTATTATATTGATTTCTGACATTTACACGAATATTATACATTGAAATAAAACTACTTTTTACAGATTTTATCGCGTATATTGATATTATTAATCCCGACGTTTCGGACCCTTTACAGCGTCCATGGTCACGGGTAGGCTGTAAAGGGTCCGAAACATCGGGATTAATAATATCAATATACGCTATAAAATCCGTAAAAAGTAGTTTTATTTCAATTATTATTATCTAAGCACACAACAAAACAAAAACACCATTAAAACACTTGAGAACCTGTCAATTAACAAATTACATATTGCAATTTTTTTTGGTTCTCAGGCAACCAAGTTCAAGGAACCTTAGGTGACTTGGTGAATTAATCATAACCATGCAATGTCATCATTGCCTGTGGACACCAATTAGATTAGGTATATTATACATTAATATAACTTACTTGTAATTCTTCATTATCAATATAATTTTTATCTGATTGTTTGCTTTTGTTTATCTTCAACAAAAATTTGCAGGCATCCCATAAGTGCCAAGTTATTTTACACGCCTGAAATAGAATAAAATAATATGAATTATCAATAAAAAATATAGTATAGGTACATAGCATATCTCTAGCCAACCGTATACCTGAAGGTATAGGCAGAGGTGCAAACCCACAGTTTGGGCCAGTATTTTTAGGGTGCAAGCCTTTTGTCATTGGCCAGGTATACATTCAAACTCCGAGCTGCTACTAAGAATCTCATAGAAAACCTCAATAGCAGGGCGAAAAATAATTAAATAACGAGTATGTATATTTACAATGTGTTGTAAAAGTTTAACATTTTCGTAAGACTATGTCCTTACCTCTCCATTTCCTTTAGCTTGACTTGTCCTTGATTTTCTTAAGTAATAAGCAAAAGTGCATCTGATGTTCGTCCAGCGATCTTTAACAGCTTGTCCTGTGAATTTATTACTGTATTGAGATGCGAAATCCGCGTAAGTTTTATCTCTGTACTTTATTGAAGTATATTTGGGATGTTTTGGGTTCCAGATATTCGGTCGGCCTTCCATAAATTTTACTAATTTCAAATTCATCTTTCGTGTCCAAAAAACTTTCTCTTTGGCAAATTCCGAAATCATTTTAGTTTTTGCACTGAAAAATATTTTTGTGTTTATTTACTATAGCAGCTGTTAATTTAAATTAGCTGACTGACAGTGATAATGATATCTGTTATTTGACAGAATGTTAAGTGATTATGTCATGTCAATCAAGATCGATACGACAGTCCAGGGCTGCCAGGTGTAAAAAAGGTGTGATCGTACACCAAGAACAAAAAAATCGTATACCAAGGAAATTTTGAAATAAAAAGATCGTACAACCTTTATGTACAGAGGCCAGCATATCAAGCTACCACAAACTGTCAAATTTCTTTGATTGATTTTCAACTTTAATGTAATTCAATAAGGTTCATATTCAATTGTGAAAATTTGACAGTTTTGGATAGCTTGACCAGCTGGCGTCTGTACAGCAGCCAGCACATCAAGCTACCCCAATCTGCCAAATTTCTTTGATAGATTTTCAATTTTAATACAAAGCAATAAGGCTTTATTGTTTTGTACTAAAGGTGAAATTCTATCAAAGAAATGTGACATATTGGGGTAGCTTCATGTGCTGGCCTCTGTACAAAGGGTCTTTATTCTAGTAAAAGATGAAGAAGAAGGTACGCTTTAGGTAGTTGGGGAATTCCCCGAAATTCATGCTTGCCGGTGGATGACGTTTATTTCTTCATGAAACATTGTCAGGTATTTAAAAATCGTACATTTTCCGTACGAGTTTGGTCTAGTGATCGTGAGTAATAATTCCAAAAAATCGTATGAGTACGATGTAAATCGTTTATCTGGCAGCCCTGCGACTGTCTGTCAGATTGACTTTTTTAAATCTATCTTTACTTGTTGCCAATGATAAAAAAGTAACGGATATTGAGCAACTTGTAAAAATAAACTATTCTAAATAACTAAACCCACAGACATACAACAAACTCGTAATGCAAAATTATATTTATTTTATTATTATTTTCAAAATAGGTTACCATATTTGTAAACAGATTTTAATAAACACACTTGTTGTGACATAGATGTCGCTGTATCTGCCAAGGCCACTACATCAACAATCATTCTCCGTTGGGTTTTTTAGCTATTTAATCAGAGTACTAACAGCACTATGAACTAGAATCAGGTCAATAGTCAAACAATCTGTATTAAAAAAAAACAGCCCCCGGAACGAGCCCTGTGTTACAGACTTCACAAATATTTGATTAATGGATATAAAGTACACTCAGACTTGAAACAAAATAATATATAATTATGTGGATCACAAAAAGATTTGTCTAGGGCGGGAATCACGATGAGCCCAGCGCAACGGTAGTGGCGAGATTACCTTAGCCGCTACGCTAAACGTGCAGTGCATTTTATTTGCGTAAATGAGTCACCTACGAAATAACTATAACGGCTATAATGATTATTGTTAGTATATAGGTGAAGGTTGCTATGAGAGTCAATGAACTGAGTAACTGACAGTCATTCAAATACTGAGTAAATATCTATTCTAGTAGGTATAATTCTTGCAGCTGTAGCGAGCTTGCTGCATGCACAACTACCGAAAGTAATAAATCCAAATAGTAATAGAATTTCATGTCCAGAAAGAGTTGTCCATACTTACGGAGTTTTGCGATAGAGCACCATCCCCCTATTATCTAGATGGGACCTAAAACACTCCTGCGAACTGTGGCTTAACAAATATCATTGTATAATTTTGTTAAGCCACAGTTCGCAGGAGTGTAATCAGTAGGTACACTTCCACTAGTACCAGAAATAAAGTAGGTACTGGTGTTACGTTCAGACAGGGCTGAACATTCCACCTCTATACCATGTAGGTATAGAGGTCACCCACAGGTGAATATGTGAGGATACTAAAACAACTTCATACTAATTTAGCTTAGATTGATAGAGAGGTGTCTGTGTTACCACACTTAGAGGGTTCTTAGGTATGATAATTACCGGTATTCAGTAACACTACGAATGTTTAACATAAATATTTTTCTTTCTTTATTTTCTTAACTTATTAATATTAGTCAGTATGTATGAATGGCTATACGTTATGATGATACGACCTATCTCCTATTCCTTGCTTGATCCTGAAGTCATAATACCTGAACACAATGTATGAATATACAATACACATGAAATGCACGAAGTTATCCTATTTTTTACTTGCATACAGATATTATCTGTTTCATACCAGAAACTATAACCTTCCGGATGAAAAAAAAAAGTGAAATAATTAAAAGTAACATAACATAACATACCATCACGGCTGTAATCCCCGAAGGGTAAGGCAAAAGTGTACTAATCACCCATATTTCGCCGGTATGTTTAGGTCCCATGTAATAGGGGGCGAGCCTATTGTCACTAACCGGGCACAAATGCAGACTCCGCTGAGTAGCGAGCTGAGCTTCAGTAGAGGCTGCTACTGAAAATTTCATAGAAAAACCCAATAACATTTTGCTCGACCTGAGGATCGAACCCAGGACCTCTCACGTAGTAGTCGCGCTTAGGACCACTAGACTAATGAGGCAGTCTAGCAATTAAAAGTTTAGACTAAAATCTCTTATTTTTCACATTTATTACTAAAATTTACTAACTTTTTAAAGAATCGTGGGGAAACCAGCAATTTCATTATGAATGTAAAGTGTACGTATCAGTTTATACTGGTTTTGGAACAAATTTATTTTTAAACTTTATTAACTGCGTCATTATCATTAAGGAAGTAAGTCAATATAAAATACCTCGTCTTCTCTAAAACTCCATTAGATACGGTTTAGTGGTCGTAAGCACGACTGCTATGCTTGAGGTCTTGGGATCGATTCCCAGATCGAGCAGTTTTATTGGGTTTTTCTGTGATACTAACACAGTAGCAGCTTGGAATTTGGATTTGTGCTCGGTTAATGGCAATAGGCTCGTACCATGTTACATGGGACCTAAACATTCTGGCGAACTGTAGGTGTACATTAGTACTCCTCTACCTAACGATTCGTGAATATCGGCGTGATGGTATGATCTGTTTATTGTACATTATGAGGTAAGAATTTTGGAAGCAATGAAACCAACGAACGCAATGACTGTACATGTATCACCTACTTTTACATGTATACTTAAAATAAATAATATAGTAAAAGTACCTAAGAATACATATAATATAACGTAAAGTATCTGCATCCAAAAGTCCATTACAATGCAGTAATTTAGTGAATGGTAGTTAATTGGCGTCCATGACTGCAATGTCAGAAGCGGCGTCGACTCCCGCGCAACGGTACACCCTGGGATCTCGATCGGTGTGCGCGCGCAGTCGTCGCTGCGGCCTTAACCGCCATGGGTCGTTCTCTCCGTTCGCTCGCGGTGTATACGCAACCGATTATAGTAAAAAATGCTCGATACGCCACTACCGGGTGTCCGTTTTCAAAACGAGAGCGCTCCCAAATTGCCCCTACTGCAGAATTAACAGAAGAAATTTTCTCTAATGCAAAACCCTACTCGGAGGTCCCGGGACCGAAACCGATTCCGATACTGGGTAATACGTGGCGGATGGTGCCAATTATTGGACAGTTTGACATATCTGAATTCGCGAAAGTGACAAAGCATTTCCTGGACAGATATGGCAGAATTGTGCGTTTGGGCGGGCTGATCGGTAGGCCCGACCTGTTGTTTGTTTACGATGCGGATGAGATAGAGCGGATGTACAGAAGGGAAGGGCCCACGCCGTTTCGGCCTGCGATGCCTTGCCTCGTCAAATATAAATCTGAAGTTAGAAAAGATTTCTTCGGAGAACTGCCAGGAGTTGTAGGAGTGTAAGTTGGAAACTTTATTACTACATATAAAAGCTTAAGTTTACCTCCTATTGTGGTAAAGGCTTTGGTATTTTCATTTTAGTTTTTAAAATAAAGTCTTGAGTCTGTCTATCGTTTACTAAGCCACTAGTATCGTATTATAACAGAAATAAATTGGAGGGAGGAATTGAAGCAAATCTAGAAACTTATTAAGTGCGCCAAAAGCGGCCTAACTTGAAGAACTCGGATTAACAAAACAAGAGTCGAAGTTCCGTTAACGAACGGAATGTCGACTTTCACTTTGCAAAAATGAACCGACATAAAAAGCCATTAATGTTTTTAAACTTTGAAACTACTCATATTAGAACGTCGCTCGTGTCCATCATTTAAAATGACGTTTTATGGCATTAATTTAATGTGATGAAATAAATATCTAACTTTGTGACGAAAGTTCGAGACAAGGTTATTATGGTAACTACTCAATTCTAAAGTGTTGAAATCATAATCGTCCGTTTCCATTCTTTAGTGACATTTTATTAAAAATAACATCAGGTTGTAACTATGGCCAAAGATAAATGAAACATTATCAATGCCATATTTAAAAAAAATAGAGAGGTAGGACTTTCAAAACATTTTAGAATTTGGGTTAATTATTTCGGATACCCAAATTACAACGTAAGCCTCCATTGAAAAATAAGGTTCTAAACGCATAAGCAAGCGAGTCATTGAAGAATGAAAGCTCAATATGTAGGATATTGCATCCAGGGTCCATGTGATGAGTTCCATGGCCGACTATAGCGCAAGAGAATGAAAGAGTGGTTTTTAGTCGGTATAAGTCTGACGTATTGACTCCGTCACCGCCGCTGGTGACGGCATATGCATGAGGATTTTCCGCAGAATAAAACAAAACGGTAGGATAAACATCAGGCTAGTGAAGGAGAGATTATGAGTATTGTAAAGATAAACTGGAGGTCAGAATTTTCAGGCATTTTCTATTGATTTCTGTCAATTTACGCGAATATTGAAATCAAACTACTTTTTACGGATTTTATCGCGTTATATTGATATTATTAATCCCGACGTTTCGGACCCTTTACTATGACTATGACCAGATCTACTTGTGACTATGAACGGTGTAAAGGGTCCGAAACGTAGTGATTAATAATATTAATATAACGCGATAAAATCCATAAAGTAGTTTTATTTCAAGATTGTCATAGTCGTTCGCATGAAAACTAGTAAACTTAAAGTCATCCAACTGAATACACCGTTTAAGAAAGTACTGCGAATATCTTTGTTTGTTATTAGCAGTAAAACACACCGTTTGGTATTTAGCTTCAATACACTCGTAGTCCTATTCAAATGAAAATTTACTACACGAGCACCCGAAGAAGCGATAAGGGTACCAACATAAAGTACATACCAACGTTTATCTTGAATAACTTAAACGTTTATGATCTGCAATTATTATAATCCTTGTAACCGTTTCAATAAAGGTTTAAATATTGAACTCACGAGATCACTGATTATAAACGGTTATTAAGCAATATCTGAAGGAGATAATACTTAAATATAAATCTTTGATTATGAACAGAAACAAGGAAAAGAACATTTTTGAAAACGTGAAAAGCTACTTTATAATAATTATGTAAATAAAATTTTCTAAATATTGGGTAATAATATATTATGTGCCTTTCTAGTTTTACGTAATAATTACGTAAAAAACAACAAGTTATCTTTTTGTATTTTTTGGCATTTTCCATGCTAAGATTTTAAAGTTATCTTAGCGAAGGAAACAATAATTGGTTGTGGTTCTGGTAGGTAGACGAAGGTACCCACAAAAAGTTTACAAACAGATTGATTGAAGATATGCCTGAGCTGATATCCTAGACCTACAAAGTAAAATTGCGCAACACTAGCCCTACAAATGTTTGGTTTGTTTAGCATGCGTCTGCGCGTGACGCCCTTTCTGGTATTTACACTTGCTAAGTGCGAATGTGATTTAGGTCCCATTTAGACGTTAGTGAATGTCCTTGGATTGGTAGGTATCATGCTAGTAATACTACAACATGTACTTATAGGTACTGGTCACAATTGCTACACCTTGTCCTATCGACTTTCGTGCGAATGGTGATGTGAGTTCAATAGACGACACCTCAAATTAGAGTAATAAATTGATTAAGATAACTACACACATCAATAAAAGTGTGCGATCACTTTGAAAATCAAAATCTTTTTTGTTACGGTAGATTATATTATGATTTCTTCTTCTTTTTAGATTCTTTCAAACAGGGTATATCTATTTAAAGAATACACAACAAATATATTTTCTTGATAAAGTTCAATTTAAAAAATTATATCAGCTTATGCTAGATCGCTAACTTTTTTTGATATGTGTAGGTATCTATTCAAATAAAACTACTTTTTACGAATTTTATCGCTATACATATATTTTTAATCCCAACGTTGCGGAGACTTTACATTATAATAACAATAACGCGATAAAATCCGTAAAAGGTAGTTTTATTTCAATGCCTAATATTTGCGAAAGTACTGGCTAACGTATTGATTTCTGACATTTACGCGAATATATTGAAATAAAATTACTTTTTACGGATTTTATCACGTTATATTGATATTATAATGTAAAGGCGTCCATGGTAAGGGTAGACTGTCTACCCGTGTCCATGGACGCTGTAAAGGGTCCAAAACGTCGGGATTAGTAATATCAACATACGCGATAAAATCCGTAAAAAGTAGTTGGTGCAACTACTAACTACTAACATAAATGGTCTGACTGACCCACCACGATCACGGCATGACCCGTGATTGCAAATTTCACACGATAGCAGCAACACTTAAGCTTTGAGGAGAATGAAATTATCGTGATGACTTATAGAAACTAAAAATTTTCGTAAAATCATCATCATCATCATAATCACCCCATTGGACTGCCATTCTGTTTCGTTAAATAAAAACTATTATTTTTTAACATCATTATAAAATACCAATGACAATGATTGAATGACCGTTTCAGTCATATTAATTAGATACTTGTCAGGATTTTCATGAGTTTTCATAATTTTTGATGTTGTATGTAAAATTTTACACAGTTGAGCAATACAATAATAGGTATATTATATTATACGCATAATTATTTTTATAACTAGTATCTCATTATTGTTTGTGGTCGACATATTTATTTCATGTTCTGTTAACTGTAATCTAAATTAGATAAGTTGCTGAGAGGTAGATTCCAGTTTAGCTACAGACGCCAGCAGGTCAGCCTATCCAAAACTGACAAATTTTCCCAATTGAATATGAACCTTATAGTTTTATGTTAAAGTTGAAAATCAATCAAAGAAATCTGACAGGTTGTGGTACCTTGATGTGCTGGCCTCTTTACCTACTTTCAAAAATCAGTTTAATTTGAGCGCAACCCTATAAAATACATTTTCTATTATCGGGATTTTATTATTAAGTATAATAAATCTTTATTGGAATAAAATGTTAAAGAAATAATGAAGGATCTAAAAATGTGTACAATACGGGTGTAAAATAATGTCACCGTAATTGGATGCATTCAATGTCACCTATATTTTTACTATTACCACAAATAGACAATACCATTTATAGGCAGTTCACACTTAATTAGCCTAGTGCTAAAATTGTTGACAATGCTAGTTTAGCGCAGTCACGCGTATTGATTCAGCGTTTAGCACATTGTCTTGAAGGTCGAGGTTATGAGATAACAGTGTCTTTGAATATTGTGCGTAGTCATGCTGAAACTGAAGATTCTCAAGGCTAGTCTAAACGTTCTGTTGACATTTATAAGGCTCTCGCACATCTATACGAACAATACCTATTGAAGAAACCCTAATAATCGAGAAATCCTAAAAATCTTCATTAGATTTCCATTGCGCGTCCTTAGTCCTGTATTGTTTGAATTGTGATTTTTTCCAGAGAAATATTCAAATTGGTTTTTGTCTTTATATTTTGTACAATAATTCATAATGCCTAAGGTAACTGCCTAGTAGCATTCGTAGCTTATATTGTAAATAAAATATCAGCATCAAGTTGTAATAACCGGTTTTGACAGTGTTGGACATTCGAAAGCTGTTCTGCCGTAAAACCTTCGTTCGATGTTTTTTTTTTAACTGGTGTACCTGTCCCGTATGCTTCCTCCACAACCTGTGTATATTCAAGTGTATATTTATAGTTTAACAAAATGGATTCATACCGTTAGCTTTGTGTGCTCTCAAGTTTAGATTACATCCTGACGGAGTAGGTGAAAGCGTGACAGATTATGATAATTTGTCATGAATTGGATTTTTATTAAATTCTACGTACTGTATCATTATTAGCACTTATTTCTTACTAATTTGCACTCACCTTCGCAATATAAGATGGGGCATAAATAAGTTATTGAATTTCAAATGATACCACGTACTTATTCCTTCTTTCTTTGATTATTTTATTTTGACCTCAAAAATACAGTCGAAGGCCTTCGATTGTTTTTTTTATTGCAAGTAAATTATTGTCTTTAATGACTCGATTTTGTTCCTGTAATACCATTTTTGGATTATTAAGAACCATTCAGTTTGTGTGAATACCTATTTATAGCTTTTTTCTTCATCATCATCGTATTAAGCAATTCTAGGCTTCATATCTTCTTTTTTCTTCATATGAAGTTGGTACTTACAACTTCATTTCATATCTTTCGGGATTTATACTTGTTTTTTTTCTGCTAGTGTCTCTAACACATATCGTGATTCGTGATAGAGTGGCACACAATGATACTTGGCCCACTTGGGAAGCAGGGCGAGGCGAAAGCCGCCTGCGCAGCGTGACGTGACGAGCACGGTAATGACATATGCCCAAAACCGATAGAGAAATTATCTCTCAACTCTAATAGTTAGTTGTTATGAATTAGAATAACGCAGTAAAAAAGAAAACATAAACATCATATACTAAAAAAATTGAGGTATGTACAGGTTAAAATACAAAGCAGTAACTGCTCTGAATAAATTCCTGTCTGCGAGACAAAATTTATCCGTAAATAGAGTAAAAAGGGTTTCGATTTACGATTATTGAAAACTACATCCTACGACTCACTCAAAAGAAAATTCTCAAATCAAAGTTTTGTTACTACATAGAGAATCGTTTTTGAAACAGGAGAGACTTTCGTAAAGTTTAAAGCTGCTCGCTGTTAACATACTACTTAGATTAATTGCACAGGGAAAATAATTACAGTTCAGACTGTAGATATCTTTAACAACGGAGCACAATTTATCGTGATAATAGTATAGCCAGTGTTTTTACTTATACGATGAAGTATAAGTTACAGCTTGCAACATATTAATTACGTTTATTTCAACACAGCGGCTTCTGGGTTTTGATCGTCATCAAAGATGCGTTTGTAAATTGCAAGTTGTTTCAAAGATTAGCGTAACTTAATTGAAGATGCAAGAACATGCCTGGCTAGCTATTAATGTGATACTAGGCACATAGCGTGTTTGTACTAGAAATACTTGCTTAGCAAAGGTAATTAAAATCATACTAATATTATAAATGTGAATGTTTGGATGATTGTTTGTTTGTTTGTTTGTTTATTTGTTACTCAATCACGCAAAAACGGCTGAACCGATTTGCATGAGATTTGGTATACTAATAGTATGTGACCGGGAATAAAGTATAGGCTCCTTTTTATCCCAGAAAAATGTGGGAATATCCCGGAAATCCCGAAAAACAGCTATAGGAGAACTACTTAAGGGATTCGAATGAAATTTCATACACACATAGTATGTGACCGGGAATAACAAATAGGATATATTTTACCCCAGAAAAATGAGGGAATATCCCGGAAATCCCAGAAAAATGAATATAGGAGAACGACTTACGGGATTTAGATGAAATTACATACAGACACAGAATGTGTGATCGGGAATAACAAATAGGATACATTTTACCCCAAAGTTATGTATAAATTCCCAGAAAACTTATGTAGGAGACCTACTTACGGGATTTAAATGAAATGTTGGTACACTAATAGTTTGTGATTGGCGCTGGCATATTGAAAACTTCTTTTCTCGGAACAAAGTGGGAATTTCCCTAACATTGAGTACTTTTTATCCCATGAATACAATCCGACAACAATTGTGTTACTAAGTCTAGGCGTACGAAGTCGCGGGTAAAAGCTAGTAAGTAAATAAAATTCATATATTGAAGTTGTTTCCTTGTGAAAGGAAAGACGTGATAAACAAATTCTGTTTGTCAGTCAAGGCTTTGCAAATAGTAGGTGCACACTCTTAGATACTATAAGAACCAGTAGAAAAAAATCTAGAAAATAAAAATAAACAATAATAAAAAAGTGCACTCTTGAAATCATGTCATTTTACTTTTTTTTCTTCCTTGTTGCAGTTGAGTATATTGACTGTATAGATCGCAACGAAGGCCAAACGATTGTCACTCAACGTCAGAAAGAATTTTGTTGTGTGCTTGCTAATGAGTTAAATCACGCTGGAGTTTCTTGAAACAGAACAAAGCAGCATATGGCGGGGAAAAGCCAGAAGAATAAAAAAGATTACGTATGCTGTCCATACTCTTAGGCGTTGAGATAGCAACGTGTGTACTGTAATAATTACGCACCGGGTTCTGCATATTGATGTAGGACACATAATAATGACATGCCGAAGTGTATGGTTATGACATGGATTCTATATTTAGACTCCATATAAATTTCACTGTAATTACTCTTTGCCATAGAATAGGTAAATAAAGTTCATGGGTAAACGAATGAAAATAATATGTAATAATCGCAGAGGCATGTCAAGAACATTTTACACGTTAAGTATTGTGTTATCCATACTATATTAATATCATAAATGTGAAAGTGTGTCTGTCTGTCTGTTACCTCTTCACGCTTAAACTGCTGCACCGATTTAGATGAAATTTTGTATAGAGATAGTTTGAGTCCCGGGAAAGGACATAGGATTGTTTTTATACACGAAATCATCCTTTAAGGGGATGAAAATGGGGTTGGAAGTTTTTACTGGGAATAAAAAAAACATAAGACTTTTAATCATTTAACTTTTCATTAGAAATAAAAAGCAGATTGGATAAAATATAAGCTACCCAAATTACTAATTCCACCCGAACGAAATCACGGGCAAAAGCTATATAAATGAGAAAGTGATTTTGTCTGTCTGTCTGTTACGCTTTTACGCGTAGATATAGATTACACCTCGGAGAAGGATATAGGCTACGTTTCGTGTCATCATCATCTCTGATGTGACTCTTGATGCGAAGGGCGTGAAACTGATTCGACCATAACAAAATATGGTCGGAACCAGGTGTACCTACTATAATGCCGGCTGATTATAATTTCATATATTTATAGCGTTATGCACGCATTAGTATTAATCTGATGTAATTCCATTTGCTCTAATGAATCTAATTTAGCCGACTGCAAGACGTTGTGAAATTGAATATGTTTATTGCCTGAGAGCTGAACCGGTTGCGAAACTATAACCAGACTGGATCCACTTAGTTTTAGAATTTAGAAAAACGATCGTTGTTTAAGAAACTGGTTTTTTCAAGGAGGGTAGATGGCAGCTTTTTGCATGGGAAGACATTGTGAAAGCGGTTTCAGTCAATTAAGAGAAAATTACGTTCAATTGAATACTTCTTATCGTTATGATCATTTATATGAAAAGAAGTCTTCAATTTAACATAATTTTCTCTACTAGTTAGCTGCCCATAAAATAATTAATTCAAGCTCATTTGGTTGTTACGATTCGAGTTCGGCTAAATTATAACTGCGTTGATCAACCGGTTGATAGTCGTGGTTAGTTTTTGTATGGATGGATAATTTTTAACACATCAAGACCGTTGACCGACGTGCTCTCCGAGGCACGGAGAAAAAGCCGTCGGTCCTGATTGTCATACTAACGACAATCGTTAGTGGTAGAAGCTTAAAAACCTTGTTGGCAACACCAACACAAATTATTTGATTATAATTGCAACTGTACCTTCTCTCTCTTGCTTCAAAACCACACACTGGATAGCACGTATGTTTTTTCTGTGATCAATTAATTAATTGTTGTGCCTTTAGTTATAAATGCTGATTAGCATAACAAGAAAAGGTCTCGAATCATTTTCGCCTTGCATCCATCGAGCTTGGTCACCTTAGGCGATCAGTGAATTATACAAACTTGACATCCAGAAATTGGGTTGCGGTGGTCTCATGGCAGTCACTTCGTGTAAAATGCTGATAATTCAATCGTATCTGGTTAGATTGGAAACCGACTCTAACAAGGTTGGGAAAAGGCCGGCGGATGATGGTAACTAAATTACAGATGAACCACATTTTCATATTCATACTCATTTATTGCATTCCATAATTTACAAAAATATTAAACAGATGGTAGGCGTAAATCTAGGGATCAATTATGGACCCTGTTGGGCACAGCACAGCTTAGTAGGAGAGAGGGAGACGTGTCTATTTAATATATATTATTTTGTTCAATATTATGTTTGGTGTCATAAGTATAATGCAAATGGAAACTAGAAATACGTCACATATATTCACGGGCAGGTTTACGAACGTAGACAGTGATCATAATATCTTTATGAATGTTAAAACATTAGTGTCAATAGTGAGCCGCCATGCGCGGACAGATAAACATCCTCTGAATAGGTAATGTTGTAGACACACTCCAAGTTTCAAAGTTATAGTGTTTGTTTTACATCACTTTGCATTTATGATCCATGTTTTCTTTTAAGTCAATAAAGGTGGAGTTTCATTATCTATAGAAACGGGGAGTTATTAATTAACCGTCCCATCATGTTATCCTAAAGATAGGAGTTAATAATTGTTATGCTATTTACCTGGTTATAAACATGAAAAAGTCTTAGAAACATCCTTATGCTATGCAAAAGATCGATATTATTTTGTATAGAGAAAGAGAACTGAATGTCGGCGGAGTACTTAAAAGATTATTTCTGCAGCTCACGTATCTTCCTATTCTGTGGGAAAGGAGAGTAAAACATCTAAGTATATTTCCTAAAACACTAAAAATATTGTCAACAGAAAATTGTTAAGGTAAAAAAATTACGTCCTTTTTGTCTCAAAAAATTGTAAATACTCAAATAGTTCTGCTGTTTGCAAATTATACTTTACCTAAATAAATACTACTTATTCATTGATTGTATGTGAAATCAAAAGCCAAACATATCAGACGTAAATATTATATGGTAGATAGAAAAAAAACTCTATCTACTTATCGCATTGAAGCGAATAACAAGAGGCATTGAACTCGATAGCATTATGCTGAGATGGAATTGCATTATAGTGTTAATGCAATAGATTTCATAGACAACAGCTAATGCTATTAAAGCGGTCGGTTCTAATAGGTTTTGTAAATGGGAGAAAGTTTTATTTGGTTTGGTAAAGTTCATTGACGTTTGTGTTACACAAAGAAAACTACTTACTACAAACACAAACAGCAGTAGCTTATTTGTATGCAAAGGGAGTGACGTTCGAAGTCTGTGTGCCAACTGTGGCTGTGTGATTTTTTTTTATTTAAAAGAGAGTCTTGAGTGTGATACGGAGTCGAAAATAATATCAATGTACCTAATAGGTTGTAAATTCCGTTTGTGATATAGATACGCTAAATAGAACAAAATGCCAAGTAGGTACCAGCGAATGTGAATTCTGAAATAACGTTTTCGTTGTGTTTCGTCGAGTGAGTGAGGATACCGGACGCCCAAACCCCTTAAAAGGGCGGCAACGCACCTGAAACTCCTCTGGTGTTGCGGGTGTCCATGGGCGGCGGTAATCGCTTACCATCAGGTGATGCGTCTGCTCGTTTGCCCACCCTATCACATAAAAAAAAAAAAAAAAATGTAAGTTTATCGGTGTTATTTTTTTAATAGGAGTTATGCCATTTAGAACCAAAACAGCAACTGTATCAGTGTTTTTGAAAATCATCTTTTATAAATGATTCGGGAACCCAGTTGAATAGCACCCTGAGGTATTCCAAAGAACAAATTCCAATATTTTTTTAGGTTGAACTTCTAATAAACAGCAGTGATAGCCTAGCGGTATGACCATTGGACTGCCAAGTCGAAGGTCTCGAGTTCGAACCCAAGGCACGCACCTCTCACTTTTCGAATTCATGTGCGTATTAATAATTAATCATCACTCGCTTAAACGGTGAAGGAAAACATCGTGAGGAAACCTGCATACCTTAAAGATTTTTCTCGACGGTTTGTGAAGTCTGCCAACCCGCACTAGGCCAGCGTGGTGGACTATAGCCTAACCCCTCTCAATATAAGAGGAGACCCGGGCCCAGCAGTGGGACAGTATATGGGTTGATGATGATGATGAACTTCTAATGTGTGACCATGCAAAGCCAGGGTTTCCAGGTTTCTTAATTTTATATGAATAATATCGTGATCAGAGCGTGTTTGGTCGCATACTCTCACGCACGATAGCTTCACACACGTCGCTAATGCGAGAAAAAACGTTTTTACTCCGCCGAAGATTTCTTCGTAGGTATGTTGTCATATCTGTGGTTGTCATTCTCATCATCGTGGTATGTTATTTGTTAAGAATTGATATGTTGGTTTTAAAGTTTACTTTAAAATACTCTGTGGTGTTATAGTTACCTAACTTATCAGTCTATTTATTATTCAAGTTTGTATCATCCACCAATATTGGTTAAGTAATGACAGCTCAATGGAGTGTTAATAATATTATTCTGTGAATAAATTTGTATGTTACTAATAGAGTTACTATTTTCTGTTACTATTACAGATCAGGATAAATTGATTTTACTTTATGTATTAGTACAAAACCCTTAAAAGTTATTTAACTCTTCGGTAATGACAAAACGTGTAATATGGCCGCCGTAAACAAAAGAGACAAAAATGGCATTTACTTACTATCTAAAACAATGGTTATATTGACTGAAGACTTGACATAATCTCCTGTCTACCTTGTAATACCTACTACGCCTGCGAGAATATAGACTTTCCGAACCTCACAGAAAACGTTAGTCGTTAGCCTCAAAGGTTTACTAGGAACATTATTACATCCACAGAAGCAACGGTACATCTATACTTACTTAATAATAATTAAATACTTACTTAATCAATGTTGATGATGACTGATATTTCTTGGCCCCACTGACACACAGAAAAATCTTAAGTTCTAAATCTCATCTTTGAAATGAAACAACTCCAACTTAAGAAAACTTGTGTGGTTTTCACTAATAACATGCGCGCTACGAAATAACTTTGTCAACGCTTATCTCGTGTCACAGCTTTGATGAAGACGAGATAATGCAACGACAAAATTATATCGTAGCATACAAGTAAACCCCCCAGGTAATCATCGCCGATATTTGCATTTAAATAGCCTCACGTATTAGAGACCAATAGGCGTACATTAAATGGTTTGTTTTACCTTGCTTTTATGTTAGGTTTCCTTTGTGACGCACGTTTATAGCTTTGCTTTTATAGGCTTTACTACATAAAACGCAGATTGGCTCTGAAATACCAATGGGAATGAATACATAATGATTTATTTCGAAATTGTTTGCACTTCTAGTGTAGGCACATACACCTTTATGTAGTTTTAGGAATAAACGGAGTTTCGCATCGGAAAGATCTCTCGTAGAAATTTAGATAGAAATACTCAGAATCAAAACAACAGGTGTCTATCCAGACTAATATTATAAATGCGAAAGTTGCTCCGTCTACTCTCAGACAGGTCTACGTTCTTTTCCAATTTTTCTTTTTTTTTCCAATTTTGATGAAGTATAGAGATACTTGGGACTTTGAAGGAGGACAGACTACCTTCTGTTTCCAAAAGGCTTCTGGGATGCGATAGAAACCACGGGCAACATCAAATAGGTTATATTTAGTAATACGATTATAGCTACTTACGAAACAATTAATGATGTTTTCATTGTAATTTCCTATTTTCCTACAAAGTTGTCAGATATTCAAATTGCACGTGCGGAATATAAAAACCTCGTATTATTTAAAGGTAAATTACTAAAATTATTATACGAATAGCGAATCATGCCTTATGTTATAGCAAGAAAATGCCAGTTCCATAATATTATTTTTATTTATCATTTTTAGTTTTGAGTTAGAGTTCGTGAGGCTACTTCTAGGCAAGTCTGATTCTGGAGTCAGGAAAAGTGTTTCATTATTTTCAATTCTTAGTATCACCATATCCATGTTGGTAATAAAAATATGGTTTAGAAATTCTAATCGCCACCACTATCACACTACACAAAAGGTAGAGATAGTAGTTAATATAAGGACGACCAACTATAGGTACGCACAATTTGATGAGAAAAATCTTACGTTCACCGGATAGCTTTCTAAAGGAAACTGTAACTTTATTATTGACTACATACACATACACTCACGCCTCTTACTCCTCACAGGGGCACGAAGAAATTACAAACCGCCACTTGCATAGGTACTTCTTTTGCTTTTTCTACTTTGATTACGTCCAGAAACGTTTTGTTTTTCGGCGATAACCGGAATAAATCGGTGGACCTTTGTTTTACATTAGGTACATAAACTTAGAGGAAATATGTGTTGTGCTAATTAAGGTTATTATGTTTTTTATGGCACATGTTTTTTTTTTAATTATTGCAAACCTAAGGCAGGGTTATTTAGGGGCCACTGGAACATTTAACTGTACCAATGTCTATTAAGCTAGCCAAGAGGCTATTAAATATTTTATCTCTTTTGGTCCTCCAGGCACGGTGAGCAATGGCGACGATTTCGCTCGAAGGTGCAGCGTCCGATCCTGCAACCGCAGACGGTGAAGAAGTACGTGGCGCCCATCGAGCAGGTGACGGAAGACTTCATCAAGTACATGGAGAACGCACGGGATGAGAATGGAGATCTGCCCCACGAGTTCGATAACGATATCCATCGGTGGTCACTTGAGTGTAAGTGGTAAAGCAGCCAGATTATTACATGGCTTTTATCCCTTGAGTCCAATCTTGAGTCAGTGAAACCCACTTAAGATATAATTCCGATAATCTCCACAATAAAGAGAAGAATTAATATCAATTTTCACAATTATCCATTATTATAAACAGTCAAAATAAATTGTGTACCTGTAAGTAGACATTGTTTTGCATTAATTTATGACGACATCCTTTATAGGTATCTTATTCATAGACACAATATTATTACAACAGAAATAAATAACCATCAACAACATAAGTAAGTATTTAATAACGAATCTAAACAAACTCATTTTGTTGAGACTATATATTTTTAATACGTATTCGAACTACAGAATAGACCAACAAAAGAACAACTATGAGAACTGAGCTCACTGGAAAATTAATTTTCTCACGTGTCTAAGATCTAGTTGCAGTAAAATCTTAGCTTTCAATTCTGTGACCTGGTGCTAAAAGGGCCAAAGTCCATTTTTGTAAGAATCACTTTTTATATTAATGGAGTGAAAACTAGAACGATCAAAGTTAGCTTAAACCCATTTTGAATTACAATGTTAGCCCTAACTGCACAGATTTTAATAAAGCAAATTTTTGCACTACCTGCATCCTTCTAGCAGTCCATTGTTCATTGCTGTAATGCTATTTACAGGAAATAAAAACTTTAGACTTTGGCCGTTTTAGCACCAGGCCACAGAATTAATCATGCACTAGTAACACATTCATCGCTCAAGCGGAACAATAGGCACTACTTATCTGTTACTTAGTTGTTATATATGATGCCTGACGGGTTTATGTGCTTGTAGATCAAGATCATGCACGAGATTGGGTTCTAACTTCTGTTTTAACATGGAGCAGAAGTAAGTGCTACCTTCCTAACTGGTGAATAGATACAACTGGTGAAAAACCGTGATTAACTTCGAGAAGAACGCGATTTTCTCTTGTTTTCGAAGAGGATAAATTGTATCGTTAGTTGGTGTTCAGACATTTTCAAGTTTATTATAATCATGTTTATCAATCTTCATACATACAAATTCAATAATAAACTTACGCTGAAAGATGAGGAATTATAATCTTTGAACCGTTGATTTTTAAAAGGTGTCTGTAATACAGCGGTCTGTTACATATTGTAAAATGGCTGTTGGTGTCTTCTTCAGCTTAGCAATCTTTACCCGATTTACATTAAAGATAAAGCATGTACTAAGTCTGTTTTTATTTCTCAGGTATTGGACGCGTAGCTCTGGACGTACGGCTAGGATGTCTCTCATCAGAACTGACCAGCGACTCCGAGCCACAACGTATCATTGACGCGGCAAAGTTCGCGCTGCGTAACGTTGCGGTGTTGGAACTGAAGGCGCCTTACTGGAGATACGTGCCGACGCCGCTGTGGACCAAATACGTTAACAACATGAACTTTTTCGTCGAGTAAGTTCTTTAAAATCAAACTCGTGCTTTTCGATGTAAGAGTTGTTAATTTCGTTACTTTGAAGAATTGGAATATCAATGGTTTGGTCACTAAATAAGTATACTCAATTCAATTCAAAACGTGAACCATTGTAGATTTCAATTTTTAATCCTGTTAACAAAATGGAGCAAATCCACTTTTTATTTTCAAAACTTTTCAGTTCAGTTCATCAAGCTTTTCAGTTCATCAGTTTTATAATGGCAATTTCTAACATTTATTTCTTACTTGTATACTTCCAGGCTTTGCAGTCGTTACATTAACGAGGCTCTTGAACGACTTAAAACCAAAAAAGTGACGTCAGAAAACGATCTCTCTCTTCTCGAGCGCGTGCTCAGGAGTGAAGGAGATCCCAAGATAGCCACAGTCATGGCGCTTGATCTTATCCTAGTTGGCATCGATACGGTACGGAACCCTTAACCTATAAAGGATCAATTAACAAACAAAAAAATAAGCAATTATTTTCATCTGGAGGTGTTCTAATGAATTAATCTATACTTTTTTATTTGAAGAACGTATTTGCTTTGACAATAGATATCCTAATCATCTATATTTCAAATAATTTAGATTTTTGAATTTATAATTATAATTGAAAAATTGAAATTGAAAAAGGCTCAAAACTGCCATCAAGGATTGAATTTTCCCTTTTTATGTGGACAGCTAACGTGATTTTTTTTTCCCTCCAGATATCAATGGCAGTTTGCTCGATCCTATACCAAGTGGCCACCAGGCTAAAGCAACAGGAGAAGATGGCTGAAGAGATTAGGAGAGTGCTGCCTGATCCCACTAAGCCAATCAGTTACGCGGATTTAGACAAACTGCATTATACCAAAGCTTTTGTTAGGGAAGTGTTCAGGTATGCAACAGTAATTTCATTAAATTTCTATAATGTTTCTGAAGCGCTAAAACATAATAAAATGCCTCCAGTTGGCCTCACATTCACTAAAAGTTCGATAGTTGAAACTGATATATATTAGTAAATACCAGGTGTTAAATCCGGAACCTTTTAAAAACTGGATGGTTTCGTTATTGATTAAAGTCGCTCCATCTGAAAGTTTAATAAAAACCTTAACTATAGATTTGATTATTCGTTTCAGAATGTATTCTACAGTTATTGGTAACGGTAGAACGCTTCAAGAAGATGATGTCATCTGTGGCTATCACATTCCCAAAGGTGTAAGTATTCGAGAGGCATTCAACCCTTCTTGTCTTTAGCCAGTTTTTTACAGAAAGTCCATTTAAATAAAATCTCTATGTTTTGTTATAACATGTCTGTCTTCTTTCATTAATCTATATTCTATAGCATTGCTCAACAATTTTTATGGCTCTAAAGCTGAGCGATGAGTCCAAGCAGACTCAATGATTGGTGGATCACATGAATATTTCATGGCTGAACATTCTAGTTCCCTCATACTGGTTACCTTTTATCTTTAGCACCGTTGGAATCAATAAATATGGTAATGCTTTTCACCTACAGCCTTGATCAATCGGAGCATTATTATGGGCCATTAATACTCCCCATCCCATATCACTTAACTTTGTAACGGAATTCTTAATTCTTATCCTTCATCTTATCACCAGGTTCAAGTGGTATTCCCCACAATAGTGACTGGCAACATGCCGCAGTTTGTCTCTGACCCTGAGGAGTTCAAGCCAGAGCGCTGGCTGGAGAATGACGGGCGACTGCACCCCTTCGCCTCCCTGCCCTATGGCTTTGGAGCCAGGATATGTCTGGGTAGAAGATTTGCTGACTTGGAAATTCAAATTCTTTTAGCGAAGGTTTGTATTCCGTTTTTGTAGAGCTGTATAAAGATGCTCAAGAGGTTTCTTGTTTTCATCACCAGAATTGTAGTTATTATAAGAAACCTGAGAAAACTAGGCTGAAATTGAAAACGATAATGGATTTTTCTCAACGGTTTGTGAAGTCTGCCAACCCGCACTAGGCTAGCGTGGTGGAATATAGCCTAATCCCTCTCAATATGAGAGGAGACCCGTGCCCAGCAGTGGGACAGTATATGGGTTGATGATGATGATGATGATGATGATGAATGGATGGCGGTGAGCATTATGATGATATAATATTATCATCCTTATGTTCACCACCGTCTACCGTTTAAAAGACTTTTAATATATTCTAAGTCATTTTATTTTATTTGCAGTTAATTCGCCGATATCGTTTGGAATACCACCACGAGCCACTTGACTACGCTGTCACATTTATGTACGCGCCGGACGGTCCACTGCGTCTGCGCATGATTGAGCGATAACTACACAATACAAATTTGAATCAAAACAGATTTATTTACAGGATGTTACAAAACCACCCGTAAAGCCGAAAGGTGGTTAAATATTCAAGAACCGTAGTAACGCTGTACCTATAACATACCCCAAAAAAAGGAAAACAACAACATTTATGAATGAAAAATAGAAAAACTATTAAAGTAGACAATGATTAGGTAGAATAGGTACGCAGGCCTTTCGGTTAAATAATCTGGTTCCCTGACATGACAGCTTAGTAGGGTTGACAGAATTGTTGGCTTTGATAATTAATTATAATTTTTACGGGGTATTTTGTAACACGTTGTATATTTAGCGATTAACTTTTGATGAAACGGTAGAGAGGTAAAAAGCAGTTGTGGTAATCAAATACCTAATATGATTAATGAGGTGTTAACGGTAACATAGTAGTTATAAAATAAGTATTTTATATATTATTTTGTAACATTATTAAGATGTAAATAAAATGATAAATTTTGTTATTATTTTTTATTGCAAAGGTGAGCACTAATACTATTATGTACATGATGATATGAACTATTATGTATTTAATTGTATGTAATAAACACAACAAAGTATCATACCTACTACATATCGCTTACATTTTTGGTTTTCTTTGAATATAGGTATACCTTTACCTCCAAAAAAGACGTTGAAATTTTGCTACAGAGAAGCATTCCTTATCCATTAGAGTAGTCAATTGAATCAATGGCAAATGTATTTATAGAAAGCATAATATTTCCTTACAGAATATAACCGCTATAAACAGCAGATACCTATATATATTCATGAATATTTTCTTGGCAATCACTACTCTGATAGCTTAGGTGGAAGTAAAAAGCTAAGGTACCTACATAAAACTTTCTAACAATGAATATAGAAATATTAGTCACAGAGTTCTGCGGTTAACTTACCACGCTAGATTTCTGTACGTGATTTAAGTCACGTTTTTGTAGCGTGCCTCCAAAGCGCCTACTGTTACTGCTATGCAACTGACTAAACGACAGCTGAAGAAAGTTACACTCATTCTTGTTGTAGGCGTTCTTATGCTTGTATGACATTTTCTAAGAATTGACTGATTGGTTTAATGGATGAAAGCAATTCCCATGAAGGATATTCTCATGATTGTTCGTGATAAATTACAATAAAATTGAGTTAGTTCCTAGCTAGGTCAAACATTTTATAGACCTTGAGTTAATAGAATTTAAGAAACGATTTAAAAAAAATCTGTATTTTTATTCAGTTTTTCTAAGATTTTCAGTTGCAGCTCGGAATTTGGATTTATTCCCTGTAAATGGCAATAAGGATTGCCCGCTATTACATGGGATTTTGACATACCAGTGAGTGAATGTATGTTAATGTTTACACCTCTACCTAACCCTTTCGATAATACAGTTGTGATTGTATGTTATGTTAAGTAATAGTAGTAAAACTAGCGTAATACAGAAGACATTTTAATATATTTGAAATCCCTTTCTCACACCTCATAATACTATCGTAGAATTGGAATTTACAGTTAATAAACTCAGTATGAACTTAGTACTTTTTTTTATAATAAGGAACATGCTCATGGATCTTTTGGATATGTCGGATTCGTACCGACTAAAAACCGCACTGGGCTCTCCTTGCCCTCTTGTCGTGGATCAGTGAAATTCGCCACGAACATGACAGGCTGCGGTCCAGCTGTTCCTAGAACCCCTCAATCGGCGAGGCCTTCCCTCGCATCCTAATCGAAGTGTGTAATTATAATAGAATTGTGACAAACGCGCGTGCCAGCTATTGCGGCCATTATGTCGTCATTATTCACATAGTACTTACATTTGTAGACAGGCCTGTAAAAAAACCACACTGGAAATTACAAATATTGACAGTATACCACAGATGTTTGGTATATGTTGTGGTTAAACCTTATTAACCTGGAAACCGTAAGAGCGCATTGTATTGCTATGTTTGAATCTCAATTGTGTTTCAGAGAAAATACACTAAAGCTTTTCCGAACTTCGTCTCCACACGGATTTTCGTTCCTCTATTGCTTTCCAGAAGACTGGCTTCATGTAAAAAATATATACAAAGGTACAACGGAAAATTCAATTAATTTTATAATGACAAACTTACCTAATACTAACAAATAGTACTACATAAACATTTACTATTTAAGTACATTAAATATAATTTTTTGTTATAGACAGTGTCAGGTCTTGTATTCTTAGAATATCTGCGTCTAGAAAATAATGATGTCAATTTAGGTATGTTCAATTTTGGAGGTCATCCTCCTAAGTTAGTATGACCTAAACCAACGTCACGTACCGTATGTTTGTTCGGCATGGGCGTCCGGTGCTTGTTTTAAGAATACCTTTGTTTTACAACCACGCCTGGGTAAACATTTCATCCACAGTGTCTTATGTAACGTGGGTAATGACGTGCAAATACTCATTACGGACTAATGGGAGTGTGTAATAGGCTATTCGTTTTTTCGATCGTTTTTAACGTAAGTATATTTTTACGAACTATTTGTCACTGAGTGGCATTGCGAAATTTTTTGGTGACGTTTAGAAACGTTTTTAAAACTAGAAGGTTATACGTTTTGAGTTGTCAAAGTGACAACTCAAAACGTCGCTTAACAACATAAAACTCACTATGGGTTTACCACAAACACACAGTACCTAATCATGTGCTACTTTATAGTCAGAGTCCCGAGAATCCTAAGAGCAGTCATCACAATCCTGAGCGATTAAATCTTGTTCAGTGGTATTTAAAGCTAGCTAGAGTTAGCTGAGTTGAGCTGAGCTTTGCCCATCAGTGGCACGCAAAAGAGGCTATATAAAGAAAACTAAGCCGATTCTCGTACAGAGGTCCTTCAATAGAGGGCATAGAGGGCATAGTGGGCATAATTCCACCCAAATTGGATATCCAATTTAGGTACTTCCGCCTTGCAAAGCATCGAAGTGAAATAACACTGCTTTGAGCTGTGTTGTGTTTCCTACGGTCAGCAAGGTTGTCAGTGCTCCGCGAGGAAACGTTGTGTTGGCAGTGAAGGGACTTTGTCCTATAAACTGCCAACCCAACTATTCCTCTTTAGTTTTACAGGGTCGGCAACGCCCAATTGATACCCTTGGTGTTGCAAGCGTCTATAAGCTACGGTAAACGCTTACCATCAGGTGGACCATATGCTTGTTTGCCACCTCAGTGGTATAAAAAAAAGACGTAGGTCAAGATACGACTATTTTTTACCACACTTTTTCATTAACAGCCACGTCGTAAAATAAAGTTAGTGCATACCATGATACCTAAATCTTGTCTAAAAGAACGTCTTGACGTTGCAAAACAGATCGTTGTTGCCAAGCTTCAGCAGAGGTTGGATAAGTTGTTATTAACAACCGTCATTGTTGGAACGAAGAAGAACGTTAGCGGTTGACAATTTTTCAACCTTATGTATTACAAAATAAAGGTGAAAAGTTGTCAACCTCTAAAATTTTCGGTTGTTAATAAATTTTTTTTTAGTTTTAAACATAAATTTTCGTGTCAATATTTCTCGGACTCAGTTTAATTTGCCATGACTGCTACTAAGAGTGCACTGTTGATTTGTTGACGAGTAAAATGCGTGTTGGTGTTGGAGTATTATGTTGTGTGTTGCAAATTACGCAATTTAGCAAATTGCCCGTGTAAAATGCTTAGAAAAGGTCATTTTCCTCGCAAAATTGCCAACACAGAATATACTTTCTAGACATGATTTTAATGGGTTTGGTTTTAAATCCGTATGTTTTCTTAATGTTAAATATTTATAAATATTTAGTGAGATTTTACACGGAACCATCTCGTCTCAAACTAAGAAGAGCTTGTACGATCGACAAAAGAGTTAAGTATACAGGCAGCTAATTAAACATCTGTGTTTTGTTAAAGATTCTGTAATAATGTATCACACAATATGTGTAAAAACGCAGGAATAGTAAGCTGCTACACATCAAGCCCTATGACGGAAAACATGCAGATTTCGTTAGCTATCTGTATAGCAATCTCTTTTGTTGACTGTACTATACCTAAATTCAGGTAATAAGATACAATACTAGTATATTATGAATAGCTTATACGATATTTTATATACTTGTATTGTATCTTACATACTTATAATAAATAAAAAACACCCAGACCAACACAAACACATAAGTTCATCACACAAATATCCCACGACCTGATCAAAACTCTCACACTCGAACTACTAGACCAGACGTCGTTTGTTTTCCGTCTAGTTTTCAAAGTTCGAAGATTACAACTATCAATTATAGTTAAAGGTAAAATGGAATGTAAATCAAGTCATTTCGCATTCTAATTTAAAAGAAAGGTGTCTATGTATTGAGAACAGGCCATGAACAAAAGTGAAATAGGTATAATGTAAATTTTAAAAAGTGTTACAATCTTTTGCCTAATTCGATAAGAATATTTTAGGCTTGCAATTAAAGAAATAATAACAGCTATAATTTTATGTGTCTATAAATAAGACCTCCTTATTCTCAAAATCTCCACACACAAAGATTAAAAAAAAAACGAATTTAATTATTTTAAATCTTTCTGTGTGGTGTAAGTACTGTGAAAGGATTGGTCCCAGACAGTAACAGATAGGGAAAGAGGAGAAATAGGTCTTTGCTCTGCTATGGGTTAATAGGTAGGTATTGATAATAACAGTTTTTGATAGAGAAAGCGGTAGGTACTCCTTGATGCGGCACCCAATGTATTAATTTATTTACAGGCATACACACACTTTTACAGTACTTAAATCAATATGCTGCAGCGTTTAAATAACAATGCGAAATACAAATAGAAACACGTCAAAAAAAAATCAAATACAACATTTCTTTTTTATATGGCAGTTCCTTTTTTTGGAGGCCTAGTCACCGTTAGTTTTGACCCCTGTTCTCGATCTTTTCTAATAGCCGGTGGGCTACTTTTTTTAGATTAAAAAAACTTAACATAAGATAAGTACCGACAAATCCAAACTCCGAGCTGCTACTGAAAATTTTTATGAAGAAAGAAGCCAATAACACTTTGCTCAAACGTGAAACTCTTTTTGTATCAATATATTAAAAACCATTTAAATATGCAAATAAATGAATGCAAAAATATTATTATGTAGATAGAAAAATATAGAAAATATTAATAGTGTCATCATTCACTAGTATGAAGAATTTTAGGCCTGGCAGAGGTGTGGCTAGATTCCAATAAGGAAATATAGGCATAAAAATATACATATCTAACTGTAAATTGTAATAACAGAATATTTTAAAATTCACACATGGCCCACTTAAAACTGTGATTTCTAATATATTTACGATAGATAGTAGTTAGCATTGGCCGACAAACCTCGCAAATTTTGATAAAACCTGTTCCGAAAAGTAGTTTAATTATTAGGCACAATAGGCACATTATTCTAACAGCACTACTGTGGGAGTGGTGCTGTTAGAACAATGTGTCTTTCGTTATAAAATTAGGTATTCTCAGATGATATAATACATACTGAAGTACCTACCTAAAAGGAAAGAAGAAACAATTATGGATTGAATGAAGATGTAATGGAAAAAACGTAGTATTCCCATCTTCCCCCGAGTGTCTGCCACCGAATGGGGGAAAATGGGAATTTTAGTATCATTTTCCCCCAAACTCATAATCGGAAGATGGGAAGTAAAAGTTTCATTTGCCACCGACAGTGTGTGACCAAAGAAAAGATGAATGATTGAAGCTAGTGTTGGGAAACTTGTAGCGCTGCTTCTACTCCCGGCTGAAACGCTAGGAGGCCGTGAAGGGCAGGCGTATTGGGGCTGTCAAATTTGTAAATAATGACATTAAAAAAGTATTATCTAGTATTTTCTATCAATAGATTAATTAATTTTAAGACAAAATCAAAATAACTGACTTTGTATGAACTGAAATAATGACTGAGAAAGATAATAATAAATATCTAAGTATATGTAGTAAGTAAACTGTCTACAAAGAAAACTGGTGTTAAAAAGCAGGTAAAGAAAGCGGGTAATGGTAGTTTTCATTAAAAAAGTGATTGTAATGGAAACTCTTTCGTCTTTATTCTGTCGTGTTAGCGTGAGCTTCAAAATAATCATAACAAAGTAAATAAGCCATTCAGCTTGTTGTTAGCAAGGTTTGTCAAATTCTGAATCTAAAATTATAGGTGCTATAGGTATCCCAAAACATAGAAATAGTATTACACAGTGCAATTTAAAGCCGAAAACCATCTTCGTTTCAAAAATTCTACCCTGAAATCTCCAAATACAGGTTGTTACAAAACTACCCGTAAAGCCGAAAGGAGGTTAAACGGGGCCTTATAACGAGTCCATTCCAAATATTTAAGAACCGTAGTAACGCTTTATAACATACCCCAAAAAAAGGAAAACAACAACATTTTATGAATGAAAAATAGAAAAACCATTAAAGTAGACAATTATTAGGTAAAATAGGCACGTAGGCCTTTCTGTTAAATAATCTGGTTCCCTGATATGACAGCTGACAAAATTTTTGGCTTTGATTATTAATTATATTTATTACAGGGTATTTTGTAACACGTCGTATAGTTAGATGTATAAAAAAAAACAGGATAAAATTTAGAAAAAAGTATACTAAAGTCGTTTCGGTTGCACCTGCGGACAGCACCTATTGACATTTCATCATTGTATTATTCGGTTCTTCTATAAAATTACTACGCCAATATGTCAGTTCTACATACATACAATACTTCCGAATATAACATTGGTTTCATAATGAATGGTTCATTCACACTTTTCCATTGAATAGCGCGTGCATTCGCACTTGGCCGTCAAAAGAAAAAGAAAGTGTATTACGCGGGAAGTGAGTGTTTGCTCAAATGATACCAGAGAGATGCTTTCAAGGTGAAATAGGAAACAATAGTACCTATAGTAATAATAAAGTACTTAAACCATATAGTAATATGCTTCTTATTAGGTAGTTTTGAACATATTGATTTTGATAAGTTTTATTTCAATCACTAAGTATTTAATAAATTTTTTACAATAGAAAATAAAGGGGTAATGAGTGTAACAGTGTCTACGTTTTAATTCTCATGACCCAACATATCGATTTAAACCACATAGTGTAATGAGCACTGAGGCCGTGATTAGGATTGTTTCGGGAGCCAGCATGATTAAGAAAATATTTATTTTATACAGAGTACCATGAATTTTAAGAACAAGAAAACCAAATGACAGATTTCACACGTAGAAGACAATATAGTCATTCCACTTTTACCGAGTACCACATGTTTGATAACTTACGCACATACACTTGTCTCGTATGTTGTAAGTGTTGTAACAGATTGCTTCTGAATCATCTGCTCGTTGTCGTTGTAGGATGCCTTCAGAATTCAGGGTGCGTTTGCGCAACTCAACGATCCACTATTTTTATAAGAAAGCCGTGTAATGATTGGAACATACTCGTACTTACGCACGCAACGTAAGAGGACAAATTATGGGAACAAATTTTTTTTCAATATCTGTCCAAAATTTAAATAATTTATTGTAATAAATTCAATTAAAGAAGTGGTGAAATAAAATACAATTAATATTATATTATAGTGATGATTTATCATAATAATTATGCTCGTATATTATAAAAATTCTGAAACTATCGAGCTGCGTTATTAGTTATTTAAAAAATTAACGCAGTTGTGTCATTGACCTGGCTAGTATGTGATAGCGTTTTGACATCGAACGGAATCAGAATTATAAAATAGTCTAAGACTAGCTCTTAGACAATAAGTGAGTTAAAAGTTTGTACCTACTTACAAGAAAATTTATGAACAATATGGATGTCTAGTAAGTTATTGTAATGGGTATAGTACTTAGTATTGTATTAATATACAAACTACAGTGAAAAGTAATAACGTAATGTACATAGCGAAGTCCATGTAATCACTGCAATGATTATATAAAGCAGCACAGCAGAAGTCATGCAAACCGTAGTTCCGTTTATTAATGATTGCAAAAAAATACCTGAAATATGTTTTATATCCCACTTTCGAATCGAAACTTTAATATTCAATATTTATCTAAGTCATGGTTGGTATAAAAATGTTTGATTGATTAGTTCACAAATTAAAAGGTCTGTTTTATATACCACCATAATTATCATCACGCCTGTATTCCCCAAAGGGTTAGGCAGAAGTGTACTGCTGTATACCAACAGTTCGATGTTATGCTTTATTCTATGTTTTAAGCTGACTGAGAACTTATTTTAGCGAAGAAAAAATTCGGCCACGAGCAGGATTCGAACCTGCGTCCTTTGGTTAGGTACACCAGACGCTATGATCACTAAGCCACCGCGATTGCTTTGTCGAATTTTGCCTTCATATTCTGCTAAATAAAATAGCTTTAAAATCTTAGCATGGGAAATGCTAAAAAAATACAAAAATATTGACAACTTATTGTCATTGTCACGGGGCACAAATCGAAATTCCGAGCTGCTACTGAAAATTTCATTAAAAAAACAAATAATACTATGCTCGACTTGGGAATCGCATACAGGATCTCTAGCGTAGCAGTCGCGGTTAGCACCAATACAATAGACTTACGAGACAGAGAGGTCTGTTTTACTTTGAATAAATCGCTTTACAATAATCACGTTTATATTCTATTGAAAAATCTACATTGTTTAATTCACTATATCAATAAGCAGACAGACGTCACGCCTAAGTGCGGGTGAATCAAAATATCAAAATCAAAATAGTTTTATTTTCATATAAACCATAAACAGGCACTTATGAAATGTCGAGTCTAGGTGCACGGTTCCAAATTAGTCGTTTCCTATGGAAAAGAACCGGCAAGAAACTCCATGGTTACTCTTTAAAATTATCGTTTTGTATTACAATGATATTTGCTGATATTTGATACAGTAATAATTATAAATTGGATTGGATACTTACATGAGAGAACAATTTAGGAATGTTGCGAAGATTACAAATAATTATATAAAATACAGCTAGGCATAAAAAATAAGTTCTAAACAGTTCTCCCATTTTCAAAGGAAAGAAACTAATAAACTATATGTATAAGGCCACTGACAGAACTTGTCTCCAACACGGAATTACGGAATTAGATGTAAGGAAAATAATGACGATTTTGAGTTGGAATCATAACTATAAATCACACCCTACTTCAATTTAAAAAAGATGGAAAAGGAGGAAAGGGAGTTATGTTTCTATTTAATAACACGTCAGGGATAACAGTATGCTTTCGCCAAAAACTGCTGGAAAAAAAAACAAATCCTTAATTTGTCTTATGTGTCGTAAGAATATCATATTTTGATGTGGTATGTGTATGAATGTATGTACAAGCAGTGTGATTAATACAATATTTTCAATCAGTTAGAAGAGGTCGATTGATTAAGAAAGGTATAACGCTAAAAGTCCATTCATGTACACAGACGAGGCCACGGTCACAACTTCTAAGCGCAAAAGTCGCGGGCTAAAGCTTGTGTAGTAAATGGCGGGAACTAGAAAGATACTTTCGATCTCGTTTGATACGCGTAGTGGTTCGGAAACTGTGCGTTGTCACTACGCGTGCGTCTCGTGTGTCCATTGTGACACGATATTATCGTTTAATCTCGTGGAACGAATGATGGTTATAATTTAAAAAAAGTAACTTAATATCTACATTTATACAAAGTATTTCATAAAACAAAGTCGCCTCTGTCTGTCCCTATAGGCTGAGATTTTCTAAATTACGCAACGGATTTTGATAGGGTTTTCGCTATAATTTAAAGAATTCGTTCCGGAAGGTATAAGAAATGTATAATATATCCGTGTTATGTACATTACACCCGTGCAAACCCGGAGCATGAAAATTCTTAAATAATTTTGTTTGATTCTTTAAATAACAAAATTAAATAACAGAGTTGCATAACTTTTACTTATTTTTAGTCAAGGTTAAGGCGGCTGTACAGACTCCAGCAGGTCAAGTTACCCAAAACTGTCAATTTTTTTCAATTGAAAATGAACCATAGTTGTTATGTAATAAAGTTGAAAATCTGTCAAAGAAATTTGACAGATTTGGGTAGTTTAATGTGCTGGCCTCTGTACCTTCATCTATTACGTGCATTTATTTCTTTAATAAGTTATAGATATTACTTAAAATAAAAAAAAACCTAATTAATTATTAAAAATAAGTATCCATAAATAGGTAAATAAATTATCTTTTCACATTAGGTACCCATGTTTGAAAAGAAATAATTGATTAGATTTATTTTTAATTCTGGTAAATTTTCAGGCAATTGAGAAGCTATATTTTTAATTTTCATTTCGTAATTTAACTATATTCTATTCATTTCTTTACATTAAAATGTGAGTCAGGAAATACATTTTACGGCAAAAGGTGCAATGGACACTTGCGCAGAAAGCAAGCACCTAACGCGTGCTCAAGGAAGCTCAGTCGACGTCCGACTTGCTAGTGGTACACAGGGAGTGAACAGAATTTGTGACAGTGGTATCTGTTAAATTTTATAGTGCTGTGTGAAAAGTGACCAAATTGGAATTCAGGATATTTTTGACAGGTGAATTAATTTATTGGTTATATTTTCTACTATTTGTCCTGTTAGGATTTCTATATCCGGGAAAGTTAGAGGGTCATTGACCCTAATATTCTTATCACTGTCTTATGACTGTAGGGTCACAGGCTACCCGAGCCTATTTATTTTCTTCGAGAGGATACATATTTCGGGAAGGGCAACTGTGGCAGTGAATTTTGATCGTGTTTCTTATTGCACCTACTAAATTGAATGTACGGGTCAGATATAAACTCCTCATTACTCTCAGCTCTATTATGAAATGAATCCAGGACCTCAGTCACAAGAACTTGCGACCACAAGATTAAGAAGGTGGAGGCAAAGTTCACATTTTAAGAGTTAAAGTTTAGGTTCTTACACAGTTGTTATACATATAGTTAGACAGAAATAATATGTGAGGTACATTAATTCTTAAGCATGCATAATGTATTATCTTCTTTACAATCCGTTATTGTGTTTTTTTGTAAGTTACTAACATAACATAATATACCATCAAGCCTGTATTCCCCGAAGGATTAAGCAGAGGTGTACTAAAGTACACCAACAGTCCGCCGGTATGATTATGTTCCATGTAATAGGGGGCGAGCCTATTGCCATTAACCTGACACAAATCCAGACTCCGAGCAGCTACTGAGAATTTCATAGAAAAACCCAATAACACTTTGCTCGACCTGGGGATCGAACCCAGGACTCTAGACCACTAGATTAATGACATAGTCTAATATATAAGATTAATGAGGCAAAGATAAGAAATAAGTTTTTGTAAGTTACCTGCTTACTATTTATATTTTTTTGATTTTCTTTGGTTGCCTTCATGTCCTTATTTAAATAATATAAATCAGGAAATATACTAACTACGGAGATACCGTGAGCCTCAATTAAATAATAATACGAAAATGATAATTTACTTCATGAAAAGGGAGAACGAGTCTTGCAACAATCGCTGAGCAAACCTGTCGCTATTTGAAGCAATGTATTTATAGCGCCAATGTGAAGTGAATGAACTAGGAAGTGATGCGTAGATATGAGAGTGAGCCTTCAGGGTCATAGAAGGAATCAAAGACTTAAAACTTTCGTAGTGATCATCGTTGTGCTCAATGAGCACTGCTCATCACTGAAATCTGCCCATATTCAAAGACAAATCCATATTCAATGATTAGTATTGAATTTTGTAAAATTAAAATAGAAATAAAAATAGTATTGAAGCAGTGATAGCCTAGTGGTATGACCATTGGACTACCAAGTTGAAGGTCTCGAGTTCGAACCCAAGGCACGCACCTCTGATTTTTAGAATTCATGTGCGTATTAATAATTCATTATCACTCGCTTAAACGGTGAAGGAAAACATCGTGAGGAAACCTGCATGACTTAGAGATTTTTCTCGACGGTTTGTGAAGTCTGCCAACCCGCACTAGGCTAGCGTGCTGGACTATAGCCTAATCCCTGTCAATAGGAGAGGAGATCCGTGCCCAGCAGTGGGACAGTATATGGGTTGATGGTGATTGAATTTTGACATCATTATGGAAACGTACTGAAGCATCTTAGGCTCAAATAATTGTATTGGAATAGCTTCAGACTAGTGGTTGCAAGCGCGGCAGCTAAACGAGAAGTCCTAGGTTTGATTCCCAGGTTTCTAGATTTTATAGACACATACATGATACTTTTCTTATGTATTTAAGTAGGTATGTATTTAAAAAAATAGTAAGTATATAAGTATTCTAATTGTCTAGTAGGTACCCATAGTACAAGCTCTGTTTAGTTTGGGACTAGATGGTGCTGTGTAAAAATGTCCCAAAAATATTTATTTATTTACTTAAAATATACTGGCCAAATTTGTAGTGTGGGTGTACATTTCTGTCTAACTCTTTGAGGAATACTGGCGTGATGGTATGTATGTATACTTACAACTTTTTTATTAACACCATAAAGTTAGGTGGAAACTACAGAGTACAGATTGTCTTGTATGTTCATCCTTAAATACTTTTTGCTTTGTCATGGTCATCATGGTAAGAAATGTGACGAAATAAAAATAAAACTAGACTTTTAAAAAAATCTGATATATCAAAGAGGTTAGTTAGATTAGAAGGTTGCAAAAACATGAACTCTTATAATGGGTATTAATGCAATTAAGTATTTTAGTTAAGGCCAAAATGAGAATGTGAGTTGACCTCGCCGGCTGAAAGGTCAAAATTCATAATATTATCATATTGCTTAAGTTCTAAAAAATATAAATCTATAAACTAACTCTGTTTTTTTAATCACTTTATTGCCTTATTTAGGACTAAACTGCCGATGTATCTTTGATAAAACAGCTTCAGGCCCGTTTTTCCTAAAAGTATTTTTATCCCTGTAAACTATTTTTAACCGACTTTAAAAGACGGAGGAGGTAGGTACCTACTGTAAATTATGTGCCATTTCAATGTTTTTTTTCTGATAGACAATTCCTCCTTCTTGGAGTCCCATCCATATGAATCTGGTTAGTCTCTGACCATTGACTATCGGGTCTGAAGATACATTACAAAATGCTTGAAATTGGTTTTCCCTTTTTTTCCTAACAAGCTATTTTTCATATTTGATAATATAGTTGTCTTCTGGCTTCTGGTCATTTAATAAGCAATATGCATAATCATTTTTATTTCAGAAATCTCAAGAAAATGAGGGCACGTATCAGCGTGGTAAAGTGGCAGCTTCGTATGTGTGGCCCAGCACGGCGCCTATCAACCAGTGCGCAATGTTGCCAGGCATCTGACGGCGGATTAGAAATCGGTAGGTATTAATGATTTCCCGTACATGATTAGTACCAAGTACCAATGATTAGAGAATTAGCCTTTTAAACGTGGTCTTAGTAGATGAATAATTCCCTCTATAGTTTTTGATTTCTCGAGACATACTCAGTTTGTTTTAAGTTTAGTATCGAAGATTGTTTAATAACTCTTCTCAAGCCATTGTCTTTTCGCAACATATGCGTCAATATAATGTTAGTGCTGTTCATTGACGGGCTCGAGACGATATATTGCGACGATAAACCTATGTCGTGGTTTGCATGTTAGCTCCTTTGAAGGGTTAATATGCATGGTGTGAAATATGTTCTATTGTTATCTCGTCTCAAACTGTTGTCTCGACACGAGTTAGAAGAAATTGTCTATTGTGGAATATAACAGGATTTTTTTAAGGAACTTCACCCACGTAACTCCCACGTGTGTACTACTAACTAGCCTCTATTCTCATTCGAATGAATGTTATTAGGCTTATAAATTTAGGAAATAAAACAGTGATGGAAATGATTATAAATTATACAAACAGTATCGATTGTTTTGGTGCATTTAACGCTCGGTTTCTAATGTGATGGGCAAATAAAATTCTGAGTCTGTGTGATGTATGATGATATAATTGATCTATGAACGTGTGATTTTAAGTGATAGAGGTTTTTATATCTTTAATGTAGCCGGCCTAAGCCGGTTGACAACCTTTTATTGCAATTTTTTGCTCTATATTGTCTTAGCTGTTGCAATGGGTATTAAAATACAAAAAAAAAAACAGTATTGCATAGTGTCAGTTGAGTCGATGCTGTCTGGAGACTGGATGAATTGTTTATTTAAGATGTCCTTGAATAACAGAATTTTTCCGTAGGCTTAAGCGTCAGTGAGCGTACAGATATCCTACCTATACTAAAAGGAAATATAATAATGTAAAGCTGTGGCCTTTAATCTTTATTAGGTACATTTATAAAAGTTGAATACTGTTTATACCTACTTATAAAGTATTTTTAGGTTCGCTTACATTGATTACCGCTTCGATGCCCTTTCGAAAGTATCTTGAACAATTTTCTTCTAAGTCAGCTGTTTAATATTATAAGTTGTAGTGTGCACCGGATGATCATTCGTGTAAACGTTTATATTATGCAACTCTGATATAATTAACTTAATTTAATTAATTGCTTGTGTCGATTTGATTTTAAGGATTCGGCGCACTGCAGAAACGAGTCTATGATTTGATATACGTACTTACCTACGTTATATTATTTTTATCATGTCTCTATGTACACACGTCTTGTTAGGAGTCAGGTTTCTTGCAATTCTGTTCTATATTTACGTGTTTCTATATTACACAAGCCTTCGCGGTCTTTGAGCATGCTAGTAGTGGTTACTATATGTGCAGTAATTAGATCTAGATCAGGTATGAGGTTGTCTAGCGATATAACATTTTCTTGAGATTAGATTAATAACATTCGACAGCGGTTACTTACCCAGGTAATGCTTGTCGACACGTGTCATTCTACATTTTTACTATGAAAGTTGATAGTCGACTTACACAATAGCTTGCTATCATTCTCATAATTGATGAGAACTGGTACATACCTATAGTATTTTTTTAAATTGATTATGAAAGTCGTGTGAATTAAACAGAATATGGTTGAAAGACCAAAGATAATAATATATTATGATAAAGCAGAAAAGCAGTAGATAAAAGGTGAGATATAAAGTATAAAAGATTAATGTTCTGCCGATTCCAAAGGATTGGGAACAGGGCAGTAAGATTAGGGTAACTAGATACTGAGATATTTTTGTAAATTCTAAGTAAGTATGTTCTACCTTTAAATTACAAAAAGAAAATACAATAAAAAAGATTTAGATTTAGGCACGTTTAAGATTCCCATAGACAATTGTTGCCTTAAACGAAACCGTATCAAAATTTTCAAAGACCGACAACTAACAATACGATTACACGCACCTTTTTTCCAAACACGTACTATTTGACACACTCTCTCGCTTTTTCATTGTTATTTGAGTGTGACAGAAACATGTACTTGTTATCAGGTCCGAAGCCGGTGCAGGCGTGCCCGGCAAAGGGGTCTCGTGCGAGATCGACGCACGCGGCGATCGACACGAACGTGTTCGACATGTCCCCGTCTGTAAAGTCCTGGGAACAAGTTCCTGGTCCCACGCCTCTACCACTGTTGGGCAATACTTGGCGGTTTACGCCTTATATCGGTAAGTTTGATATGCTTTATTTTTTAAATTTAGAATTTGGAAGAATGACGTCTCCTTAAGAATGACAATCGAAGTTTTTAAAAGAATAGCGACTACAATTAAATTGTCTGTGCTTATTATTTTTAAATTTGCAATAAAGATAAAACCAACTAAGTTATTGTATTGTTGGCTTTTGTTGGCTTTATTCGTCAAAGATAAATTGTAGGAAATAAATATCGTTGCATCACTGGCATCTTGGCAATTGTCCTGTTTGTGGTAATATTTAACAAAATATGTTAGACTTTACAGTTGATAATAAAGATACTTAGTAGCAGATAGTTTTTACAACCTGAGTCAAATTAGATTCTTAAGTTCTAAAAATGTAATTCCAAATAAATATTGAACTTTATTAGCGTAATAAAGTGCATAAAACGAAGTTAATTTTATACTGGTTTTTAATAATTGCGAAAATTATCGATGTCATATGAGTCATACATACTCAGTGCTTGAAATGAATCTAACTAAATGAAAATATAAGACTCAACATCATGTTAATAAACAAGACGTCTATCTTTTTAAAAGGTTTTCTTAAATATTCTTATAAATTATATTAAATGTATATTTGATAATACAGAGTGTTACAAAACTACCCGTAAAGCCAAAAGGAGGTTAAATGGGGCCTTATAACGAGTCCATTCACAATATTAACCGTACCGAACCGTAGTAACGCTGTATAACATACCTACCCCCAAAAAAGGAAAACAACAACATTTATGAATGAAAAATAGAAAAACTATTAAAGTAGACAATTGTTAGGTAAAATAGGTACGTAGGCCTTTCTGTTAAATAATCTGGTTCCCCGACATGACAGCTTACTATGGTTGACAAAATTTTTGGCTTTGATATGTTTTACGGGGTATTTTGTAACATATATTGTATTTCTTCATTTGAAGATACTTTAACAGGTCTATGTTTCGGAGAATTTCGATCATAATTTCAAATGTATAATAATCTTTATGCGTATTATATTGATTATGCTTACTTAGGTATTTCATGAAATTACTTATTAATTGGAACTAAGAAACAGTTCCAAGCAGTTTGCAACAAACCTAATGGTTAGGTACGGTAAATGATTATACCGTTATCTTAAAATATAATTGATTTAAGATTCGTTACGAACCATGTGCGAGGTCAATGACCTCTTAATCAAGGCTTCGCAATGTAATTGTTTTTATAGAGCACAACCGTGTGAATGTGATGTCTTTGAACTCGGAAATATCACATCACCTTTTTTTAAAATTATATTGAAGAATTTAAGGATTTATCTTCAGAGTCATTTTTCTATCATTTAGATAGGTAAGTAAACTCAGAAATGTAATTTTCTGTTTGACGGAGATATTTGGACAGAAGTAAAATGGAAACAGTGTTATAAAACTGAGTCCATTTTACTAGACTATTATAAATTGAGTAGAGTAGGTACTATAATTTTTAAAATTGACTACCTTTTATGAATTTAGCTGCCTGCGCACGAGTTTACTTTCTCAAAATTCTCATTCTTCAATGTAAAATATAATGTAATGTAATATGGAACCAATTATTTTTCCTTAATAATTATGTATTACCTACAATAACAGTAGTAGGTAAGTATATACAATAGCTCTTACGGTATTTTTTATGGTAATTAAAAAAAAATGTGTACTAGTTTTATGCTTTCGAATTTCGAAAATTGTAGTCAAAATGTAAATGTGAGCTCATTTTGAATACCATTTTCGAAATAATTACTAATTAAACATAATTATATTATACTAACGATGTCTACTGGAGAAACCTACTCTTTCTGGAAGGCCCATACATTTTGTAGTAGATCCCACAACAGTCAAATTATTTCCGGGATTTTTATTATTATCATTTTTATAATTATTTTCGCTGTCAGATGAATTCTTCAGATTATAACACAAGTCGGGCTTAACAATCGCTCGTTTTGTCTACGTATGTTGTTGACTATTCAGGAAGTAAAACAACATAACAATACCTATACATAATGATAGGTTCAGTTTAAAAGGTCACAAACTGGTTCAGAATTATTGAATCTTATTTATTATTTTTTATTAACATAACATTGGGTGTTGTTGCGCGATTTAGGAGAGGCCTATGTCCAGCAGTGGACTGTGATAGGCGGATTTAATTGAACATAACATAATTATATAAGCACCATCACACCTGTATCTGCAAAAGGTGATGCAGAAGTGTAGTTACTAATGTACACTCATAGTTTGCTGGTATTTTAGATACTATCTATATAATAGAGTGAACCCTTAACCAATCACAAAATCAATCAAATCAAAATAATATAAAGTCCCTGCTTCTCCTAATATTTTTATAGGAACCTCTTTGGTCTCATAAAGTGCGATTCCAGAGGCATTTTCTCCCACGAACGCTTCGGTTGTGGAATCAGCTCCCGGCCCGGTTTTCCCGAGAGACTATTGCGTGCGGTTCTTCAAAAAGAGTGTGAAAAGTTTTTCAGGGTCGGCAACGCGCAAGTGATACCTCTGGCAAGCGTCTATAGGCTACGGTTACCGCTTACCATCAGGTGGGCCGTATGCTTGTTTGCCATCTTAGTGGTATAAAAAAAACTCACTCAGCAGCCGGTCGTCTTCACTGAGGTCACTAACCCAATGAGGCGTTTATCGTAGTATCAATAAGTTCCATTGAAACGTTATCTATTGTACAGAGGCCAGAACGTCAAGCTACCCCAATCAGTCAAATTTCTTTGATAGATTTTCAACTTTAATACAAAACGATAAGGTTCATTTAGAATTGGGAAAATTTGACGTTTTTGGATAGCGTGATCTGCGTCTGTACATTGTAGAACATAGGTGAGTGTATTTTTTAATTAAAATTCTTTCAATGTACTAGGTACACTAAAATTGATCTAGTGAACTTGTGTTTTCGTGTTAAATATCGCATTTGCAACAGCAGACATTTAGACAACGTACCGTTTTAAAAATTAGCGCATTAAAAACTTTACCGTTTGATGTGTAAATTTATTGCATTCCTTAAATGTATAAAACACAAAAAATAATTTTTATTTTCTTAACTTATGTAAACTAAGTACAAGATGTTCTTAAAGACTTTAATATTATACTTCCCAATTTATTGAAGTTATAATTATTTTATAGAAAAAAACAACGCTAAGTATTCTGATGTTGGACATATCACGCCTTCACTCGAATAGCTAAAATTTGAAGTCAATCATATAATCGTAAATAATAGAAGAGTTACGAAACGTCAGCCATTAAAATATAATTAGCATAAATATTACGTATTAAATAAACGCGGCATAGGTACCCATAATCTACGTAAGACTTTATAGACCTTGACTACACTGAGGGAAGGTGAGTAAATCTACACATAGCCATGAACTAGTAAACTTGAGCTATGGTGACATACTGTTCATTATTATCATTATCAATCCATATATCATCCCACTGCTGGGCATGGGTGTCCTTTCAGATTGAGAAGGATATGGCTATAGTCCACTATGCAGGATAGTTAATTATTAATACACACATGATTTTCAAAATGGATTCGAACTCGAGACTGCTAGACTAGGCTATCACTGCTATCTGGGGCTAAAATAGCCTTTTGATGATTTAAAATATGAATATGAAAGTTTTAGAAATTTTATGCTCCCTTTCTTATAAAATCCTCATGTCGGACTCGTACCGACTATAGACCGCACTTGCCTTCACTTGCTCTATAGGCATGGCCATGGGATCCGTGAAATTCGCTACGACGGCCATTTTAGCCCCTTTCGGGTGAAATAACTGCATTCGCCGTTCTAAACGACCGCGTAGTTAAAGTTACTTAAAAATTGAAAATGTATTTTCAAGAGAACCGAAGAGGACGAGAGGGGCTCGTGCAAAACAAATAATAATTGTTTAACATAATTAAGGAGACAGTAACAATTAAACCTCTAGGCGATAAACATAAAGTGTTTGAGAGCACCTTAACCAGTGCGCAACTCGAGTTGTTAGTGTTTGCCTTAAGAATATATTATTAACATAATCCCATCACTAGATGTTGAGTATATTTATAAAGTAAACACGTGGGCGAATTGATGGTTATTGTATAGCTTTTGACACCTGTTCTGTTGAGAAATTATAAGATATTAATTCTGACAAATCATTTCTTAACATCATACGCACATAATTTATTTTATACATACCTATACAGTTGAGTATAGATTTTTTGTTGAAGCCAAGGATAAGGTTCAAAGAAATACAGTATTTCTTCAAACAATACATAAAACAATAGCAGTTTTACATACAAGAAATGATGATCTGAATATCGGTATTAAAGGAGAAATTATAATAGTTTTTAAAATAATATTATGTTTTATTTCCATGTTAATATCTCAATGACTGTCATTATCAATAGCATGTAAAACCATTATGATGCAAGTGATACCATGTATACGGCAATCTTCTATAATTACACGATGTAATAATCCATCACTCCATTGTTTTTGGTTTCATAAGTGTTCGTAGCGATACAAACTGCATACCAATTTTCTTTAATATCATCGCCACCGTTACAAAATCTTTATCTAGGACAAGGTCGCCATTTTGATTTTGTATGCACGCTTACAATGAATTGTATCTCATCATAAATGCTCATCGTGCATTGAGATATTAAGAACTATCGTACTAGAGCCACAGATTCTGTTCTATATAGAAATCATCTACAAGTGACATTTGGTTTTAGAAAATTTTTTTCAATCTGATATTTTTCTATTTATTTATTTGACAATGATAAGCCAGTTATGTCGTGTTTAAAAGGTTTAGGCGCTTGTGTGGGATGCAGTCTAATCGACCTCAACTTCTGCAGTTCTCGATCTCTACAACGCGTCTCTCTACGCGATTCTCTGCAACGAGTGACAACGGCGATACCTCAATGTCATCCAGTCATTATAATGATATTTTTGTGGTGACACTAGTGACATGGTGAAGTGTAATAAATATATTATAATTTATGGATGGTGCAATGTAATAAATTACCGTCATATTCGGCAAATTACAGAAGATATTAAAGCAATTTTTCAGACTTACAAATGACATGATTATACCTCGTAATAGTGTTTTCTTGAAGAGTGACTAACTTGGTTATACAATTATTCACTTGTTGTCTTCAATAGATACCATAGTCCGTAGAAGCACAGAATTTAAAATTGGATATGTAGATGTTACAGTCAAAGCTTATAAACGGTCAAAACTAATTTTGACTGATATTAGCGATTTCCATGATTTGTGATAAATGTATTATTTCAACTTACAATAGGACTGGGTGATTTGTTAAGACCTGATCTTCCATTTTTGTAAAGATCTCTCAAGAATAGAGGATTATGTAGGACTATTAATGGAGGCTGTAAACAGACCCTCAGTCCTAGTGTGGATCCGTAGTGGTAGGTAATTGAAATAGTCAATTTTATTTATTTACTTATAGGGTAAGTAAAGTTGTGGAATGAAGTATTAGACGCAACGTAACGAGTTTCCTTCATTGTGCAACCGTTGCATGGTTGACGGTGCACGTTGCATATCAGACAGACAAATTGCTAGGAATTTTACAACGCTAGGAAATGGCTAGGAAAGAAAACGTTGTATCCATCGTCCTACTGTATTAAAAGACTACCAATTTTATTAAAAGGTGTAAGTGCAATGCCGACGGTAAAAACTGGTAATAAAGGAGAAAAATTTGAAAGCAGACCTGGTGCTCTAACTTTACTTGAAGTTAGGTTAATTTTAGATTAGAAAATCTCGAATGCATAAGATTTCTAAACGGGTCCGGAATGGTTATGGTAAAACCACTATTTTTAGATATTTACCGGGGAGACTAGTATACTTAATTGATTTTTATATTTCTTTTTACATAATTTGCCTTAAATAAAATTAGATAAGTATACACCGTATTTTTTTGTCGTCTTACAGCCGAAAGGAAACCATTATTTCAATATTATTTGTACTAGTTAAGGGACTAAGTCTGAAATCATGAAAAAAAAAGTAGAGTTGTTGCTTAGAAAAAGTTCAGGTCTCTCGACAAAATGTAGGATGTAGCTGTTTTTTTTGCGAAATTGTTGATCATGATGAGTAGAAGTATAATTATCCTTTCGGCTGTAAGACGACAAAAAAAAAAACACGGTGTATATGCAGTCTTTCCTACTTTGAAAAGTTAAGTTGACATCTCTTTCCATATTATCTTAAAAACGTATCTACAAAGGTTTTATATATTGAAAGAGTTTTGCAGTGAATCCTATAATCATACTCGTATACATAGAATTCGAGAGAGAGTTCCAGTTAGAAAATTAAATGACAAAGCTTTTTGCTTTTGAGTAAAACATATTAAATGAAAATATAATTTTTTTTCGTAATGTCCCGCTGCGCTGTAGTGAGAACAATGGTCACATTAGCGGTATTTACCGTCTAAGCATTTCCATTGAGTTTTCATACCAATTTTGGTAATGAACTATTTCCCTTTTTTAAGTTACTATACTAACTAAATATTATGTTCACAACGATTAGGTAATAATATGTTGGTATATACCTAGGTACGAATATATACTAATGTAAGTACTCAGTTACACGTACAATTTCTTAATATTAGTAGATCCCTATAAGAAAATACAAAGAAATCTTTATCAACCCATGTTCTCTTCCACTGCTGGGAATAGGTATATCAGAATGAGAGGAATAGGTTACATACAGTCCACCACGCTGGCTAGTGCGGGATGACAGACTTCACAACCCGACCACACCAAGTGTTTTAGTTGGTTGTCCACACGTAAAGGTCTGCCTGTATGGTAGGAATGCGTAGTAACCTTTGCCACTGTGTCCTAGTAGTAGTAGTCACTGTCGAGTTGCCAATCACATATAAATTATTCATCTTCTCTACTCTCATATTTTTAATTACCGAAAAAAATTGAGGGGTCAAAATGGGGTAATTTTATTGTACTCATCAATATGATCGATTTTTCTAATGGACCAACTCTGTAATCGATGTCACAATTATGACAATGATTTAGATGGCACCATTTCATGTTATTTCAGGTGTAATAAAAGTAGTTTACATTGCTGAGTAGGTACAAAAAAGACATAATATTTAAAAAGAATAAAGGACTATAGATTGCATATAACAGGGAATATACAAATACAGTACAACCTTATTTTATATATAAAATCGTGATATAAAGTCTACAAGTACACCTGCATCTGCGTTTCAACTTTACAAGAAGTCATCATAACATAGGTAATTGAAGTTTTGAAATGTTGTATGTGAAAGTTAATGATATAAAATGCTTGCACACAACGTATATTTAAATGTATATTAACTATTTAATGTGCATACAAATGTACGAGTATGCACTGAATATTATTTTTTTAATTTCGTTGTAATGATTCATGGGAAAGTTGCAATTTATCATTCAAAGAACACATTTTTATTACTTATGTATGTAGCAGCAGTGATAGCCTAGTGATATGACCACTGGACTGCCACGTCCAAGGTCTTAATAATTCATTCATCATCATCATCAACCCATATACTGTCCCACTGCTGGGCACGGGTCTCCTCTCATATTGAGAGGGATTAGGCTATAGTCCACCACGCTGGCCTAGTGCGTGTTGGCAGACTTCACAAACCGTCGAGAAAAATCTCTAAGGTATGCAGGTTTCCTCACGATGTTTTCCTTCACCGTTTAAGCGAGTGATAATTAATTATTAATACGCACATGAATTCGAAAAGTCAGAGGTGCGTGCCTTGGGTTCGAACTCGAGACCTTCGACTTGGCAGTCCAATGGTCACACCACTAGGCTATCACTGCTTCTAATTCTTTAATAATTCATTATGTATTATATATTATATTATATTATACTTATGTATTATAAGTATGTATTTACAAAAAAAAATATATATATAAGTATTATATCCATTGTCTAGTACCCATAGTACAAGCTCTGCTTAGTTTGGGACTAGATGGTGTTGTGTAAAATGTCCCAAAAAAAAATAATAATTATATATTATTATTATCACTCGCTTAAACGGTGAAGGGAAACATTGTGAGGCAACCTTAGATATTTTACTCGATCGTGTGTGAAGTCTGCCAACCTGCACTAGGCCGGCGTGGTGGACTGTAGCCTAATCCCTCTCAATCTGAGAGGAGACCGGGCACGGGTCTCCTCTCTAGTCGTTATACTACTATTGATAGAAAAACCAAACGTGATTGGAAAATCTAAATCTATTTTCATGTCATGAACATTTAGGTATTAGTTTTATATTTACTTAATAGTCAGCCCTGTGACTACTATCTAACCTTATACAGCGATGTTGTGGTCCAACTTTTGAGTAATATTTCGATCTTGCTTATCCACGCCCTTTGCTAGGCTCGAGGCTCGAGATCTTGTCAAATCTGATTCGATCGCTAAGTTATAAGTACTTGCAAATATCTTTAATAAAAATATTTTATCTACATTAAAAAAAATACTTATCTATCTATTGAGTTGTGTCGAGAACAAACGTATTTTTTTTCGTGACCATAAACTGATTGTAGAATAAGATTTGAAATTAGTGTACCGATTAATTATCGATAAACGAGAATCGATGAGTTTAATCGAGCTCTTACTTTCTTAGGGAGAGACGTCTAGCGACCGCGATATTGGAAAGTGAAACTGTAGGGAACGGGAATGCATTGCGGTGTAGTTTCTACTGAGATTGTTTAGATGATTGTTTCGCCACCACTACTACTAACTATATATATATATGTTAGATTATATGGGCCCATATAGAAACACCTAAGCATATAGATACCTAAGTTTCACTATCTAAATATCTTTGGATTACAAAATCTATTGTTTGCAGGTCCTGGGATTCTAACGTAGCTAACGAACCCATTATTGTTATTTTTAATGAACGTCTTTGTAAATTATTATTTAAGGTTTAACAAACAAGTATTAAAAATAGCATTGTACCACATTAGGATTCCGAGCGTTGTGAGGTCAATTCTCCTTGTATATTAGAATTTCAAATAATTTAAAATTTTCGAAAAATATGTAAATTCATACAAACATAATATTAATGACTACTGGTTCTGGTTGTAACCTTGGTAAATCTTTTATAAAAAATGTTAATTTAATCATTAGAATAGATGTAAGTAAGTAGTTCCTACCTACTATGCTTATTCAAACTAACATATTTATATATTTATCTTAGTTGCGTTTGAGGCCCTCTATCGCGACCTCGTGGGAATGCCTGGATTTAGAGGAAAAAAGGAAAATTTTCATCAAATTTCGTGAAGAAAAATTGAATTTTGTAAAAGATAAAAATAAAAAACCAAAAACTTGGTTAATTGAATTTTTCACATAATTTTTGAGATTATGTGAAAAAAACGTTTTAGATCTTTTTATTACCTACCTACAACTTTGCGATGTAACTTTTTGCCATAGAACTTGTAGTTTTGCCGGAAATCGAGATAAACCTTTTTGTACCCTTAAAAACGCACCCCCATCCACTTTCGACCTTAGATCGCCCGTAAATTATTTTTCCTTTCATTTTTGTTATATTCTCTTCCTTTTCCAATTGGTTTCATCCTACTATATTTATTTTTTTCAATTTTTACCATTTTCAAAGGCCTGGTCTAAAATGTATTTCTAACAATTAAACTAATATTTTTTAAGTAAGTTCCGTGAACTTATAAAATCAACTAATATTCTTTTCTTTATTTAGCAATCTGATTGTGGACAAGTCGTTGGAGTACCTAGATAAATATTCTTTTCACTTTCAATTTCAATTCACTCTTCGAGTTTCCATTGGAATTTTCTCTGTTTCCAGGCGGATATTCCGTGGAACACATCGACAAAGTTTGCCTGTCCTTACGTGCCGAGTATGGGAACTGTGTGAAGGTCACTGGACTACTAGGCCGACCTGATATGCTGTTTGTCTTCGACGCTAGTGAGGTCGAACGAGTCTTCAGAGGAGAAGATGCGGCACCTCATAGGTATGATTTTTTTAATATATATTAAAAAAAATATTGCAGGTATCTTAGTTTACCACAACTTTTTTTAATTAAGTAAATATCAATAAAAATATCTAACATAGAAACTATTTAGTTTAAAAATCTTCAGATTGAATGTCCCCAGGCTATTTCTGGAGCTTTTTTATATCTTATCTTTTCGTATCTTCTGTACGAGAATATGCTTGGATACAACTTTTTAATTTTTTTTATTTATCGCCTCTTCGGTGATCTTAAGCGCGGCCGCTGTATGTGAGGTTTTGACTTTGATTTCTGGGTTGGAGCCTTGTTCTATTAGAAAAATCTTGTGAGCAGGAGTTTGGATTTATACCTAGTTTTATAGTTTATTAATTGTAATACGTTAGCTCGGTATTATTTAACTCCCATGTAATAGCGGGCTAGCCGATTAGCGGTATTAAATGGGAGCTAAATAATACTAGCGATTGGTGGGTGGACGGAAATAGCCCTTTGCCTAATTCTGACGATATGGTTTTATGCGCACGCCCGTATTTTTTTTATACAAACAAGTGGTGGTGGCGGCAAATAAGCATACGGCCCACCTGATGGTGTTACCAGGTGATACCAGGGGTATCACTTGCGCGTTGCAGACCCTGTAAAACGAAAGAGGAATAGTTAGGTTAGCAGTGTATAAGGGTCAAAGTCTCCCTACTGCGAACACAACGTTTCCTCGTGGTGGCAACCTTGCTCACCTGGAACACAACATAGTTCAAAGCAGTGTTATTTCACTTCGATTTTCTGCACTTTTTGTAGGTACTTCCCCAGTCGGGCAGTTCCAATTTTAGGGGTATTACTCCCACTATGCCCTACCTCTCTTAATCCGTATGGTTTGGATTAAATATAAAACGAATATTTTCAGGCCATCGATGCCGTCTTTGAATTATTACAAACACACATTGAGAAAAGACTTCTTCGGTGCCGAGAAAAACTGTGCGGGTGTTATTGCAGTGTAAGTATTATCTTAGTGTTTATGAGTGGTCCCAATTTACTAAACTTTAGGTATGTAGGTATCTGATTGTGTCCTAGCTAGGAACCTACCTAGGAATTAGTGAAGCAAATAGTAAAAGTAATATTTTAAAGTTGAGTTAAAGTTAGTGTCAATGATGCGAAGAGAATAATGAATTCTAAATAGTATATGTACAGTAAAAGACTGCCTCATTAGTCTAGTGGTCCTAGGCGCGACTGCTACGCTAGAGGTCCTGGGTTCGATCCCCAGGTCGAGCAAAGTGTTATTGGGTTTTTCTATGAAATTCTCAGTAGAAGCTCGGAGTCTGGATTTGTGCCCGGTTAATGGCAATAGGCTCGCCCCCTATTACATGGAACCTAAACATACCGGCGAAATGTGGGTGTACATTAGTACACCTCTGCCTAACCCTTCGGGGAATACAGGCGTGATGGTATGTTGTATGTATGTAAAAGATAAAAATTGCTACTTTTTCGTGACTTTATGTATTCTCTTATGCCATAATAATTAAAATAATTTTACTGGCTATATTGGCCCGCCCTTGTTTCCTGCCAATGCGGTGGCTCCACCACCACAGATGATCTCTGCAGCATTAGTAGAGCCTACCACCCTCGCTGGTTTGTTAATTATTGCGAACCATATCATCATCAACCCATATACTGTCCCACTGCTGGGCACGGGTCTCCTCTGAGTTGCCAGTCCAATGATCATACCACTTGGCTATAACTGCAATGCGAACTTTATACATAATACCATATATTCAGGATAAAGTGCCCTTTATCTAAATTCGGTTTAAGTTTTGAGAAGCGTTTCGAATACACAAACACAATATCGAATATTATTATGGATGATGGCATGGTGGATCTTATAAAATTGTATCAATATTCCAGGCATGGTGATTCCTGGTCGGCCTTCCGAACCAAAGTGTCGCGTGTGGCGTTAAGTGCCGGTGCTGCAGCTCAGTACACAGTACCAGTAGCTGAAGTTGCGGATGCTTTTGTTCAAAGGTAAATCTTCTTAAGTAAGTCTTTCTAGGGCGCCCCGCGCGGCTCCACTGACATTCGCCATAAAAAATCCTTTTGTTAGTCGCCTTTCATCTATTCTCTCGACATGCCCAAACCATCTTAGCATATTCCTCTCAATTCTTGCCACTACATCGTCTTTTAAACCGCAACGTTGCCTTAACATAGTATTTCTCACTATTTATGGATTTTATCCCGTTTAATAAGAATCGCGACGTTTGCAACCCTAACACTTTTACAGATGGTGGGCGTCGTGATGTTATTTAATCGTGTGTACCTATATTAATGATTCCTAAAAAAAATAACAAGTACCCGTAGTAGGTAGTAGTATGGTTGGTCGCATAGTAAAAGTGGTTCATAATGATGTAGATACCTAACTCATCAATAGGGGTATTTTCATGCGTATATTTGACAAGCTCTGTCTCAAATACTTGTACATGTTATTGTTCCACAGAATACGTACCATAAGGAATGAGAATTCGGAAACACCTGACAACTTTTTGAATGAAGTACACAAATGGTCTTTAGAATGTAAGTCTTTGATTTACTATAATTTTAAAATAATAAATAGTTAGGTATTAGGTACATGTTGGTGCATTTAAATTTCACAATCCGTAAAGTGCTAAAACAGTTTTATTATATTTACTAACAGCCGTAGTCGTTTTTCTAAGTTAGTATTTCTGGCTGGTTTTAGGTGTCAGCATATTATTATTAAGTGTCAAAAACAAAAGTCCAAGTCGATCGTAATCGAAGATCGAAACGCATAAATTGTAGGAGTACCTACCTATAATTAGGTACATAGCTATGGGTGTAACCTCGCCTTAAAAAAATATCATAGCAGATTTACACAATACTGAATACTCAATACGTTTATTGCACTCCACAATTTTATACAGTTGTTATACAGTTTATGGTATCAATCATGTCACGGAAATGTAGGAGAGAGGAAGAAGGCACTATATTTATTAGTACTATACCTAGTTGTTTGCTATATTTCCATTTATTTACTAAACCATTTTTATTTCATTTATATATTAAAGTTTATATAAATATTATTTAGTGCTCTATGTGTATATTTTAATGTTTATTTTTAATAAATACTTATTTCTTTATTTTTTTAGCTCTAGGATTAATAGCATTAGACACCCGCCTCAATTGCTTCGAGGCCCATGAAGACTCGGAGAGCATGCGCTTGATCCACGCTGTCCAAACTTTTTTCTTAAGCGTAGGAGAGCTGGAACTGCGCGCCCCCTGGTGGCGGTTGTACCCAACGAAGATGTTTAGGCAATATGTCGCAGCATTAGATACAATCCTTAGGTAAATATTGCTTTTTAAAGAGCCAAAAAAGTAAAGGAGGTTTTACCTGTAAAAAGAATATCTTAGATATAATCTTTTGTGCTGAAATTCATCCATTGTATAATTAATTACTTATTAGCTCTAAGAAAAAACTGTACTTTCGCAATAATCGCTATTATCCCAAAATAACTGCAGTAGGAGGTTTCTACTAATTTCATTACTATCGGGACACGCACATTATTTTTATATCCATACCTACAATATTCTTAATATTTGTATTAAGTTATTCATAATAATTTTATATTACATACACTCTTTACATTTATTAATTTACCAAAAAGTATCAATGTAGTCATAAAAACCGGCACTGGCTGTAAAAAAGTTCGAGATATTTTAGCGGGATAATTTGAAAAAAGAATGTTAGAGAAAAGTAAAAATATGAAGATCGTTTAGTTAGTGCTAATTTGATGAACAATTTTCATTTTATTTCTAAAAAATGTGAATTATTTTGCCGTGCTTTCTTTTTGTTTTGATTTTTGTGCTGTCATGCTATGTGTGATAGCATGACAGCTTTTTATGTGGGTGATTTTATTAGTATTATTGATTAATTTCTACTTTCAATAATAATTTAATCATAAACTCATTTAAATGTAACTTTCTTTGGATTAAAATATAAATGGTTAAATAAAATCATGGAAATAGAACAATTTAAACCATTCATCCTATAATTTATAATCATTATTTCTAACTATTAATTGACACATTTCAGCGTAACTCTCAGACATGTGGAGAAGGCGCTAAAGGAATGCGAAGCCAACGGCAGCAGTAAGTCACTGCTGCAGGATTTGGTGACGGCTGCGGGGCCAAGAGTTGCAGCTGTGGCCGCGCTGGATCTGTTCCTCGTAGGAATTGATACAGTAAGTGAACTTAAGGATTACCAGTTTATCATTATATTTCTGTAGGTATCTGTTTCTCTTTAAATAGCTATGCCTATTTTTTGTTTACGTGGGGAAACCTTCAAAAGGCTACCGGTCTACGGGGGTTAGACCGGGGAATGTGGGATTCTTACCCACTAAAACTACCCCGGTGGCCACCATCAGCACATGGAGGAGGGCACTGTGTCCTCTTAATAGACCACACCAGATCCCCCCTGTGCAACGTCAATTAAAGCACATCACTGGGTAAATAGACAGCTATGCCTACTTAATACTTACTGAATGTTGTCTGTAGACGGATTCTACCTAGATATTAAATAATAGTTAGGGTTTCTACTTACAAGGGGCCTTATTCACCATATTTTTTAAGTAATATTGTATTATTTTAAATAAATAATTATTATCTAGTATTTGAACAATTGTTGTGCAATAGGTATTGGGTTCGATTACAAGGTGTAATTAGGATTTTCTATTAAATTCTCAGTAGCAGCTCAGTGTTTTTACCCAGTTAATGGGCGAAATAACATAAAAGATACTACTGACAAAGATAGTAATTGCTACATACAATAACTAAACTATATAGGTGCCTGACAAAAAAAATAAGGCAACACTGTGCACAAGTGTATCTACATAGAACCTTGTATAGAGGCCAGCACATCAAGCTACCACAATTTGTCAAATTTCTTCGATTGAATTTCAACTTTAATTCAAAACAATAAGGTTCATATTCAATTTTAAAAAAATCACAGTTTGTTTATCTTGACCTGCTGGCGTCTGTACTCCAAATATTTGGCAAAGGTATCTTGATTCAAAAAGGGTTTGCTATATTTATCATCATCATCACCTCAGTCAAGAGAGGTCCATTGGTGAACAAAGACCTCCCCCTAAAGTTCCACAAGTTCGGTTATATGCAGTCTGCATCCAACGACCCCCAGCGACCATTACCAGGTCGTCTGTCCATCTCGTTGAAGGCCGTCCTTACGCTGCTTTTTTTTTTTTGGTTGCGTGGCCCACACTCGATAACCTTATTGCTTATAGTTAAGGACATTTTTTAATATTAGACTAGAATCTATGTTCTTATACAGCTTTTATGTGATTTTCAGACATCAAACGCAGTGGCTTCAATTTTGTATCAGTTGTCCTTAAGGCCTGCAGTACAGGAGCGACTTTACGAAGAAATAAATAAAGTATTACAAGATAGGCCAATGAAACCAGGAGATGTCAATCAAATGCCATATTTAAAGGCTTGCGTCAAGGAAGTAATGAGGTACGGATATTCTTTATTTATCCTTTATAGCCTCTTTTGTGATTTTAGAAAAAAAGCGCAACAAATTCGCTCGCAACATGAAACTTCTTTGTCAGGTCATCTTATACTTTCAATTGGTCATATTTGAATATTATTTTTCAGAATGTATCCTGTAGTAATTGGAAATGGTCGACAGCTTACTAAAGACACAATTATTTGCGGTTACAACATACCTAAAGGAGTAAGTAGAAACTCAGAAAGCATAGTTGACTTATATCGTATACATATTATATAAAAAAAAAGTTAAATGTACCGACTATGTAAACCGTTATATACCAGCCTAGGCTAGGAAGTGGATTTAGAAAAAGTCTATTTGTCGATTTTGAAAGTATCTAATACACTTATGAAGAATTATGATTTTTTAACTAACTTTTCTGGTTTCTACAAAAAAAATGTAATAATATGTAATCATCTACGGTTTTACGGAGAAACATTGCATTCTTTTTTCAGACTCAAGTGATATTTCAACACTACGTAATGGGCAACAGTGATGAATATTTTTCAAACGCCTCCGAGTTCCGACCAGAAAGATGGACGAACAGAACTCCGGGACAGAAACATCACGCCTTTGCCTCTCTGCCCTTCGGCTACGGGAAAAGAATGTGTCTGGGAAGAAGATTCGCTGAACTTGAAATACATACAGTTATTTGCAAGGTATGAAGTATTGCACTGCTTATTCAATTTTTCTTACTAAACCAAACAAGTAGCAATCAATATCCATTAAAACTTCGTAGGTTAATAAAAACTAATTGAACTCCTATATTTTAATTTATAAAAGAGTTATAATTAAAAATAACAATATTATTTTAAAGAATAAATAATATAATACTTACTTTTTATAACTTTTTATATATGCTTTAATTTGATGCATTAAGTACTTAGTATCAATTAAAAAAAACACCAATTGGTAATTAAACCTAAAAATTAAATTGGTATTAAATTCATACATATGGACTTGATGGTCTGAATTAAATTATTTTTATTTTATTTATTAAAACCTCTTTTCGGCATTGGTGAGTCGAAAACACATTAATTTAAAAAAAATCAGTTCAAAAAATCTCTTGGCGTTGGCGTTGGCGCCAATTTTAAACAAAGAACATCAATTTCTAGTTTTTTTTTTAGCAATGAACTGTAACAAGTATTATAAAAGGTATTGTTGTTTTCATAACATCATTCATCATAATTTTTATTTTAAAATGTTGAAATAATAATCTTTTTGTATATTTTTGGCATTTTCCATGCTAAGATTTTAAAGTTATTTAGTAAAGGAAAAATCGCGGTGGCTTAGTGGTCATAGCGTCTGGTGTACAATCGCGTAGGCTTAGTGGTCATAGCGTCTGGTGTACCTAACCAGAAGACGCAGGTTCGTATCCTGCCCGCGGTCCAATTTTTCCTTTTCTAAATAACTGTTGAAATAATATTTTTGGATTTTCAGATGGTGCAAGCTTTCAAAATGGAGTATCATCATGAACCACTGGATTATCATATACATCCTATGTATACGCCAAACGGACCTATTAGACTGAAGCTTACTGACCGGTAAACTGTACAATTTTATGTGGCAGTAGTTATGTAGCATATTAGTCATAATTAGTATAGTATAATAATTGTACCTTAGATGCTTTTAGTGATTTGTAGTTAAGAAGAGTACCTATTACAATTTTTACGTGTATATTAAAGCATATTTTGGGGAGCTTATAGGGGTTCATTTAGAAATACAAGTTACGCTTAACGCGTTTTACAAATTTGTATGATCTACAAATATTTGTTTCAAGTCTAGATGTACTTGTGTCCGTTTATATGTTTGTAAAGTCGCCTACGAGACGGGGCTTGTTCATCTTGCGTATGCTGTCTTCTTAAAAGAAAATTTAGATAGAGATATCGGTGTTGTAAGAGATTGGGTTGCGGAATTTTCTTGGCATGTCGCTTCGTTTAAAATATTGAAATTCAGCATCTGGTAGACTGGAAGCCGACCCCAAGATAGTTGGGAAATAGCTAGAAGGATATTGGAAGCGTTATTAAACGAGATTGGTATACCTACATAATATATTATACTAGCTGACCCCGCAAACGTTGTTTTGCCATAAAAAAAAAATTTAGGGGTATGAAAAATAGATGTTGGCCTATTCTCAGACCTCCCCGATAAGCACAAAAAATTTCATCAAAATCGGTCAAGCCGTTTCGGAGGAGTATGGCAACGAAAACTGTGACACGAGAATTTTATATATTAGACTAGCTGACCCGCAAACGTTGTGTTGCCATAAAAAAAAAATTAGGGGTATGAAAAATAGATGTTGGCCTATTCTCAGACCTCCCCGATAAGCACAAAAAAATTCATCAAAATCGGTCAAGCCGTTTCGGAGGAGCATGGCAACGAAAACCGTGACACGAGAATTTTATATATTAGATTAAAAAAGGTGGGTTCCATATACCTACTGTGAATCTAGGACGATTTGGACGATAAACGTATTATAATATTTCTTTTAATGGCTCTCTTTTTGGAACTTTAGTATTTTATTTGTACAGTCCCCAGCAGGTCAACCTATCCAAAACTGTCAAATTTTCCCAATTGAATATGAACCTTATTGTTTTGTGTTAAAGTAGAAAATCAATCAAAGAAATTTGACAGATTGTGGTAGCTTGATGTGCTGGCCTCTGTACATAATGTAGCTCTCTATTACATCGTATATTATTAAGTATTTACTTTTAGTACATTAACCTAATTAATTATGTATAATGAAAAGCGTTTATTGTGTTGTTTTTGATATGTCAAAATAGGATTCCCTAGAGATCAGAGCCATGCTTCGGCACGAATGGGCCGGCTCGACCGGACTTGATACCACGGCGTCACAGAAAACCGGCGTGAAATAACGTTTTCGTTGTATTTCGTCGAGTGAAAAAAAAAAGATCATTCTGTGCAGTGTTTTTTTTTACATTTTCCTTTTTAATTAAAAACACTTAAAAGCATAATTATAATTGTTATTTCTGATCACTTTTCGATTTAAAGGATGTAGTGGGATGTAAAGTGCGGAAGAAATAATTTTATTAGTACTCCATTATCTAAATACATTACAATATTTTAGATTAATATTTTTTTACTACGATTGGAGTTTTGTTAGTATATCAAATAAATTGATATAGGTACGTAGATAAAATAACACAGCTTTGAGCTCTGTTGTGTTTCTTACGATGAGCAAGGTTGCCAGTGCTCTACGAGCCCTTAAATACTGCCAAACCAACTATTCCTCTTTCGTTTCACAAGTGATACCCCTGGTATTACAAGCGTCTATAGTCTACGGTAACCGCTTACCATCAGGCCCACCTGATGGTAAGCGGGTATACTACTAAGGTGGCAAACAAGCATAGGGCCCACCCTATGCTTGTTTGCCACCTTAGTAGTATAAAAAAAAAGATGAGAATATAATAAGTATTTGTTATCAGAGCAAATAAAAGCGATACAATGAGTATAAAAGTACACTATGAGCAATGTGTTTAGGTTTAAAGAATTTTTTTAATGTGTTTTAAGTGTATTAAGTGATGTATAAGTTACCATAATTATTATCAGGGTTATAATTATAACATAATTATGTACCTATATTGAAGTATTTTTGTCGTAAATAAAATATCCATGATCTGTTTTTGCTTTTTTCTATTATTTTGGTCCACCTAATAGTATTAGTCCCTTTATTTTGTACTCAATGAGTTTGATTTAAGGAAAATTCATCATGATGTGCCTTATTATTGACTCTGCCAGTCCCAGGTGAAGACTTGAGCCGCTGAATTATATTAGTTATGCTACAGGCCTACAGTCTAGCACCGAGAAAATATAATATGCAAATGGTTACGCAAAATAAGAGATGCATGCCTTGGTCTCATCAATTTGAATACTGGTCGAACTACAAATTGGCTGATGTATGCGTACAGTCAGGACTGGCCAACTCAAAGCTGCTCTTTCTTCAAAAGGCCAGTTCTGATTTTAACCTACATTGTAAACACACATTTAAATCTGATAAATATGCACAGTACTGCCCTGTAAATACTGTTACTGTCTGAACTTAAAAAGTGACCATGATTCTTTGAGTTTGTTTCAGCGTTTCTTCTCAGAGGTCGTTAACTAAAAATTCCAGCGCCATATAATATATTAATTAAATGTTGACCTTTAAGTGCCTTTAAAAGATCTATTATATGTATAGAAATAATACCTATTGCCTATTACGGGGCTGTCATCGCATCATAAACATATGAAGCGTAGGTAATTGAAATAAAAATAAAACAACACATTATTTTTTGACATTCATAGAATGTTTTACTTAGATTGACTCGATAAGCAATCTTACTAACATTACAAATCATTGAAAATAAATTTTCATGACGTTAGGTACATTCAGCATTATTGACATTATACAACATCTGAAACGTTCAATGCAACTATGTTATCGAACTCGTGCTTGGTTGAATATACCTAACTAGCCATGTAATTAACATTATACGTACACTATACATTGAATGGCCACATCAGCGTACTGGCAAATATATTTACACAAAAATATCACATGAGTATATTTGAACAATGAGTAATTAATTTTTGACTTTATACATCAATAAGTATGTCAGAATATTTTATTTTATAAACGTAATACATAGATATTAATATTGACTAGGGATAAAAATATACATAATTTTTGTGAGGATGCATCGGAGAAGACACGTTATAGTATTAGATATTATTATGGCACTATTTTATATAGTGATAAAATAGGCATGCATAAACGCCCGAAATAATTACATAAAACTTAAAACGCAGTGAAATTACTTTAAAAGTTAATCAATCCATGTAACGCAGCCGTATCTTTTTGTATAAAATTGCAAATCGGAATGCATCAAGCGGTAACATTAAACATTAAAATATCACAATATTTAATTTTAACACATTACTAGTTATTCACAATCTCAACAAGGGTTCTGCATTACCGTTGCTTTTGCAGTTACAGTTCTTACTTTAAGTTTTCTGTTATTTTTGTACAAATAAATGGCAAGTGTAATTGATAAAATCATTATTATAGCAGAGCCCATGGCAATATAAATGATGGCGGTACCGCTAGTAGCGAAGGCGGCAGATTCACTTATAACTCCAATATCACGTACTTTTCTCGACCTTGGTAGTGTTCGCTTGAATTCAAAGGAATCTGTAAAATAAATTCAAATATTAACTAACATTGAAAATAAACAATTTTCAATATTAGAATCCATTCCACATTATGTATCTCTTCGCCAAACAGTGACATAAAAACTGAAGGTATCTAAAATACACTCTGTACCTATCACTTAATTATGGTAGGTAGTAGATCAAAAAAAGTAGAAGCTATAAATTCATCCTGAATTACGAGGGCAGGCCCCCTGTCATTTTAAGTCTTTAAATTGTCAGAAATCAATATTTTTAAATTGTATTTAAATCAATAATTCTTTTTTGAAGTCCCAATATGTATTGAATGACTTCACCTAATCGGAAAGTAACCCATTATTACTCTAATACCGGGGCCCGGTAATGGGTCACTTAAAAGAAGTAGTAGAGTATACAGTTGAAGCAGTAAGATATCGAAAATACAAAAATATAATTTGTGTCAATGCGCGCACTTTGAGCGCGCTGTCGCGGGATTTATAGATTTATTTTTATATATTTTATATTAAATACATACTTGCTTTAATTTATGTTGTAGATGCAGTAAAAAGTACTATGATTTACTCGGGGGAAAGCACACATTACAAACTGCTGTGTTTTGCGACCCTCGCAAGCTTGGGCTAGGATGAATTTAACACTCGATAGTAATCTGTCACTTTTTCCCCTTGGTGAACAATCTGTTATTTATTTATACTACTAACTAATACTATTATTTATTTATTTCAAGACTCCATTAAACTAACTCATTATACATATAGGTCCCTACGTGTTACCGGTATCTGTGTATTTCTACGTTTTGCGATTATTTGTCAATAATATAAAAATACATAAATTGGCTTACCGATTTTTGATTGCGGATCATCATATGATTTTTCATCATCATAGTCTTTGTGAACTAATCTGCTAACTCTTGGAGAATTAACTTCATTTTCAGCAGGGAATGGTGGTAAATATGTTGATGGTGGATTTGTACTGCTTGGAGCAAAAGGTTGTGGACATTTAGGGTCCCTGGATCCTGGGTAGCAAGAGCTTGGCGTTGAGGGCTCGGGCGTTGGTTTGGGGCATCTTGGATCGGAACTACCAGGGAAACATTTTGGTGCCAAAGTAACTGGCGGTAGGTAATCATTGGGACTTAGTGTTGGCCGCGACGGTTGGGGACAGTTTGGATTAGGCGAACCAGGATAACACACAGGTTTTAGTGGTTTAGGCGTCGTTGGTTTGGGACAGCGAGGGTCTTCACTACCTGGATAACATCTAGGTGGAGCCTGTGTGGTAGGTTTAGGACAGCGCGGGTCTAGGCTACCTGGGAAACAGTTTGGAGGAGCAGGTGTGGTTGGTTTAGGGCAACGTGGGTCATCGCTACCAGGGTAACACCTAGGTGGAGCCTGTGTGGTAGGTTTAGGACAACGGGGGTCTAGGCTGCCTGGGAAACAGTTTGGAGGAGCAGGTGTGGTTGGTTTAGGGCAACGCGGGTCATCGCTACCAGGGTAACACCTAGGTGGTGCCTGTGGGGTAGGTTTAGGACAACGGGGGTCTAGGCTGCCTGGGAAACAGTTTGGAGGAGCAGGTGTAGTTGGCTTAGGGCAACGTGGGTCATCGCTACCAGGGTAACACCTAGGCGGTGCCTGTGTGGTAGGTTTAGGACAGCGAGGGTCTTGGCTACCTGGGAAACAGTTTGGAGGAGCAGGTGTGGTTGGTTTAGGGCAACGTGGGTCATCGCTACCAGGGTAACACCTAGGTGGAGCCTGTGTGGTAGGTTTAGGACAGCGCGGGTCATCGCTACCAGGGTAACACCTAGGCGGTGCCTGTGTGGTAGGTTTAGGACAGCGAGGGTCTTGGCTACCTGGGAAACAGTTTGGAGGAGCTGGTGTAGTTGGTTTAGGGCAGCGTGGGTCATCGCTACCAGGGTAACACCTAGGTGGTGCAGGTGTGGTAGGTTTAGGACAGCGAGGATCTTGGCTGCCTGGGAAACAGTTTGGAGGAGCAGGTGTGGTAGGTTTAGGGCATCTAGGATCTGTGCTGCCTGGATAACACCTTGGAGGTGCGGGTGTTGTTGGTTTAGGACAACGTGGATCATCGCTACCAGGGTAACATCTAGGTGGAGCCTGTGTGGTAGGCTTAGGGCAGCGAGGGTCTTGGCTGCCTGGATAGCAGTTAGGAGGAGCAGGTGTTGTTGGCTTGGGACAACGTAGATCCGTGCTACCAGGGAAGCAACGAGGAGGTTCGGGAGTGGTTGGCTTAGGACATCTGTAATCTGTTGAACCTGGATAGCATTTAGGTGCTGCTGAAGTTGGCGGTAAATATGTGGGAGGGTTTAATGTCGTCGGTCGCGGTAGTTGTGGGCAGTTTGGATCAGGTGAACCGGGATAACAAACAGGTTTTTGTGGCGCTGGTGTCGGTGGCTTTGGACATCTAGGATCTGTGCTGCCTGGAAAACATCTTGGAGGTGCAGGTGTGGTAGGTTTAGGGCATCTAGGATCTGTGCTGCCTGGGTAACACCTTGGAGGTGCGGGTGTAGTCGGCTTAGGACAACGCAGATCTGTGCTCCCAGGGAAACAGTTAGGAGGCGCAGGTGTGGTAGGTTTAGGGCATCTAGGATCTGTGCTGCCTGGATAACACCTTGGAGGTGCGGGTGTTGTTGGTTTAGGACAACGTGGATCATCGCTACCAGGGTAACATCTAGGTGGAGCCTGTGTGGTAGGCTTAGGACAGCGAGGATCTTGGCTGCCTGGGAAACAGTTTGGAGGAGCAGGTGTGGTTGGTTTAGGACAGCGAGGGTCTTGGCTGCCTGGATAGCAGTTAGGAGGAGCAGGTGTTGTTGGCTTAGGACAACGTGGATCCGGGCTACCAGGGAAGCAACGAGGAGGTTCGGGCGTGGTTGGTTTAGGACATCTGTAATCTGTTGAACCTGGATAGCATTTAGGTGCTTGTGAAGTTGGCGGCAAATATGTGGGAGGGTTTAATGTCGTCGGCCGCGGTAGTTGGGGGCAGTTTGGATCAGGTGAACCGGGATAACAAACAGGTTTTTGTGGCGCTGGTGTCGGTGGCTTTGGACATCTAGGATCTGTGCTGCCTGGAAAACATCTTGGAGGTGCAGGTGTGGTAGGTTTAGGGCATCTAGGATCTGTGCTGCCTGGGTAACACCTTGGAGGTGCGGGTGTAGTCGGCTTAGGACAACGCAGATCTGTGCTCCCAGGGAAACAATTAGGAGGCGCAGGTGTGGTAGGTTTAGGGCATCTAGGATCTGTGCTGCCTGGGTAACATCTAGGTGGAGCCTGTGTGGTAGGCCTAGGACAGCGAGGATCTTGGCTGCCTGGGAAACAGTTTGGAGGAGCAGGTGTGGTCGGTTTAGGACAGCGAGGGTCTTGGCTGCCTGGATAGCAGTTAAGAGGAGCAGGTGTTGTTGGCTTGGGACAACGTGGATCCGTGCTACCAGGGAAGCAACGCGGAGGTTCGGGAGTGGTTGGTTTAGGACATCTGTAATCTGTTGAACCTGGATAGCATTTAGGTGCTGGTGAAGTTGGCGGTAAATATGTGGGAGGGTTTAATGTCGTCGGTCGTAGTAGTTGTGGGCAGTTTGGATCAGGTGAACCGGGATAACAAACAGGTTTTTGTGGCGCTGGTATCGTTGGCTTTGGACATCTAGGATCTGTGCTGCCTGGGAAACATCTTGGTGGAGCAGGTGTCGTAGGTTTTGGACATTTAGGGTCTGTGCTGCCTGGGTAACACCTTGGAGGTGCGGGTGTAGTCGGCTTAGGACAACGCGGATCTGTGCTTCCTGGGAAACAATTAGGTGGTGTTGGCGTAGTAGGTTTAGGACAGCGAGGGTCTTGGCTACCTGGATAACAATTAGGAGGAGCAGGTGTTGTTGGTTTAGGGCAACGCGGGTCAGAGCTACCAGGGTAACACCTAGGTGGAGCCGGTGTCGTGGGTTTAGGACAGCGAGAGTCTTGGCTGCCTGGGTAACAGTTTGGACCAGCAGGAGTGGTTGGTTTAGGGCAACGTGGGTCATCGCTACCAGGGTAACACCTAAGTGGAGCAGGAGTTGTCGGACGGGGGCATCTAGCGTCAGTGCTGCCTGGGAAGCATCGAGGTACTTCTGGCGTTGTAGGCTTCGGGCATCTTACATCAGTTGAACCGGGATAACAGTTGGGTGCAGTTGTTACGGGCGGCAAATATGTTGGAGGATTTAATGTCGTCGGTCGTGGCAGTTGTGGGCAATTAGGATCAGGTGAACCAGGATAACAAACGGGTTTTTGTGGCGCCGGTGTCGTTGGCTTTGGACATCTAGGATCTGTGCTGCCTGGGAAACATCTTGGTGGAGCAGGTGTCGTAGGTTTAGGGCACCTAAGATCTGTACTACCGGGGTAACAGTTAGGAGGAGCAGGTGTGGTTTGTTTAGGACAACGAGGGTCGTCGCTACCAGGGTAACACCTAGGTGGAGCAGGTGTGGTGGGTTTAGGACAGCGAGGGTCTTGGCTGCCTGGGAAACAGTTTGGAGGAGCAGGTGTAGTTGGTTTAGGGCAACGCGGGTCATCGCTACCAGGGTAACACCTAGGTGGAGCAGGTGTCGTGGGTTTAGGACAGCGAGGATCTTGGCTGCCTGGGAAACAGTTTGGAGGAGCAGGTGTGGTTGGCTTAGGACAACGAGGGTCGTCGCTACCAGGGTAACACCTAGGTCGAGCAGGTGTGGTGGGTTTAGGACAGCGAGGGTCTTGGCTGCCTGGGAAACAGTTTGGAGGAGCAGGTGTAGTTGGTTTAGGGCAACGTGGGTCATCGCTACCAGGGTAACACCTTGGTGGAGCAGGTGTCGTGGGTTTAGGACAGCGAGGATCTTGGCTGCCTGGGAAACAGTTTGGAGGAGCAGGTGTGGTTGGTTTAGGGCAACGTGGGTCATCGCTACCAGGGTAACACCTAGGTGGAGCAAGTGTAGTTGGTTTTGGGCATCTAGCATCAGTGCTGCCTGGGAAGCATCGAGGTACTTCTGGCGTTGTAGGCTTCGGGCATCTTTCATCAGTTGAACCGGGATAACAATTGGGTGCAGTTGTTACGGGCGGCAAATATGTTGGGGGATTCAATGTCGTCGGTCGCGGCAGTTGTGGGCAATTAGGATCAGGTGAACCAGGATAACAAAAAGGTTTTTGTGGCGCTGGTGTCGTTGGCTTTGGGCATCTAGGATCTGTGCTGCCTGGGAAACATCTTGGTGGAGCAGGTGTGGTTGGTTTAGGACAACGAGGGTCATCGCTACCAGGGTAACATCTAGGTGGTGCAGGTGTGGTTGGTTTAGGGCAACGCGGATCATCGCTACCAGGGTAACACCTAGGTGGAGCAGGTGTGGTGGGTTTAGGACAGCGTGGGTCTTGGCTGCCTGGGAAACAATTTGGAGGAGCAGGTGTAGTTGGTTTAGGGCAACGGGGATCATCGCTACCAGGATAACACCTAGGTGGAGCAGGTGTGGTGGGCTTAGGACAGCGAGGGTCTTGGCTGCCTGGGAAACAGTTTGGAGGAGCAGGTGTGGTTGGTTTAGGGCAACGCGGATCATCGCTACCAGGGTAACACCTAGGTGGAGCAGGTGTGGTGGGTTTAGGACAGCGAGGATCTTGGCTGCCTGGAAAACAGTTTGGAGGAGCAGGTGTAGTTGGTTTAGGGCAACGCGGGTCATCGCTACCAGGATAACACCTAGGTGGAGCAGGTGTGGTGGGTTTAGGACAGCGAGGGTCTTGGCTGCCTGGGAAACAGTTTGGAGGAGCAGGTGTGGTTGGTTTAGGGCAACGCGGGTCATCGCTACCAAGGTAACACCTAGGTGGAGCAGGTGTCGTAGGTTTAGGACAGCGAGGGTCTTGGCTGCCTGGGTAACAGTTTGGACCAGCAGGAGTGGTTGGTTTAGGGCAACGTGGGTCATCGCTACCAGGGTAACACCTAGGTGGAGCAGGAGTTGTCGGACGTGGGCATCTAGCGTCAGTGCTGCCTGGGAAGCATCGAGGTACTTCTGGCGTTGTAGGCTTCGGGCATCTTACATCAGTTGAACCGGGATAACAGTTGGGTGCAGTTGTTACGGGCGGCAAATATGTTGGAGGGTTCAGTGTCGTCGGTCGTGGCAGTTGTGGGCATTTAGGATCAGGTGAACCAGGATAACAAACAGGTTTTTGTGGTGCTGGAGTCGTTGGCTTTGGACATCTAGGATCTGTGCTGCCTGGGAAACATCTTGGTGGAGCAGGTGTAGTTGGTTTAGGACAACGAGGGTCGTCGCTGCCAGGGTAACACCTAGGTGGAGCAGGTGTGGTGGGTTTTGAACAGCGAGTGTCTTGGCTGCCTGGGAAACAGTTTGGAGGAGCAGGTGTAGTTGGTTTAGGGCAACGTGGATCATCGCTGCCAGGGTAACACCTAGGTGGAGTAGGTGTCGTGGGTTTAGGACAGCGAGGATCTTGGCTGCCTGGGAAACAGTTTGGAGGAGCAGGTGTGCTTGGTTTAGGGCAACGCGGATCATCGCTACCAGGGTAACACCTAGGTGGAGCAGGTGTGGTGGGTTTGGGACAGCGAGGGTCTTGGCTGCCTGGGAAACAGTTTGGAGGAGCAGGTGTAGTTGGTTTAGGGCAACGCGGGTCATCGCTACCAGGGTAACACCTAGGTGGCGCAGGTGTGGTAGGTTTAGGACAGCGAGGGTCTTGGCTGCCTGGGAAACAGTTTGGAGGAGCAGGTGTAGTTGGTTTAGGGCAACGCGGGTCATCACTACCAGGGTAACATCTAGGTGGAGCAGTTGTCGTGGGTTTAGGACAGCGAGGATCTTGGCTGCCTGGGAAACAGTTTGGAGGAGCAGGTGTGGTTGGCTTAGGGCAACGCGGATCATCGCTACCAGGGTAACACCGTGGTGGAGCAGGTGTGGTGGGTTTAGGACAGCGAGGGTCTTGGCTGCCTGGGAAACAGTTTGGAGGAGCAGGTGTAGTTGGTTTAGGGCAACGCGGGTCATCGCTACCAGGGTAACACCTAGGTGGAGCAGGTGTGGTGGGTTTAGGACAGCGAGGGTCTTGGCTGCCTGGGAAACAGTTTGGAGGAGCAGGTGTAGTTGGTTTAGGGCAACGCGGGTCATCGCTACCAGGGTAACACCTAGGTGGAGCAGGTGTGGTGGGTTTGGGACAGCGAGGGTCTTGGCTGCCTGGGAAACAGTTTGGAGGAGCAGGTGTAGTTGGTTTAGGGCAACGCGGGTCATCGCTACCAGGGTAACACCGTGGTGGAGCAGGTGTGGTGGGTTTAGGACAGCGAGGGTCTTGGCTGCCTGGGAAACAGTTTGGAGGAGCAGGTGTAGTTGGTTTAGGGCAACGCGGGTCATCGCTACCAGGGTAACACCTAGGTGGAGCAGGTGTGGTGGGTTTAGGACAGCGAGGGTCTTGGCTGCCTGGGAAACAGTTTGGAGGAGCAGGTGTAGTTGGTTTAGGGCAACGCGGGTCATCGCTACCAGGGTAACACCTAGGTGGCGCAGGTGTGGTAGGTTTAGGACAGCGAGGGTCTTGGCTGCCTGGGTAACAGCTTGGACCAGCTGGAGTGGTTGGTTTAGGGCAACGTGGGTCATCACTACCAGGGTAACACCTAGGCGGAGCAGGAGTCGTCGGACGTGGGCATCTAGCATCACTGCTACCTGGGAAGCATCGAGGTACTTCTGGCGTTGTAGGCTTGGGGCATCTTACATCAGTTGAACCGGGATAACAGTTGGGTGCAGTTGTTACGGGCGGCAAATATGTTGGGGGATTTAATGTCGTCGGTCGCGGCAGTTGTGGGCAATTAGGATCAGGTGAACCGGGATAACAAATAGGTTTTTGTGGCACTGGTGTCGTTGGCTTTGGACATCTAGGATCTGTGCTGCCTGGGAAACATCTTGGTGGAGCAGGTGTGGTTGGTTTAGGACAACGAGGGTCGTCGCTACCAGGGTAACACCTAGGTGGAGCAGGTGTAGTGGGTTTGGGACAGCGAGGGTCTTGACTGCCTGGGAAACAGTTTGGAGGAGCAGGTGTAGTTGGTTTAGGGCAACGCGGGTCATCGCTGCCAGGATAACACCTAGGTGGAGCAGGTGTGGTGGGTTTAGGACAGCGAGGGTCTTGGCTACCTGGGAAACAATTTGGAGGAGCAGGAGTTGTAGGCTTCGGGCACCTAGGATCTGCACTACCTGGGAAGCAGTTTGGTGGAGCAGGTGTTGTTGGTTTAGGACAGCGAGGGTCTGTGCTGCCAGGATAACACCTAGGTGGAGCAGGTGTGGTGGGTTTAGGACAGCGAGGGTCTTGGCTACCTGGGAAACAATTTGGAGGAGCAGGAGTTGTAGGCTTCGGGCACCTAGGATCTGCACTACCTGGGAAGCAGTTTGGTGGAGCAGGTGTTGTTGGTTTAGGACAGCGAGGGTCTGTGCTGCCGGGGAAGCAGTTAGGTGGAGCAGGAGTTGTCGGACGTGGGCATCTAGCATCAGTGTTGCCTGGGAAACATTTAGGTTGTTCAGGTGTCGTTGGCTGCGGACATCTAGGATTTGTAGATCCTGGATAGCATTTAAGAGTTGGAGTTGTTGGCGGTAAGTAGGTGGGAGGGTTCAATGTCGTAGGTCGCGACGATTGCGGACAATTCGCATCAGGTGAACCGGGATAACACACAGGTTTCTGGGGCACTGATGTCGTTGGCCTTGGACATCTAGGGTCTGAGCTACCGGGGTAGCATTTAGGTGGTTGTGGCGTCGTTGGCCGGGGGCATCTAGGGTCAGAGCTACCTGGGAAGCATTTAGGTTGTTCAGATGTCGTTGGCCTAGGGCATCTAGGATCTGTGCTTCCAGGGTAACATTGAGGCGGTTGTGGCGTCGTTGGACGGGGACATCTCGGGTCTGAGCTGCCTGGGAAGCATTTAGGTTGTTCAGGTGTCGTTGGCCCAGGGCATCTAGGATCTGTGCTGCCTGGGTAACATTGAGGTGGTTGTGGCGTCGTTGGCTGGGGACATCTCGGGTCTGAGCTGCCTGGGTAGCATTTGGGTAGTTCGGGTGTCGTGGGCCTGGGGCATCTAGGGTCAGAGCTGCCTGGGTAACATTGAGGTAGTTGAGGTGTTGTCGGCTGTTGGCATCTAGGGTCTGAGCTGCCTGGGTAGCATTTGAGTGGCTCGGGCGACGTAGGCCTAGGACACCTACGGTCTGTGTTGCCTGGGTAACATTGAGGTGGTTGAGGTGTCGCTGGCCTGGGACATCTAGGGTCGGTCGATCCAGGATAGCAGTTAGGAGCAACAGTAGATGGTGGTAAATATGTTGGTGAGTTCAGTGTCGTTGACTGTGTAGGTTGTAGGCAACGTGGGTCCGTGGTTCCTGGGTAACAGTTTGGTGGTGTTGGTGTTGTTGGTCTAGGGCAGCGCGGATCTGTACTACCAGGATAACAGTTTGGTGTAGTAGGTGTAGGCTGTTGAGGACACCGAGGATCCAGGGAACCAGGATAACACTTTATTTGTGGTTCAATTGTAATACGTTGACATTCAGGGTCGCGTGATCCAGGGTAACATTGTTGCGATGGTCTAATTGTTGAGCTTATTTCCTTAATAACTCCGTCACAGTTTGAATCGCAGTTGTTCGTACATAACTGTAATAATAATAGTTAAAAATGTATTGTTTATTTAAAATGTATTATAATAACAATAGTTAAAAATATATTGCTCGTAAAATTAGATATAATTTATTGAACAAAAACAATACAAAAATAAATATACCTCTACGTTGCATGTAAGGTACACTTGGTCTGTTTCTGGGAAGCGGAAAGCGCTCACTTTACTGTAAGCAATCAATGTGGCTCCACTTTTACCGGTATTTGTAGTTTTCTGCCAGAAATCAATAAGTTTTTTCTTCCTGCAAAATAATATATTTTTATATGTTAACTATGTTATCCTCGACAAACGGAGAATTTAGTTCATTGTATTTCTCATCTATATGCATATTTATTAGAATTTAAATAAAAGAGTTTCTTTTGCAGAAAGATAAATAAAAGAAGATCCTACTAGCTACTACAAATAAATTTGACATGAGAAGGTATTGATTTTACTACCTACTGTGGAAAGTAACATTTTGGTTAAATACGAACTTTTCATAAAATTTTCTTTACCCCCTGGGCGATAATTTTGTTTTGAATCCCTTTTTTTTAATTTGAATTGAGTAATAGCCTGGTGATATGGCTATGGACAATGTAATATTATAGAATACTAGCTTCTACCTGCGACTTCGTACGCCTAGACTTATTAACACAATTGTTGTCGGAATGTATTCATGGGATAAGAAGTACTCAATGTTGGGAAATTCCCGCTTTGTTCCGAGAAAAGAAGTATTCAATATGCCAGCGCCAATCACAAACTATTAGTGCCAACATATCATTTAAATCCCGTAAGTAGGTCTCCTACATAAGTTTTCTGGGAATTCCCACATCATTTTGGGGTAAAATGTATCCTATTTGTTATTCCCGGTCACATACTGTGTCTATATGAAATTTCATTCGAATCCCGTAAGACATTAGTTTTTCGGGATTTCCGGGATATTCCCACATTTTTCTGGGGTAAAATATATAAGTACTATATTTTGTTATTCCCGGTCACTATGTGTGTATGAAATTTCATGCAAATCCCGTAAGTAGTTCTTCTATATCCGTTTTTCGGGATTTCCGGGATATTCCGACATTTTCCGGGATAAAAAGTAGCCTATACTTGATTCCCGGTCACATACTATTAGTATACCAAATTTCATGCAAATCGGTTTAGCCGTTTTTGCGTGATTGAGTAACAAATAAACAAACAAACAAACATCCAAACATTCACATTTATAATATTAGTATGATGGTAATGTACAAATCCAAGAGGAGTCCTGTACCCAGCAGTGGGACATCACTAAATGAGTTGGTAATGATAACAATGCTCTCTGAATGATATTATCTATGATAATGATTCACTTACTTCGGGCAACCCTCCTTGTCAGTGAGTTGAATTTTGTTAGTCCTAGGGCCATCGTAAGTGTCGCTGTCATATGCCCAACAATCGTGGATTTTCAGATTGAACTGCCTTCTGACATCTTTCAGATACACCAGGATCGTTAAATATTCACCAATTTTTATTGAGTCTTTCAACGGAGTAGTCTGCAAAACATATTTTAAGATTCATTAGTTTGATTAGAAGAGATGAAACGGATACCTAACTCCTTAGCGACGTTCGAAAAGCTGGGAAAATTACTTTTATTTTAATTTAAATAAAAATATTATATATTTAGTAAATGATGGGTACTAAAAATGATTGGCTCTAATTGACTCGATACAAAAAACCCTAGATGTATTATATATTATTCAACTGATTGATTAAAGTTACGGTTTTATTAAATTTTTAATAAAATAAAAATAAAACTACCACCTTAATTAAATATAGGTAAGTATCCATATTTAATTATGAAAAGAAACGCATATAAATATTATTCAATAGAATTATGCACGGGCCATACGAATATACGATAGAATTGAGCCAATGCCAATGCCATAACATAGTGTGCCAAGTCAGGTCAATCGAAATTAATTGATTACCCATTATTTTTAAATCACATAACATTTAAGTCACTTACGTTAGGGAATACTCCCTTCTGTATGTCCATCCAGCACTCGACTCCTCCAGCCGGACCCTCGACAGCGACGACATCTAACATATCAACCATGAAAGGTTTCAGTTTCAGTGTGTGCTGATCCTTCGAAGAGACCACTCCTGTCGACACTTCGAGAGAAGTGCGCGCGCATGACACCTGAAAAAGCAGTTAGTTGCACTGGTAACCTTTTATTCCGTTTTAAATTATTCTGTGTCTCGCCAATACAATAATGTCACCCATTATTACGTAAGATCTTAAAACGTACCGGCAAAATACGGAAATAAAATACTTCATTACCCAAACGGCCCCTAAACGTAACCTTTAGGGGGGTGAAATACGTGATGGAATGCTAATTACTTGTTAAAAAAAATATGAAAACAAAAATAGCCTTGAAAAAAATACATCCGAAATATTTTTTTTTAATTTGTGACCAGCTTTAGTATAGTATTAATTAAGTTCATTTATTATGTATATTTTCGCTTACTACTTTTTATGAACCAATTTGGAACAATTTGATTTGAAGATAGGTACCTTATCTTAAAACACTTTTCATACCTTACGAGCGAAGTCCTGTGGGCCTTGCAGTAGGTCGTCAGCTTGGAATACGAGTACATTGTCAATGGTACCACATGCGTTACAGAGGGGTCGGGAGCCGCAGCCATTCAGCGGCACTCTGAATGAGTACCGTGACTGACTTCCGCCCAGTGAAACATATCTACAACGTCATAAAGTATTAAATAATTACTCTCATTTTAAATCTTAAACCTCCGTTTCATTTATTTAAAAAAATAATAAACGTTGTTATTATTTTTTTTAAAACACCACGACAAAATTTTGACTGTTTTATTATATTGTATCATTGTATGGCAATAGGGTCGCCCCCTATTACGTGGGTATACTGTAGTAAACATCTGCCTAACCCTTCGGGGTATGAAGGCGTGATGGTATGTTATGTACTAGTAGGTACGTATATAAGGTAAGAGATATAAAACTTTTTCCGATAAACAACATAATAAAAGATTGTACTCACTTGCAATTGGGATCATTTAGATATCCCTTACTGTAAATGATACCATCGAAAATGTCGGCGAATTCAACGCTGACATCTATAAAGTCGCCGGAGCATTGTACGTCAATTTCGGGTGCCAGAGGCGAGTCAGCCGCTCTTGATCCTCTGACGAAGTTGACCCCATTGTCTTCATTGCTTTCGTAGAAAGGTAAGAGCGCATTGTCGCCGGACAGCGCGCGGTTTAGCTCTATCGCAGTGAGCGTTTGAGTGGAGTCATCTGAAACAGCTGTAGCGAGCGACAGCTACAGCGACGCAACAAATTATTATTAGGATAGACAACAATATTTTTTAATTTGTATTTTTGCATCTATTTTTTTCCTTGCCCTTGCCATTGATTCGAAGAAGTGTTTAAGAAAAATGACGTATGTGATTTATCAATTTAAGGAATTGTAGTGGTGTGCTTGGGTTCGATCCTATTGAGACTTGGGTGCTAAATGGTGTAGGTAAATTCACCATAATATAATACGGAATGTCAAGTATCATTTTAAATGTGTGCTTTACATAATAAGAATTTATAAATTGACAAGTACTTTTTACGGATTTTATCGCGATAATATTGATATTATTAATCCCGACGATAAGTGTAACGCGATTAAATTTGTCCGTAAAAATAAGTTTTATTTCAAGGTTTTATAAATTCATAAATTCAGGATGCCTTTAAAAGTTACTGACTGGTTTTAAGCTTTATTTCCTCTTGAAATTAATCGTGTTATGCAGAAATCTTAATGGATTTTTAATTCGAGCAATTTTAAGGTTCTGTTGTGATGAATAAGATAGCGTGTAACCCTTCGTCAAATTACCAAGGATCTGCGTGTGAGTTCACGGGACGTATTTATCGCTAAATCTGTAATTTATTGTTTACAGCACGCACAATGAATATTAACTCTCACGTACTTAATCTGGTGTCACAAACCTAAAACACTGCACAGTATAAAACTGAAACACGCTCTATATTGTAAAACAATAGTTGTACTTTATAATATTCTTGTGCTAGTTTGTTTAAATCTGTTAGGAAGTAATAACACTATTTATAAACGTATAAGAAATATATATAAGATAAACCGGCTGATTGTTAGTTTTAATATAATGATTTGGCGGTACTTCAACATTGTATAAACACAGTCATAAATTTAAATTACTCTTAATTGTTTCCATTTTCATACTAAGTTATTTCTATACGTGCCTCAGCTTTTAGAAATCTTAAATCTTAATTTATTGCAATTTTATTCTTAATACTTCCATATCTTATGTGTTAGTTTATTCCTGTCCCCGATAAGCTCAATATTTGTGAAATCGTTAGTACCTATTACATCAAACCATCATAGGTATCATTAAGTTAAGAAACTTGACGGAGATACTCATATAAAGTTTAGAATTTATGTGAAACATAATTAATTGTATTTGCATTACCTAATATAGGTAGTGTTACGTTGTTTTGGAAGCTTAAGGGAAATTGTTACAAAATTATTTAGATGAGAGAATGCGTGAACCATTGATCTTTAGTTTGGGTGCGTTATTTTTGGGTCAGCATAGCAGTCGTGTGACAAACTGTTCATTAACCTGCTTACATGAGCTACGCGTAGGTTTGTTGTGATGACAAAATTAGATGCGTGTAGCATCAAGCTTTTAATTTCTGACTTATTTTCAGAGACGATTCTAAACTAACTAATATCAATCTATGTTTATAATCGTCTCTCATCTGCTTAGAATGCCTTAGAAATCAGTGATTATTGATAAGATATATCTGTGCTCAGGCATTCAGAGATTATTGATAAGTCTTATAGAGTAGGTCTATTTCCAAAATTTTGAATACATACCTGCACGAGTGCAATCAGTGCCGCTATGCGCATGACAGCCGCTTCATGGGGCCCTGAAATAGATGAAAACACATAATTTCAGTAGAATATTTTTTGATGAAAGAGATGACAACAATATATTTAATTAGGGATATTTTCTCTGACCGATATATGCGTATAAATATTTGTCATACGGAAGGTATTGGTTCATAAATAAAATTGTATAACCATAATTTACAAGGAAGCAAATATTTTTTTACTGAAGATTGGCGAGGCCTATATGGCGTGTAATGTTGATGTATGATGCACATAATGATTGCAGTCACGAATTTTGCAACCACTGTGCCACTACAGTTATAGTTAGATAATTATAACTTTTAGGAAAAGAAAACCGACTTCAAGCGTTGTGTGTAAAAATAAGACTTTTATGGTTTTCTAATGGATGCTATTGTCAGAACTGGACCATTTTAATGGTACCACAGGGAAGCACCAGCTTTCAGATGAAAAAAGAATCATCAAAATCGGTTCACCCAGTCGAAAGTTCTGAGGTAACAAATATAAAAAAATATATACAGTTGAATTGAGAACCTCCTCTTTTTTAAGTCGGAAAAAGAGGTAGGGGCATAGTGGGACTGAGGGAGTAATACCACTCAAATTGGAGCTGCCTGACTGGGGAAGTAGGTACCTCCGCCTTGCAGAAAATCGTATTGAAATAACACTGTTTTAACGCTGTGTTGTATTATTCCTTACGGTGAGCAAGGTTGTTATTGCTCCGCAAGGAAACGTTGTGTCAGCAGTGGGGGGGACTTTGACCCTTATAATACTGCCAACCCAACTATTCCTCTTTTGTTTCACAGGGTCGGCAACAGTGATACCCCTGGTGTCGCCAGCGTCTATAGGATACGGTAACCGCTTACCATCAGGTGGTCCGTACGCTTGTTTGCCACCTTAGAGAACAATTAACTTTTCCGCTAAATTACCGTATTTACCTACTCGGATCAGTATGTAAGAATATGACAATAGCATGCGTTAATGTCAAATATATTTAAAAAAATACTAACTACATACCTATTGCTCAAACTATCATCAATTTTATAAAACTTTTAGAGCTAAATTTATCAGCATTTATCATATATACCTAGTAAACTTATGTTATTATCGGGTTTTGAAAGATATTACTTGAAGTAGTTAGATGTTTTGTTCAATCTACTTTTACTTATAGCATTTACGACATCGCATCGACATCTTACTTGGTGATAAACAACATCATTCACGAGAATTGCTTGTATTCAACACAATAGTGTCAAGTGGTTATTGCTTTACCTTTAAAACTGAATTATTATGAAATATTTTCTCAATTTTAGTACCTCACTACTCGGGAATACTTGCCATACAAATTTAATTCAAAGATCAATCATAGAGATTTTATAGTTAGGTATCATAATTTTACGATTAGTTTTTGTTTCTTTTTACAAGTCAATATTTAATAATTATAGATTTTATAATGTTATAGCGTCCCCGCTTCGCACGGGTGCAATGTACTAATAACATACATGTATTATACATATATAACTTTTTTTTTTTTTTTTATGTCGCGGCTTAAGTATCACTGCGACCGCAGTCGCTCTATTGTGCCACTTGTCGCATTAGAGCTCACCGCTAAACCCTGCGGCTACTATAAACTGCAGGATTTGCTTAGGGTTGAGCTCTTTTATTTCATCTGGGCTTACGATATGTTTCCCTAGATGAACACTGCGCTTGTGTATTAGAGACCCGCATTCCCCCAGGAGATGAAGTGGCGTTTCGTCCGCCTCCTCACAACGCCGGCAGGTTCGCGTGTCGCTCAGCCTTAGGTTGAACATGTGCTTGTTTAAGCAGCAGTGTCCTGTTAAGGCTCTCGTTACAATGCGCGTAGTGATATCGTACCGTTTATCTTATTTTAAAGATTCGTCCATACATCCATACTTTCACGCCTGTACGCCCCGAAGGGTTAGGTAGAGTTGTATAAATATACACCGGTATGTTTAGGTCCCATGCAATAGGGGGCGAGTCTAATGCCATTATCCGGGCACGAATCTGGGGGGAAATTTCATAGAAAGACCAGTAACACTTAGACACTAGATAAGTAACACTTTGTCCAATATTCAAATATTTTGGTTTCTTATTGAAGGTATAATTATGTTATAATAATTATGTAATCATGACCGCAAAGACGACAGTAATTTGTTTTTACTTTTGGTGAATGTAGCGTGAACTTATGCTCTTAGTAAAGATACATAATTAACTTACAGCAAGTGTTCATTAATGTAAATGGTCGGGCGTATTAACAATTATGTGCAATTATGTACAGCAAAAGAAAGTTAATAGTTAATGAACTTCCGAGCTGAAGAGCAGGGCTATAATACAAACTACTAACATACTATCTACTGTAATCGTTTAGAATTTTATTAAATAGGTATAAAAATATAACAACTTCCAATAATCAATACAATTCATAAATCAATTAAGTAGATAAAAAATCATTGGACAATATTTCAAAGATTTTCTATGAATAACTTCCTTTAATTGAATCATCATTATGCCCATTCATATGGACTATTATAATATTGTTAATAGCATAAGTGGCAGCTCACGAAGAAGGCTTTAATTGTAAGGTTGCATCTTGGATTCGTGAGGTCAGCGACGTGAACCCGCGCCCCAAGTGTTTCCGCGTTTTATTTCGTCATAGGCTCCTCCAATTAAACGCTCCCGGACTGTTTCGTCACGCCTCTCTTATAGTTTGATTAGGTTACTAATACCTATCCAGATATCTATAATGATATTTCCTCGTGCTTACATCTTTAACATAAGGTGTTATTGCATTTTGCTTCTAAAATGAACCTCCTCTCTAGTTAATTGTAGTGCTTAGAACTCGAATAATAAACGAAAGCAAATGAAAGTAGAATAGTTTATTCTACTTTATAGTATAGTAATAGTATATTCGATACTTTAGACTTTTTAACTACCTTCTAGTGTAGTCTAGTGGTCGCAAGTGCGACAGTTACGCCACAGGTTCGATTCACAGGTCGAGAAGTGTTACTGGATTTTCTATGAAATTCTCAATAGCAGCTTGGAGTTTGGAAATTGATACCTGTTTTAAGGCAATAGTTTCATTCGCTATTATACGGGACCTAAGGATACCATCAAAGTGTGGCTTCTCTCACCTCTGATTTTCAGAGAATACAGGCGTCAATGATATGTAATGATGAAATGAAGATTATATTAGACAAGGATTTATTTGATTTTCATATACCTAGATGACATTATACCTATATCTAAGATATGATTTCAACCGCTCAAAAGTTGCTGCAGCTGCTGTCCTTTAATGCGATACTATAACCTCAATGGGCGACACCATGCTTGTTATTCCAAGATTTGATAATCTGTGTGCTACTTCGATTTATGTGTGATAGTGTCGAAATACAATTCACTGGCAGTTAGAGATTTGTCAATTTCCTAATAAGTAGGCAAGTGTTCTTTTCTGATAGTTTCGTCAAGATTCTTCACATTTTGTGGCTCACCGTAACATTGTTGCGCACGAAATACCTACAGCTATGGCTATAGTTTTTATCACAGTAATTAATACTAATCGGACTTAACAATAGCATGGCTCCTAGTGTTTCCCAAGTTTTTGTGTGTTCGCATTGAAGAAACACCAATTTGTATTGTTCCCCACGCATTGGTGATCGATTACACGACAATCAATTCTTTAGTAACCTATCTTTTGATTTAAGTACGATAAATCATTAGCAGTGTGAATTAATTAACCGTTTTTCTATACTTATCGTATATCAGTTTCATATAAAATAATACGCATGAGAACCCATTAAACTTTAAATTGTTTAGATATGTATCTTCGCTTTTGTTAATTCTTTGTCAATAAAATGTATTCATGAGATGTCTTTAGAAGTTATTAATTTGTTAGGGCCATAAAGGTCAAGTGGGTGCTTAGTGATAATTTGTAAGAAGTGAATTAGTTTGAGTCAATAAAATGGTTGACCTTTTGTAAGAAAAGTTTAATTTACTGAAGTAACATAACGGTAAAGGCTATTTATAGCTTACATAAGTATTTAGCACGTTTAAACTACTGGAAGAATTATTTAACTTATGTGCAATAGAAACATAAATAAGTACATTGATCTAATGAAGATGAATTGAGATAATTATGCAATTATTTTAATGACCTACGAAGGTACCAAGGTCAATGTACGTTTAAAGCCTGAACATAAATTACAACTAATCAACGCACAGATTCGGTAAAGTTCATTAGCTGATGTCATATTTAAGTTACCTATTTCTGTTTTACCTACACCACTATTTTTGTAAATTAGTATCCATCTGATTTATTAGTTTAAGCTTAAAAAATGTATCCATGACTTTCTAATGTCAAATCACCAAAAGAAATTGAGCCATTTTAAAACTATCAAACTATTTTTTGTAGTTATGACTAGCGATTCCAAGCTTTGGCTATATATTTTAGGATAAAATTAAGAACAAACTATTCTCATAGTATCTCTATTTAGTTAATAACTTAATGGTAAGATAAATAACATCAATAAAAATAGATTTTTATGTCCAATGTTGTTCAGTACCGGTGTCATCGAATTATTTAATATAAACCGTGTCATGGCCGTCGTGACTTCATCGTATCGTAAACCCTGTGTCCTAGACCGGTTAAACTGGTCGATGTGCATCGCAATATGTCGGTGACCCGCCCATAATCGCCACACATCATTCTTAAATTTGTTCAACAAGGGCTGTGGGATCGTTTGATCGCTATCGGCAGATCCAAGAGAAATTTTGAGTGCAATTTAACTGTAGTATTACGTAATTGCTTGCTCCACACAATCTTTAGGTAGGTGGAGGAGTTACTGCTAAAAGACAATAATTATAGCACCTTGATAACTGAAACCAGCAGTTTTGTATTAATTTATTGTATTGTCAAGATACAGATACAGTCAAGAAGTCATCATGAATTGAAATGCTATCCCGTTTTATAAAACGGGATAGCATTGATAATGACTGTGAATTTTATTATTATAGCTAGGCGAGCATCTGACGATAGGAACAATTTCGATGCTTAACATATCACAGTGATATCGCATTCTAAAATAGAATTAATAAATATTTATCAATATAAAAAAGCTCCGTTTTTTGCGCATTTGAACAGCACGGCAGAGTGGTTTGCTTCAGATAATAATATAATAACAGGAGCATTTTCACATACCAATTTCAAAGGTATTCTTCGTTGAAGTATTTTGCAAACGATCTGAAGATGTCTCATACAGATGAATATGTTTCTATCGTCACGAGGTAGCAAGGAGCTTTAATGTTAACTACTCGTGAAGGGCTTGATATTTGGCATTCCTGTATAATGGTGCCGTTTTATTTCAATCTATTCAATATGAAAATCAGATAAAAAGGTATACAGGTCTCTTACTTGTGACTGTAGAGAAATAATTGCAAATAAACGAGTAAATAATGGTAAAAACAGTGATCGAGTTTGTTCCAGTAAATAAAATGTTGCGATAAAGTATACACAGTATTTACAAAAAATATTACCATAACATATTACTCATATTCTTAAAAAAAAGAGTTGTAAATGACCCAAAATTAACGATGAATGAAGTTAAACTGTTCAGTCATATACTCAACAAAACTTTTAAAAGATGTTGTAATACCTGCAAACGAGGGATCCGTAACGAATGGCCAGTTACAGTGTTTCAAACAATTTGTTATTGTTTACGAATTGCTTTTGTTGTTCAAATGCATACGGTTGCGTAAATTAACATGTTCAAGGTATAACAATTACATTATTAATTACTAGCCTGTATTTTACATAGTAATTATATTTTATTCTAATCTCAAATTTACGTGGGAATTGCATGAGTCAGGGAAAAAAATGGTAAGTAGTTGGATAAAACAAAATACTTAATCACAGTAAACGTCTATTTGACCCAATAGAATAGAATAAAGTCAATTAATTAATGTTTTTTTTTTCTTTTGGGGACCGAAAACTTTTGGGGTTATATTATATAATGAGAATTTCATCTATAATGGAAAGTATATAGCTTATTATTATCCAATACAAAAAAGATACACCCTTATAACAACTATAATTTAGGCCATACAACTTATTTTTTCCTTTTATAATTTTAATGAACTTGACATGTTTCGTGTAAATCTCAGTAATGTTGCTTTAGTAGTGTGACTGATAATAACCATTTGAAAGAATGAAAATGTCTGTGGGTACGAGAAACGAGTAAAAGTTACATAAGAACATTTGCATAGGTATTGGATGTTACGTAAAGCGCTTTTATCTTACGTTGACCAGTAAAATAGGGTAAATGGGTATCCACTTACGTAGCTATAGTAAAATAAAACTGTTAAATATTCTATTTAACTGTTTAACTAAGTTTTAATATACTATACATATTAATTATTTCAGTTTCCAAAATCATGTAGGTAGGTATTCATAATAAATTATCATTCACTTAAAAGGAAATCGTGGTAAAGAAACCTGCATCCCTTTTTCCGACGCCATCGGGTCTCCTCTCATAATGAGAGAAGACCCGTACCCAGCCAGTGGGACAGTAAATAGGTTGGTTGATGATGATTAAATATCAGAGAGTCTATTGGATCTATGGCATCAATTAGTTATAATGACTAGCAGGTGTAACGCGAAGGGAATAAATCCTCAAAAGTTGATTCTTAGTTGTCTCCTTACAGTTAGGGTAAAGACATCCTTACTCTCCTTCAATTATTCATGGCTGAACACCTTTAGAAGAAATCAAACTCATATCGCATCTAAACTTCAAGTAAAAGTAATCGAAACTTTATGAATTGACCACAAAACCTGGTTGATACGAAATATAAATAAGTAATGACTATAGCTTGAGTGACATTATTAAATACGTACTTCCATTAAATTTTAATTTAAGTAACAAAATCTAATGAAAACTTTACTTTCAAGGCAAACCTCACAAACTTTGACCGTTTAAAATGTTTACGTGAATCAGTGAAACAGTTTTCCTTTAAATAATTTCATAACAATATAATGTAATAGTCCAAGGCGGTCAAGCAATGAATCTTCAGTGTACCTACCCCTTAATTACACCTTATGACTGTGAACCTTAATTCGTGGTCGGCAATTTGTGTGTATTACGTCACTTTGCGGCCAATGATGAGAATCTTATAATTTTGTGCTTAACAGGGAAATTACTTAGCTTGTTGAAACATTTATATTGAGAAACAGTTAATGAGAATGTAATTTGATCGTGCGTTTATTTTAGCTCCTATTTTCAGTTTTAGAAGATAAACACAAACATCACAGGATTTTGTCCTGTTTCTGATTAGATGAATCGATAAGTTTGTATTCTATTAGAACTTATCCTATTTTAAAGTTACTTTAGCGAAGGAAAAATTCGACCGCGGGCAGGATTCGAACCTGCGTCTTCTGGTTAGGTACACCAGACGCTATGACCGCTAAGCCACCGCGAGTCCCACCCGCCATGACGAATTTTGCCTTCACACTCAGAATTTACGTCTTTATGGTGACGTCAGGAACACCTATTGAAAAGCTTGCTTTTCAAAATTACTTTAAAATCTTAGCATGGAAAATGCAAAAAAAAATACAAAAAGATTGTTAGTAGGTAAGGTGGCATCGTTCGACATTGAACTAACTGTAAAAGTATGTTGTGTCGGTTGAAAAGCAAGCTTTTCAAGCTATTCGAATTTTTCCTTCGCTAAAATAACTTTAAAATCTTAGCATGGAAAATGCCAAAAAAAAATACAAAAGATACTTATCCTATTGTTCGAAGCTTATTCTCAGATTGAGATAGATTAAACTATAATCTCCGAGTTATCTTAGTCCAGGATAGAATACTACATAGCATGGTGGAGATTTAGATAGATAACTACCATTATTTTCCAACAACTATATTCACAATATCCATCATTCATAACAACATTTTTTAGTGTAAAATTGCATTTCTTGGCAGCATACATTAACACAGCGCCCAGTTCATGAACTTTTGGCCGGTACTTATAATACGATTTAAGCAATCATATTGCGTGTTCAGAATATTACACAAATTACTTTTAACGTGCCGTTGATGATTATTAAGTAAATATTCAGGTGGTATTGCTATTAAAATACTTTGAGCGTAAAGCTACATAACTGTATTCCACTTTTGGCTTATAAGTAAATAATTATATAGGTATTTAATTAATTTTAATAACTCTTTTAGGTAATCAAAAACCTGTATCAGTGTAAGTTAGCGCCAGATGTATGAAGATAAAATTGATGAATTACCTGAAACAGAAAAGAACATTTTATTAATAAATGACCTTAAATATTGTTCTTAAATAAAGATGGGAGAATCAATCAAATCAATAGATACAGCAATTGAAACACATCTAAAGGTTATAGAAGGGACACCGTAGTCACGTTGGTAGTTACTGAACATCACGATGTTCCTAATAATATGTCATTGAAAGACAAACTCAATCATTGCTGCAATATTTAACGTGGAATATTTTATGAGTTCCCAATGAGTAATGTAAGATCTTAGTAGTACATAGGTACCTATTTCATCATACCAATACGCCCACTTTAATTTGCACTTTATAATAATAATACTGTATAATAATTTTGTTCTATGCAGAAATAATTGGTAAGTATTGTATATAAATATATATGCACGATTGATTGTATAAATATATAAAATTGGTTCGAATTGATAAAACGCTATCGATTCCAGTTTAATTGATTAGTTCTGAATTTCAGTTTCAATATAATATTTTAGCACGCTGCTGATTTTGTTGGCCATTTACTTGTGAAAGCATAAAATAATAATAAAATGATAGGTAATCATTTTTATCCGATATATGACCCGCAATAGACCAGCGTGATGGACTATAGCCTAATCCGTCTCATTCTGTGAGAGAAAACCCGTGCCCAGTAGTGGGACAGTATATGGGTTGATAATGATGATGATGATATGAACAAATATGACTGAATAAATATATTTTTCCCGAAGCGATATCTTCCGACCTACGCAGTTCAATATAATTATGGGGAATAATAGGACATCCTAAGGATATTGTAACTATCAAAACTAGCATAATAATATCTGTTAGTAATTAAGGATTGCATGTAATGTAGCATAAAATAAGTTAGCCTTATAGTATCATCGGTTTAGAATGGTCCGCGTAACCTTTACAGTGCTGTGTCAGGTCAGACATGACGGCGCGGGCGCAGCTTTGAGCGGTCGCTCGTAAAGATCATCCAATAAATCCACGCATCCGTTCACTTGTGTGAATGTACAGAGGCCAGCATATCAAGCTACCACAATCTGTCAAATTTCTTTGATTGATTTTCAACTTCAACGCAAAACAATAAGGTTCATATTCAATTGGGAAATTTTGACAGGTTTGGATAGCTTCACCTGCTGGCGTCTGTACTACGTTCAGCAAGTAAAGATTTAAGATTGCAATAAAAAAAACTTGTCACGAACGAGTTTTTACTGTCTGTGCAACTTGCACTTCGTGAAAATATAATGGGCAAGAGATGGATCTTAGATTTAAGAGCGGTAGTCTTGTTAAAAAAGAAAGACCACCAACCAATATTATTATTATATAAAAAAAATGTATAGATAATATTTAACAATTACGTATGTTTAACATTTACCAACATACATTCTAACGGGACAGGCTTAACTTTAAAATATTGAAGACCTTTTGTCGCAACACTTTACGCTGATATTCAGTGCGATGCACACAAACGACGCGACTTGCACAAGTAGGGTACCGTTCTCACGACCACGTTCATTAGATTTATCTCTCGATAGTATTTTTATCTGTAGTTCTACTTGAGCACATATCCACTTGGTAATATATTCCAATAAAAAATAAATATATAATAAAACCTTTATTTGTATCTTCCTAACTTGAGTAGGTATGTTTGGGTCCCATTAATAGGGGGCAAGCCTATTGACTACTACTGAGAATTTCATAGAAAAGCCTCACTTTGCTCGACCTGGGAATAGGACCCGTGACCTCACGTGTAGCAGAGGTGTAGCTGCCTCATTAGTCTAGTAGTCCAAACTACTAGACTAATGAGGCAGCTACACCTCTGCTTAGCCCTTCGAAAACTACAGGCGTGATGGTATGTTTATGAATCACGGTATCTACATGTGGCTTACATATGTGGATAGATGGATAGGTGGATAGATAGAAAATGTATACGTGTTCTTTAGTAGATAGTTGTCTTGCGTGATAGACTAGATTTTTGTAAGAGAGGTAGTACGTTTAGTTCACGATCAAATACGGTTTTCAAATACGTTCAGTATGTAAAATCTTACTAAAATTATTTCACTGATTGTGAACAAAAAATGTTTTTTAGTATATCTTCGTAAAAATCATTTAATACATTAGATTACATACTAGTTCTAGTATGTTCTGAACGTTAGCTTTACATTCACAACCCCCAAAAAATCTTATTGTGTCATGAAATTATGTTGGGCGTGTACGATGCGTGACTGATCCAAAATATGATGCAATCTAATTACTTACATCGTTACCCTTTGTACACAAAAGCACACCGTAACTTGGCTGAGCAATGAAGCTTAATATAAACGGTCGTCGATCAAGTAAAGGTTGTATTTTGTATAATGTACGGGTGATGTACCTAAACGGCGTAATATCTGTGTAATAGGTAAGTAGGTACCTACATAACTCTAAGAATCCATACTAATATTAGATACGAATTCGATAATAATGCGAAAGTCGAAAACTAAAGCTAGTCTAAAACTCTGTCTGTCGTTTGTTACTTATTCACGCCAAAACCGCTGAACAAACTTTGATGTAATTTGGTATAACAGATGCAACTTGGAGGTCATATGATGTGAGTGCAATCGCAGGCAATAGTTTATGTATAATTTAAAATAACCAAAACTATCAAACCTACAAAAGGTATAACGCACCCGATAAGGTAGATTAAATAGGCCACATTGGAAATTAATTCTTATATGTAAAAATCAATTAAGTATGATTCATGGTAAGTAACCTTTTTAGTCTGTCGAAAAGATCTTTCAAAATAAATAATTATCAATTCCAGAAGAGTCGTTGAAAATTTTTGCGGAGAAAAAATTTGCGACGAAGCTCCAAGTTAAATGAATTAGTACCGTAGTGTGTGTGAATCTTAGCGTGGGTAACAAGAATTCCCACAATATTGATGTTCTTACCAAAATATCGCTCGATTTTTGATTACAATGTTTTTAGATATATTCAAGGGCGTGTCTATTTATTGCTGTGTAAAGTTAAAACAATGGCAACGTCAGTTGGGCAATCTGTGGGTGTCATTTCATAAAACCTTGGACAATGGAAGGTGCCACTGGTTTCTCACAGGCTCGCTAAAAAGTTAAAACGCAAATCTAAATTACGAAATGTGGTCAAACGGATGCGGTTTGCATCTCATGTAATTATTTGTATTTAGATGGACAAGATCTGCCATATTTGGGTACGTCATAATTAGTTTGACACCTGAGAATTTGTCATGGACTTATATCACACTAGACTCACAAGGCCATTTCTACAAGACTATAAGTTTAATCAGCGTAGGTTGGCCGAAAATATCTTAGATATTAAACTGTAATAAATCCAGTCTACTGTTAAATCAATGAGTAACGCGTATTGTTTATTATTTCTCACCTACCTACCTAGTAAATATAATATGTTTACTAAGACCAAGAATATTATTCTTAGTCTTAGTTTTATCCTTTGACCTTTAAAAATATTTAACTGCCTAAATTTTACAATCCTTGCGGTTAGAATTTGGAGGACTGACCAGTTAAACATTTTTATAGCAAAATAAAATATATTATTACATTTTTCATGGTCCTTTTATTTTGAATAATTTATACACGGCTTGAAATGTAAAAAAAGTTGTTTGACTAATTAATTAACTAAATAAATTCATAATGGTGCTTCACTAAAACGTAAAATACGCATATTATGTATTTAATTTATGTCATATTATATACCATTTTTAGGATTTTTTATACGAAAGTCTAATAGTTAATATTATCATCACGGAGTATACGTAATTAACATACACTTTTTTGGTTTGGATTTGTAAGTACTTGCTGAGAAAAACTAAATTAATATTAATTATAAATTTAAATTTGCGATTAGTCTAATTTATTATTCTCCTATTCCTGCAGTTTGGTGTGTATAAACTAAAGTTCATAGTTCATACGTTTCTTGAGTAGATAATCTGCGGCCGCCTCGCCTTGATGTGAAATCTTAGCGTACCTAATGTATTAGGGACGGCACATGGAAGGTTAATGTGAAACGTATATATGTAAGGCATTGGCAACTATGGCCTATAAATGTACTTGTTTACAAATAAATATAATTTAGGATGAGCAGTACTTGAGTACCCTTTGAGTATCTCATTACCATTATCAACCCATATTGACCCACTGCTGGGCACGGGTCTCCTCTCAGATTGTGAGTGATTAGGCCACCACCCTGGCCTATTGCGGGTTGTCAGACTTCACACACCGTGGAGAAATCTCTAAGGTATGCAGGTTTCCTCATGTTGTCCTGTGTTTTCCTTCACTGTTTAAGCGAGTGATAACAAATTATTAGGTGTGCCTTGGATTCGAACTTGAGACCTTTGATTTGGCAGTCCAATGATCATATCACTAGGCTATCACTGCTTGAGTACCTAATGTAAGTATATTAATTTCAAAATCAAGTCAGTGGCCAAAATGAGTTAGTTCTAAGGATCGAATATGGGTCTAAATATTGTTAAGTTTTTTTATTTACGAGCATGAGGAAGTTAAAAATCGGCATTGTTTATCATACAGATCAAAAGGAAATATAAGTTGTTAGAGATACTATCAGCAGAAGATTAATATTAATCAATATCTATTAGGTTATTATATGAAATGTCAGGGCTGTATTTTATTTAATTTCTCTTTATTATCTTATGCTGTGATCTATTGCCCTTTTGTTGTGCACGTTTACAAAACAATCAAGTTCTAATGACTGTAGTAGATAAGTGATAAATGAATTATAGTTTGAGTTAATTAATAAACGATAATGTGAGAAATAATCTTATTGTTGCTGTCAAAAACAAAATGGCCTTGACATTTCACCACACCTTAATCAATTTCAAATTGTTAATTTTAAATTATAAAGGTTAGGTCCAGGGCAAATGTCGCACACAAAAAACTATTTTGATAGCTTTTTAGCAATTATATAAAACACGTGTGACCACTTTTTTCGGCAATCTGGTTATATGATAGTTGTTTTAACTTTCATTCAAATTCAAGGTTAAAGTTTCTACTGCCTTGGCATTGAATAATATGAAAAAGGGCAATTTATTTGAGTTAAAAACAAGATTTATACTTGTTTAATTTTATCACGCGAGTTTATTCAACTTTATGAAGAATCTTGTGTATAAACGGATTAAATTATGTAGTTGCTAATTGGACACCATTATCAGGTTTAATTATTCGACAGCTTCTTTCCGAATAGGGTCGTAAAATTCAATCATTATTGTATTATTTACGTCAACTGGCATATTGCTAAGAAACTAGCAAAAACTTATTTTTAGAATAGGTTCCTATGAGCATATGCTTCTATTTTACAATAGAAACATAATTATTATGATCATTTAATTGAATATTGCTATTCATTTAAATAAAAATTTGAGTAAAGTTACCAAATTACACTCGAAAAGCGTCCATTGATTTCGTAAAACGTGTCATAGCGGTAATAATCTAAAGCCCAATTCCCACACTCA